>PVIW01000028.1:594043-965964 GCA_004026585.1 Noctilio leporinus
GGGCGTGGCAGCGAAGCCCCAGGTGCTTGCAGGTTCTGATCCGTGGGCTTGGGGCTCCTCACAGCAATCCAAGGTGGTGCCCCAGACCCCGCTGCACACGGCCCGGGTGCTGCAGGAGGACAAAGACCACTGGGACGATGTTAAGGTGGGTGGACTCAGCCTCAGTTTCCCTGCAGGTTCTAGGGTTTTGAAAAATGGGCCCCCAGGGTAGTAACCACCCCGACACCGGGGCTTCTGCTCTTGCCTCACACCTGGTGCTCAGGGCACCTGCCGCTGCCCCAGGCGTCCAGCCACGGCGTGTGGAGCCCTGCGCTGCCCTGGCCGGCTCGGGGTGGTGCTCCTGGAGGCTCACTCCCTCGCGGAGGGGGGCTGGCCAGGGGCTCAGTGAGCCGCCTTTGGTCGCGAGCTTAGGCATAACTCGTCTTACAGGTCACACTATTTGGGAGGGTCTTCAGCCTGCTTTCAGACTCCGCAGAGGTCAGGTCCTCGCGAACGGGGCAGCAGCTCAGAGCCGCAAGGGCCCCAGCGGACGCTCCTCAGGGTCCAGGGCCCTGGGTGCCCAGGGAGACAGCGCCCCCTGCAGGCTTTATGGTTCTGAGTCGGTGACGCTCCCGGTCCCTGTCCTAGTTACCCTGGCGTGGCCCCAGGGTGTCATTAAGGTGCTTTCTGTGCACTCAGTGTCTGCCACCAAGGTCCGTGGGGAGGACTGGGTGGTGCAGGTGGACAGGCCCGTGCTGGGCACACAGGGGTACCTGGGCAGCAAAGGTAGTCGAGGTCATCAGTGACGTTACGGAGGGGCTGCCCAGCGGCGGGGTGCGGGGGACTCTCGGGGTCAGTACATCCCGACATGGATCTGCCCCAGGAGGAGATGACCAGCGCCCTGGCCACCATGCGTGTGGACTACGACCAGGTGAAGATCAAGGACCTGAAGGCCTCCAATAACCGGCTGCTCAACAAGCGGAGAAAGAAGCAGGCCGGCGGCCCTGCAGCCTCCCAGCGCTGCAGCAACCAGTAGCCCCCGGGCCCGGGCCGGGCTGGCATGACTGGGGCCTCGACCCAGAGTCTGAGGTCACTTTTATTTTTTAAACAAAAGGACTATTTTGTTGTGTGTTAATTTGCCACTTACAACTTCAGGATGGGGAACTGTGACCCCAAGCCTCCTTCAGATCCCGGCTCAGGCTCCGGCCTTAGAGAGGGGCCGTGCTGGGGGTGGGGGGCTACCCACCTGCTGAACCTGCAGTGCCTTGGCCAGTGGCCGGAGAGCCCTGGCCCTGCCCTGCCCTGCCCTGGCCTTGGCCTTCCACTTGGAGGCCACAGGCAGCTGTGGCTGGGCTGCCCTCCCTCCTTGAAGATACCCCCCGTGGTGTGGGCTGATGGGCCTGGCCTTGGGAAAGGCACCAGGCCATTGGTTGCCATGGTGACCAGGGACGGAGTTGCAGCCTGTGAACGAGGTATGCAGGGGAGGGAGAAGGGGCGGTTGGGGGTCCGTCTGCCTTTGCCTTCCCGGGAGGCCGGTCTTTCTCCCACTGCTTGCCCGTCTCAGGCTCAGCCCCTGGTCTCTGAGCCCACAGGGGCCGTGCGTCTGCCTCCCCGGGTGGTCCGGCCCTGCCTTGCTGCAACCCCATCCCGCAGGGTCCTCGGAGCTCTTCCTCCCCAGTCTCTGGGCCCAGCCCTCCGTCACTCCCCAAAGAGTGGCCTCTCATCTCAACGGAGGGTGGGAGGTATTTTTAACGGTTTTCTACTTTGGAAAATATCACTGTGACAAAAACCAGTGCAGTTTCTCTGCCGCCACCTCCTCACGGGATCCCAGGCAGGAGAGCCTCTCTCCATGGTGGGTCCTTCTCCACCCTGCCCGGGTGGACGCCTGGCGTCCGTCTGTGAGGGGGACGGCTGGGGCAGGGCCACGGGGCTCCCTGCCAGTCAGGGGTCTCTCTTTGTACCCCAGAGTATCCCCAGGCAGCGGAGGGCTGCTGAGGGATGCCTTGGAAGTCTGCTGCTGGCCTGAGTTGGATAGAGCACCCCTCCTTGCCAGCCCAGGCCCACCCAGCCCCTTGCTGTCCCTGCTGGGTCCCACAAGTGCCTCCTGGTTGCTGTCCTCTTTACTGGCCGGAAACCCTAGACCTCGTCCCATAGGGTAACACTGCTCAGTTGTCCTACGAATAAACACCATTTTGGCATTTTCCCCAGTTCCTGGGTTTCTCTTTGCCTACATGAGTGGACAAAAGTGGCCCAAGGGCAGCCACTCACCCACTAGCGATTTTGCCTCCACTGGGGAGGGTGCCTCCGGCCTGGTGAATGGGCCCGGCCGGCCCCAGCGCCACTGCGGCCTCTCCGAGGGTGGGAAGGTCGAGGAGCAGAGGGACGGCGGCTGCCCCATGCCCCCAGCTCTGTGCCACCTGGGTTCACTGCGTATGTGACACCGACCCCCAGCCCCGCGTGTGCCAGCGCCTTCCCACAGTGGCCACCCCCAGCTGTGTGCCAGCCTGCTGAAGGGCAGGCACAGTGCCTGCTGCAGTGCTGAGCTATTTTCAGAAGCTGCCAGATTTCATTTGGCAGCGAGAATGTTGGGGAGGGGAGGGGCGGGACACTGGAGACTGTCTTGCCTCCTCCGGCAGCGGAGCCCCCGCAACCCTTAGGGGTCCTTGCGGGCAGCCTCCAGGGGGGCCCTATGGTGAAGCTCCCAGCTTTCTGAGAGCTTATCAGGCTCACGCTGGCAGCGGCCACCGCTTCTCCACCTCCCTTCCCCTCGGGGTTTGGGGGAGGTGCGGAGACGCTAGAAGGCAGGGACAGCCTCACTTCTGAGATGTGCGCAGCTTCCCAGCCTGGCGACCTTGGACAATCCAGCCTTCCTGCGTCAGTTTCCTCAGCCAAGTGTGGGGGTGACCGTGCCCACCCTGGGGGACATCGGGGGCTCGGGCTGATGATGCAGCCCACGTGTTGACTGCAGCGCCTGGCCAATGGCTTGTACCCAGCCTCCTTTCACCACCCCTGCTACCGCAGCCATCAAGGAGAGGAGTGCTTGAAGTTGCTTGAGGGGAAAGCAATCCAGCCCCAAATTTACCTCGGGGGGGGGTTCCATGCAGAAAACCAGGCCTTCCCTACCTGTGGGGGTCTCGCTCCCAAGGGCCTGCACTCAGAGCAGCATCAGATGGGTTTCCCGAACCTCGGGTCCAGCCCGAAGCTTCGAAGAGGGTGGCCCACCCTCGGAAGGGCCTTCAGCTCCCCAGATGAATTCCGGGGGTCTCAGAGGCTATGGTTCAGCCCAACCCTCGTCGCAGACTCTGTCCAGTGAAATGATGGCCAGATGTAAGGGCAGATGGAGTCTGCCCAGTCACAGAGCTGCAGAGACGCAGCCTCCTTCCCTTCGCTACCGACCGCCCACGGTGCCCGAGAGCCTGGGCTGGGTGCAAGGAAGACAGCGTGAACCTCGACCAGGGGTCTCACCTCAGGGGGTTCACAGAGCGAGAAGAATAAACTACCTGTTTCATCTCAGGCTTGAGCCTGTCTCTGACATGGCTTGAGAAGGTGTCATGGGCCAGGGAACTAATGCACGCCAGGGTCTGGGGAGGGTGCCCCGTAGGTTACAGGGTTACACAGGACTGCGGGGTCTAGGCAGCCCTCAGCTCTGCCTGCCGTGCCTCTCCCTGGGGCTGGCCTTGATCTTCCGCCTGCCCGGCCTTCGCGCGCAAGGCCCTGGCGTCTCGGCACCTGCTTGGGTGTGCCTGTCAAGCCCAGGAAGGGTCCTAGCTGGCCGCTCTGGGCCCACTGCTGCTGTGGGGGAGAGGGCATGCCCAGGACGGGGAGGGGTATGCGGTGGAGGTAATGAGGGCAGCGGATGGAAGGATTGTGCCCAAGTCTCCAGAGTGCTGGGTCACTTCCAAGAGCTCACGAGGAACCTGAACTGGTGGCAAGCCCACCCAGGGCCCGGCCCCCACATCTCAGCGTCAGGGGCAGCTTTCACAGACCAAGGCTCGGAGCCTGGGTGCCTGGCCAAGTCACCCTCTTTGGACGTCAATGTGGCTGTCTGGAAGTAGAAACCAACCGCTGACAGCCAGCTGGTATCAGGTGAGCTAGGAAGCCAAGTGGCCACACGGTCATGTCACCCTGTTCAGAAACAGGCCTTTGCGTGGGCTCCCTGTGACCTCCCTGGGAGCTTTCTGTGAAGACTCCGTGAGAGATGCGGTCATACGTGTGCATGTGTGAGTGCTTGTGTGTGCATGTGCCACGTTCCTTCTGAGTGACGCCCCGCCCCCTGACCCAGTCCACAGCGGGGTTCTCTGTCTTGTGAACCTGGTGCTGGCTGCTTTCCAGCGGCCCAGCTCGTTGCTATTCCACACCAGCCCCTCTCCACCCTCGTTTCAGCCCTTCCACTGTGGTGTCACAGTTGAGCCTCAAAGTACAGCCTGCCGCAACCCTGCAGGGGTCTCCGTGTTTCCAGGCCTGCACGCAGCTCTCTCTGGCTGGCACGGGGAGGGGGCGCCGGCCCTGGGGAACTGTCTACAGACCTGGCTGCCTTGGGCTGAGCCTTTGCTTCCCAGTGCTTCCTCACAGCAGCCCCCAGCCCCAGCAGGTAAAATTCATCCCTTTGGGGCCAGCAGGCAGGGAAGGGTCTGGGAAGCCCACCCCCCATCTGGTGTATAGGTGTATCTTGTGTATATGGCTCTGGTGTTTAGAGCCAGGAGACCTGAACTTTAGTTTGCATGAAATCTTAGGCAAGGCTATTATTCCACTTATTTTGAAGTTTCCCCATCAATCGAACCAGACATTGTTGAATCAGGGCCAGATAGTTGGCAGACTGTGGGAATATGCTCCAGGATCTCAGCATATCAAACGCTTTGCCAGGCCTCAGTTTTCTTACCTCTTTAATGGGAGTGAACTTCACACAGGTTGGCAGGGCTGCAGTGGCGAAGGGGAGAGAGGTGGCCAAGGCCAAAGAAAGACCTTGCTCACCAGTGCAGCTTATGCATCTGCTTGGTGACATGCCAAGCTGCCAGGCCTCTGCAGGTTCTGCCCTCTCTGGTTCTCCTGCCCCTGCCCGGAAGAATGTAGTGGAGACTCAAGCAAATAGATTTCCTGGGGCTCCCAGCAGCTGGTCAGGGCAGGTTAATTGGGGTGTGGGGCCACCTGCTGGTCACCCAGGTGCACATTCAGTAGATGTGTGCCTACTGTGTGCCAGCGCTTGAGGGAGCTATGGGACTGCCTGGGTCAGGGTCAGGGGGACCACAACATCACGATGAACAGCTGCCATTTATTGAGTGCCTACTGTGTGCCAGGATGATGCTGGGGCTTTTGCTGGGTCATTTCCCTCAGTCCACGTGGAGAAACCGAACCCCAGGCTCTTAGCCGCTGCCCTCACTGCTGGAGAAGGTCAGAGGAAGGAATGCTGCTTTTGACTGGGGACAATCATAGAAAGCTTCCCAGAGGTGGTGACCTATGAATTTGAAGGCCAAGTCAGATTTGGATAGGCAAGGATTTTGGAAAAGTGTGTTCTAGTTGTAGTCAGAGCCCCTGTCTGATTGATCTGCCCCCCTACCCTTGAGGCCTCCTCTGACAGTCCCTGGCAGGTGAGGGGTCTAGTGGTCTATGCAGTGACGCAGGCCAGGGCTACCAGGGATGACAGGTAAGGCAGAGGAGACTCTGTCCAGTGGCAGCCAGGCAGGTCCAGAGAATCAGTCCATCCCCACAGGGTCATGAAGGGATCTAGGAACCTGAGCCACAGGACTGCTCACTGTACAAGATGAGGGGATGGGCCTACCTGGAGTATTCTACTGGGCAACTCTCCCTGGGCTATAGGCTGGGTCAAACCAAGCAGATGGGAGCCCTCCTAGAGTGACAGAACACGAAGCGAAGGTGGGGTGACAGACAGAGACAGGAGGGTCTTGGAAGGTCTCTGGGAAGTGTATAATCTGGAGAATGAATATAAGTTGGCTGTAAGAAGAACAGGGAGAAGGGCATCCCAGGCAGAGGGAATGGCAAGTGCAAAGGCCCTGGGGCTGGGAGGACCTATGCCCTGCCAAGGCCTATGCAGTGCAGGCATTGAGGGTGGTCTGCCATTTACCCAGAAGATTTTCTAATAGTCTAAAGCTTGGGGCCCTGGCCGGTGTGGCACAATTGATTGGGCATCGTCCTGTAAACTGAAAGGTTGCTGGTTTTATTTCCCGTCAGAGCACATGCTTGGGTTGTGGCTTCGGTCCCAGTTGGGGCGTGTGTAAGAGACAAATGATTGATGCTTCTCTCACATTGATGTTTTCCTCCCTTTCTTTCTCCCTCTCTTCCCCTGTCTCTAGAATCAATTTTTTTTAAGCTTAGGGTTCAGGGAGCCAGGAGAAGACAGTGTTGGGGAGCCAAACATCATCCTGGAGGAAGGAAAGAGTGGGTTGAGGGAGCAGGAGATGGATATGTAGACAGTACCATTATCGCAGAAAAATAAATATTTCTCTCCTCACTGAATCGTTACGGCACTCACCAAATATCACTTGACTGTACATGAGGTCTGTACGGAGAGTATGGAGCCAATGTCAATATAATTAAAACAGCTTGCCCTGTCCACTGACTCAGTGGATAAGGTGCCGGCCTGCAAACCCCAAGGTCGCTGGTTTGATTCCCAGCCAGGGCACATAACCAGGTTGCAAGCCAGGTCTCCAATCAGGTCCGTGGCTGGAGGCAGATGAAAGGCACCATACACTGATGCTTCTTTCCCTTTCTTCCTCCCTCCCTGCCCTTCTTTCTGAAAATAATAAATAAAATATTTGAAAAGACAAAAACAAAAAGTTTGCATGGCTGATACTCTCAGGAGAGACCTCGTATATGTAGTCCAGTTCTGGACTCTTCTTTTCCATTGATCACCTGGTTGTCTGTATATTTGGCAATACCATACTATATTGATCATGATTATATCAAGTCCATAAACATGGCATATCTTCCTTTTTCTTTTAGAAGATTTTATTTATTGATTTTTATTGAGAGGGCAAAGGAGGGAGGAAAGAGGGAGAGAAACATTGATGTGCCAGAGACACATCAATTGGTTGCCTCTTGCATGCCGCCAACTGGGGACTTGGCCTGCAATGTAGGCATGTGCCCTGAGTGGGAATCGAACTGGTGATCTTTTGGTTCATGGGATGATGCCCAACCCACTGAGTCACATCAGTCATGACAACATGGCATATCTTCCTATTTATTTATGTCTTCTTTAATTTTTCTCAGCAATATTTTACAGTCTCGCATATCTTACATTACATTAATTGCTAGTATTTTTACTTTTTAGATATAGTGCAAGTAGAGTTAAAATTTAAAAAATTCCGCCCTGGCTGGTGGCTCAAAGGATAAGATGCAGGCCTGCGAACCCAAAGGTCGCTGGTTCCATTCCCAGCCAGGGCACATCACCAGGTTGCAAGCCAGGTCTCCAGCCAGGTCTGTAGCTGGAGGCAGGTGAAAGGCAACCATACATGGATGTCTCTCTCCCTCTCTGCCTCTCTCCCTACCCCTCTCTCTAAAAATAATAAATACAATATTTTTTAATTAAAAAAATTAATAGTTTATTGGCTTATGAAAATACAACGGATTTTTATGTGTTGATCTTGTATTCTGTGACATTGCTAATCTTAATAGTTCCAGTAGTTTTCCACATTCACGATAATATTATCTATGAATAAAGACAGCTTCGCTTCTTTCTTGCCAACCTTTATGTTTTGATTTTTCTTGCCTGTGCACTGGCTGGGACTTACTAGAATGGCTGTGGTGACAGCAAAGTAAGGCAGGGAGAGTAGCTGAAGTTTTGTTTCTTTCAAGTGGGGGAATGACATTCCTCTGGGTGCCTGGGAAGAATTGTAGGGTCAGAAGTGAAGGCAGGGAGACCAGCACTCCAAGGGGGGAAGGGGGGTTGGCCGGGGTGACGGGAAACCTGGGATATATTGGGAGCTGGAGTCTTAGAACTCCCGAGGGAAAAGGTGCAGGGGAAGGAGAGCAGCACCCAGGGTGACTGTTGCATGTCCGTTTGAGCCGCTGGAGGGGGATGGAGGAACTGCCTTTGGAGATGAGGGAACTTGGATGGGTGGCCACTTTCCTTTCAAGATGCTACTAGATATTCCAGGTGCCAGGAGGGCAGCTGGAGGGATGGCGCTTGTGGCGCAGCTTTTGGGAGACATCCCAATGCAGAATCTAGAGTCACGAGACCAGCTCAGAGGGAAGAGGAGGTGAGAGGGATGAAAAGGAGGCTTCATCCTGGGGCTGAGCTTGGGGACATCTGAACCAGCCAGGAAGAGGGTCTTTCCCGGAAGTCTCTTGAAGGACAGTTCCAAGGAAGGGATGGTTACTATATTGCATGTCACTAAGCAGGAAAAGCAGGACAAGGACAGAGAAATGACCATCCGCTTCTCTATCTCAGACAACCTTGGGCATCTCAGTGGCGTGATAGGTGTGGAAGCCCAAAGGGAGAGGTGGGAGGTGGTGAGCCTTGGAAGGGTGGGGCGGCCTCTCTCCCAGCACCCAGAAAGGAGCTCCTGACTCCACCGAGAGCCCACAGCCTGGAGCCCTCACTGGCCATGCAGAAAGGGAAAGACGGGCCCTGAGCCCTGGGCCCTGGAAGCCAGGGCCTGGGCCGGCCAGGGTGGACGTGTAGACCAGACGGGAGAGGGTGAAGCAGACGTAGTAACCATGCCCTGGCTCTCTGTCAACAGGCCTCAGCTTTTAGAAATCTTCCATGCCCATCACCAGGAGGGGTGAGCTCCACAAAGCGGGGACAGGGGCCCCCAGAGTGCAGGGCAGCCTCATGCAGAGCTGCCCAGCTCCACAGGCTGCCCACGTGTGTTAGTTTCCTGAAAAAGCTGCCCTGCTTTCTGTAGGTAAGTTCGGCATGACAGCCACACGTACTCTTTGGGAAATTGCAGAAAAGAGGGAAAGCTTCTTTTCTTGGTATATTTTACTCTGGTTTGTTTCTACATGTAGTGGTTCTTGCATAATTATAACTGTGCTGTGAAGAGAGTTTTGGGCCTGATTATCTTTCACTGAGTATTATATAATAGACATTCTCCATGTTGATACACAGCTTTGATCGTTATTGGTGGCATCCAATTGCATGGGGTAATGCCTCAGGTTCAATGAACTTATTCCTTGGTGATATTTGGGTTTCTGCCAACATTTAAGGACAATGTTGTATTGATGTCTATGTGGCTGGAGCTTTCCCTATACCTGTTTTCACAGAACTTCTGTCGTGAGAAATCCACCCCTTCCTCTACAGTCTGCTCTGCAGAGAGAGCTGCAGAATCCTGCCTAGAATCCTTATCTAAGCCCTTTTTGTGGGTTTTGTTGCTTTGACTCCGCCGCCATGAGCTCCTGAGGCTAAGATAGGCGCAGCCTTCTTAACTGCCCCTGCCTTCCAGTGGGTGAAGAGAGCTTATTCTGGCAAGCACCCCTGTGAAGGCTGCAATTCTTTTTCTTTTTCTTTAATTTTTATTTATTTATTTATTTATTATTTTTAGAGACGGGGGAAGGGAGAGAGGCAGAGAGGGAGAGAGACATCCATGTATGGTTGCTTTTCACCTGCCTCCAGCTACAGAGCTGGCTGGAGACCTGGCTTGCAACCTGGTTATGTGCCCTGGCTGGGAATTGAACCAGCGACCTTTGGGTTCACAGGCCGGCGCTTTATCCACTGTGCCACCAGCCAGGGCCCGGAGGCTGCAATTCTGTTCTGACGGCCTCCTTTCTCTCTTGAGGCTGGCCTGAGCAGATGGCCATCCTGGGAATGAGCACTGTCATTCACTCAGGTTTCCGTTAGGAGGCCCTTTTTTGAGAGCAGGTTTCCATAGGGGTGCAGGGTGTGGTGCACAATTAGGCTTGGTGACCTTGTATGAGGTTGGCCCGAAAGTTCATTTAGTTTTTCCCGTATGACGGCTGTCAGAGTGCTTAGCCCTCTTTAACGTCGCTTGAAACAAGTGTGTTAGGTTGTATTGTGATAGCTGTCACATCAGCATGCATTTACAAAAAAACACACATCAAAATTGGTGAATTTTGGCGTGGCCGTTTTAATAATGACAATGGAAGAAAGAGGCAACATGTTGGCATGTTACACTTCATTATTCTAAAAAGGGTAAAAATGCAACTGAAACACAAAAATAGACTGGCGCAGTGTACGGAGAAGGCGCTGGACTGATGGAACGTGTCGAAAGTGGCTTGTGAAGTTTCTTGGTTCTGCTGACCCTTTGGCCGAATAAGTCCGTGCTGTGGGGCTGTCCGGTGCCTCGGAAGTTGAGCAGCACCTCCGGCCTCTGCCCACAGGAGGCCGATAGCGGGAGAGAGCCGACCTACTCAAAATGTCCAAATCAATAGTTATTGGTGGAAATGATACGTGGGCTTTTTGGCCAACCCAAGAGTAGAAACGAGCAGTTGAGGTGGCCGGAGCATGCTTTGCCCAACTCCCGATTGTACCACGAGCCTCCCCTGGGGGCTCCCCTGGCGGACTCCCTAATGAACCGCCAGATTCTCAGAGGTTTGGGGATCCCTTGTTTCCATCTGGGTGGCGGGGTTCCATGGAGACAGCCCGTTGCAGACGCCAGTGCTCCGCGGGCTGCTGCTTCCCGCAGGGACCTTGCCCGCCTGAGAATGCCTGCATCCCAGACCTGCGGATACGCACACCATTGCGCCACGTAGAGTTAGAAAAAGATTCCTCTAAAAATAACCAGCGAGGAATATTTCATTTGATAGCGAGACTGTGACTAACGCGTGACACAGAGAGAGTCTGTGGGACAAGACAGTACAATACGGGGAGAAATTCATGTTTGACCTTTAAACCGGTGCGGAACGAAACAGAGCTAAGCCTTGGCCGCTGGAGACCCTGTCGCTCTAGGAAAACTGGCTGGAGCAAGGGATACAGTGGTCACAGCGGGGAACCGACCCCATAGCGCGGGCCAGCTCTGTCAGAGCTTCACGGGCGTCATCCGCACACGCACCCCCCGCGTGGAAGCTGCTATTCCTCCCGCTTGTGAGAGGAGAAAACTCGGGTCAGAGAGGGTAAGCTCCTTGCGTGGGGTCACCCAGCTGGGAAGTGTCCCGAGCTGGATGCGAACCCACAGAACTCCCCGTCGCTAGGTCCCTTAAACTTGAAAAAGGCCAAGAGCTGGCGGTAGCTTAGACAGGTTGGGGTTGAGGTTTCACCACCCGGGATTGAGTTTCATGAAAAATCACCGTGAGTCCCAGCACAGCAGGTCTCCGGACCAAGGTCACTTTCCCGATCATTCCGTAATTCATGGTGGCATGTTATACATTCTGATCCAGTCCCCTCGGTGCCGACTGCAGAAAAAAACACTCCCTGCTTCTTAGTGCCGCTCTTCCTCTGGGGTGGCGGGGTACATACGGGCCCCCCTGTGTCTGAGTCAGGGCCCTGGCTGTTCTGAGCGCACCTCTAGGGTAAAGAATTTGTTCTGCCATCCTCCACGGACTGCAGAGCAGCAGTGGGCCCTGATTGAACTCAGGGCCAGTTATTTCCTGGTATGCTGGGTTCTTTCCTTAGATCCTTCCCATGGCCAGGGTTGTGGGTGACCAGCAAGGCGCTGAGATGGCAGTGGAAGCGGTGACACCCAGAGCCCCTCCTAGGCTCTGGAGGGTTGGCTCTGATGGGAGGAAAGTGCTCTCCCGCTCCAGGCCCGAGGGATGAGGACTCAGCGTAAGTCCCGGTGTGCCATCTTGATAATCAAGGGGGGGCTGGCTCAAAGGGGCAGGGAAGCCCGGAGCGGTTCCAGGTGAGGAATGGCTCCATGATGGTGTGTCCGGGCCCAGAACGCAAGGCGCTGGGCCTCTGCCTAGGTTGGACACCCCCCCAAGCTTACCCTCCTACTCCCCCACTCCCCACCTCCGTCTCTCTTCCTGCTACCGACCCAGTCCAGCCAATATCCACTTACTTGCTCACACACCACATCCCATCACACTGGCCTTGTCGTATCTTGGGTACATCAAGCTCCCTCCTCACCAGACCCACCTCCCCAAGTGCTGCTCCATCTGCCCAGAGCACTCTCTCTCCTTCCCGCGGCTGATCCACCTGCATTGTCAGGTTCCAGTTTAAACTTTGCTTCCTCCAAGGAGTCTTCCCTGACTTACCAAACTAGGTCAGGCCCCTTGCTGAACACTCCCTTTGTGCTCTCTCTATTCCTCGGTCCTTGCGCTGATGTCTTTAATTAGAGGTTCGTTTGTGTGATAATTGGCTCCATGTCTCTTCCTCCCTCCTCCGTTCCCCCCAAGTAGATGGTAAGTCCTGTGACAGGAAAAGCTATGGACATTTTCCTGCTCTGGACCTCGTCCATAATAAGTGCTCAATAAATATGTGGTGAACGTTTGATTAAAAATTTTCTACACTCCAAGGTGGAAAGCATGTGAAGTGGTGGGCGCAGCCTCTGTTCCCTTTCTCTGCTCCCAGAGCAATGCAGAGGTGGGGGAGTGGTGCTAGGCCCTGCCCAGTAGGCTTTGTTATGCACTTTCCTCCGGTGGATTGGTGACTGCCTTGCAATTGGCTGCTTTTTATGTGTAGGGAAATTACCTCTGTCCTGAATTGCAATAGCTGTGCTATTTTGGGCTGTTTTTCTCTTTTGGGCCTATTTGTATTGGAGCAATAATTCCACCATTTGGCTACGCAGAGGCCCAATTAATATTATAAATATGGTCCCATAAAATTCACTTCTTGACATGAGGACGTTTTGTTGCTAATTACTCTCCAAGGTTTTTAATTTTAACTCCTCCTTGGTGACTTATTGCAGAAATTCAAGGGCACAGTTATCTCCCCCAAAGGGAAAGGAGGACGAGGTAATGCCAAGTTTCTATCTACTTGCCCTTCCTGCCAGGAGGATCTTGTTTTTTATTCTTAAAAAATTTTTTAATTCTATCCCTTCCCATTTTCCTGGACAAACCAACAAAAACTGTATTGGGACAAAAGTATACATTTCTGGGAAAAAATTACTCATTCAAGCAATATTTACTGAGTACCTGCTATGTATGAGTCAGTTCCTACACGCTGGGCACTGAGGATGCCAAGAAGAATCCCGCATGGCAGTGAGTGCAGGTAGCTGAGTCTTAAGTGGGCAGGAAGCAAGTGTCAAGGAGCCTATGGCTTCTCCGGGGTGTGTCCTGCCCTGGGACTTGACAGCTGTGGCCTACCCCGGAGGGCCACAGTGGTCTCCAGAGCTTGAAATCAGGGAAACCTTGGTCAGTCCTCATCTGAAAGTTTCCGGCTAACTGCAAGGAATCAGCATGTTAGTATTTTGAATGGTTGGATAAAATAGGAACAGATGGCTAAAGTTTGTCATTTTAGGGAAAATCATGAAATATTGCACAGCTTAATCTGTCTCCTTTTCCCACCTGCCCCTCTCCCCTCCCCCATGCAAAGATAGTCAGATGCAATGAAATGAAAAGCAAAATACTAACAATATCCTTTCGAGTCACTTAGGTCTCTTCTCGGGAAAGGACCCGAACATGGGTTGTCCGCTGCCTGTAGGGTCTTTGTTTCAACGTTGCCTCCCAAGAGAAGGTTTCCTAGAAGCTGTTACTTTGGGGGAACATAAGGGGTGGTGGTGGAGTGAGACCAGCTTGGGTGTCTCCACTGCAGGGAAACTAGCTCCGTGATGCTTTATTTCCCAGAGCAGACCCACTCCTAGAGGAACCCAGCGGGACAGAGACCAGTTGGGAGCTGCCACGCTACCTACAGAAACAAACAGTCCTGCGCCCGGGACTGCGTATGGGCACAGGCTCTAGCTGCAGGCAGCCCCCACCCCAGAGGCGGCTTGTCACGCCACCACTGTCACCCGCACACATCTCACCCGGCCCTGCCTCCATCCCCTCTGCATTTCTCTGGCATTTCCTCACGAGTCTGCTTGGAGAGTTGACCTCGGATGAGGTTAACTGCCGGGAGAGGGGCGGTGAGTGCCACCCTGGCACTAGAGCCAGAAGCTCCCGGGAGAATGAGCATCGTGGGCCGCCTGCCCACTGCTTGCCGACTTCAGTAGCAAGAGCCTCCAGAATGCTCCGGAATAAACATCATCACTGTGGCCACACATTGTTTTATGAACTGAGTCATCAGACTAGCTGGCTCCTTGAATGCTGCTGATTCTCCAGGCAACAGAAAACAGGGAGGGACAAGAAGTGTGGTCCATCCAGATCCGTGGCGGGCTGGTCTCACTCACCAAAGGTGATGGGGCTTTTATCATTACGGAGTTGGCTTGTGTTAAAAAATTGTTGATGAGCCCTGGCTGGTGGCACAGTGGATAAGGCGCCAGCCTGCAAACCCAAAGGTCGCTGGTTCGATTCCCAGTCAGGGCACATAACCAGGTTGCAAGCCAGGTCTCCTGCCGGGTCCATAGCTGGAGGCGGGTGAAAGGCAACCCTACATTCATGTCTCTCTCCCTCTCTGCCTCTCTCCTTTCCCTTCTCTCTGAAAATAATAAATGAAATCTTTAAATAAATAAATAACTGAGCTATAAAAAAGTTGTTGATGAGCTTAAGTTCTGTTGAGAAGAAACAGATGATGCTTTCGGCATTATGTACAAAATCTGTTGGGTTGTGGGCTATTTTTAATAGCCACCGATCTTAAAGGCTTTCCCGCTGAAAACTTGCCTCCTTTCCTGCTCATCAGGTTGAGATTTATTATCTGAGATAATGAGTTCAACCCCAAAGCAGTAGTGACACGCTAGGTGAAACTGCCAACGTTTTTGTTTCTTTAGACAAATTGCTCCACTGTGCTTATCTTTTATATGGCTCCCCAATAGGATGCCTCAGTGAATTTTTAATTAAAGCCAATGGGCCTGTATCAAGGAAATTTACTCTCGTGAATTCGAATTCCTGAATTTGGAGACTGGCTGAAAAGTAAACCGCTCAGTTCTGTTTTCCAACCTATTTCATTACGGTCTCATGGAAGCATACAGGCAGGTCATTCACCCAACAGTACATAGGAGTTGAATTCCTGTTAGGTGACAGGTACTATGTTAGTCTCTGGGTGCGGTGAAGAAGGAAGCAGATGTTGGTCCATAAGCAAGGTGGGCATCTTCCATCTCCTGGAGGAGGGTGGGATGAGGATGTCTACAGGAAAGGCCCTTAGCCAAACCCCTTCAGCCGAGGGCAGTGGGAAAGCTTCCCTGGGAGAAGAGCCTCCTGGAAGGTGAGGAGGCTGCATGTTTCAAGAGAGGAGAGGATGTGGGCAAAGACCCAGCCACAGCCAGGGAATAGCAAATGCTCATGTCTGCAGTTGGGATGACCCGGGGGACTTCTGGGAGAACGGTTTCTGGGAGGTGACAGCGTCAGAAAGGAGACCTTCAAGGACGGAGAGTCAAGTGAACTGCTTTGAAACAGAGGAATCTGGAGTGGATGATTCTTCTTCGACGTCACATACAGAGGAGGAAGAGCGAAGGAACGGATTGAGGATACAGGCAGGGCAGGTATTTCTGGGGCCGCAGGAGCCTGTGGAGCAGAACAGAGTAAAAATGGGGGCCAGGGAACAATGGTGCAGCGCGTCCCTGGGGAATTCGGAGAAGGAGCAGGAGGCGAGACTGGGTGGGTGGGTGGCGAGAACATAAGACAGTGATTGGAAAGGAGGCGAGGGCAAGGGGACAGGGCCCTGACGTTCAGGGTCAAGCTGGAGGTCAGCTCACATGCTGGGAGGGTGTGTACGTGAGGGTGAGAGCCCATCAGGAGCCCCAGTCAAGTGGACCGAGGGCCTGAGAAGGGGACCAGAGCAGATGCTGAGGGTACAGGCGAGCAGGTGCAGTCCCGCTGAAGGCCACGTCTCCACAACACGTGCTGTACCCTTTTGCTGCAACTCATGAAAAACAACCTAAATTTAGCACAACCAGCGAGACTGTGGAGGTCTGGGACCTAACCTGGTGCCCTCCAGTTGAGGTGTGCAGTTGCAGATGGGGACTGTCTTCATCTCGTCCTCACCTGGGGAAGTGGACACCTAAGATGGATTCAGACTGGGAACAAGAGAGGAAACTTTGGGAAACCCTGTCGTTTAGGCTCTGAGACTGTCATCCCATAATCAGCCCATGGGGTGAAACTAGAGGATGAAATAAGAGCCTTAAGGTTGTTCGGAAGGTCTGTGTAACTTGGCCCTGGGTAGCCTGGTGGGGATACAGCTCCATCCTACAGTAGCCACCGGGCAGGGTTCTATCTGGATATCAGTTAGCTGGGTAAATAAGGGTATCTCTCTCACGATGTTCTTGGACCAACAGAAAAAAAGAATGTATCTAGCTTTTTGAGAAACTCAGTCACTTGCAGAACCTCTTCTGGGGGCAGGAGTCTATAAGGACAGGAACTGTCCAGTAGCCCCCGCTCCGCCATGCAGTTTCACTTTCTGTGGTCGCAGTTACCTATCTTCTACGGAGGTATGAAGCTATTCAACGGAAAATTCCAGAAATAAACAATTCACTCAATTTTAAATTGCATGTTGTCCTGAGTAGTGTGATGAAATTCCACCCGGAACCTGACTCATCCTTTTGTCCAGCATATTCAATGCCATGGAGGCTCTTGGTCCCTTAGTAGCCGCCTGGATTATTAGATCTGCTGTCACGGTGTTGGCAATGTAGTGCGTGTGTTCAAGTAGCATTTATGTTGCTTACCGATGCCTCCAAAGTACAAAAGTAGTGATGCTGGAAGGTTGGGCGTGCCAAAGAGAAGCCATACCGTGCTTCTTTAAGTGAAAATGCAGCTTCTTTAAGTGAAAATGCCTGTATGCACAGGAAAGAACGTAGGGTTTGATTCTACCCGCTGATTCAGGCATCTGCTGGGGGTCGCGGAGTGTATCCCTCCGCGAGTAGTGGGGACCATTGGGGACTGTAATCCAGGTAAGCACAGTCGGGCCTAGGAGGCGCAGCCAATCATAAAGGACCTTGTGAAAGGTGACTCGACCACATTCTTTGATGACCAAGATCATTTTGTATTTTGTTTTGCTTCTTACTCCACACATGTGTGTGGGGTGCTTGGCTGGGGGCTGAGGAAGCAGAAAGTTGACCTTCACCCTGAGCTTGGCTCTGGGCAGCGAGGGGAGCCATAAGACACAAAGGTGCACGTCTAGGGTCCCAAGCCAGCGCGCAGGGCCCAGCCTGCCACCTGCAGGCTCAGGGGAGGCTTTCTGGTGGGGTGGGGTGGGGCTCCGAGCTGGGGGCTTCTAAGGGCAATAGTGAGGGGTGACACCAGGGTGTTCCCTTCGCAGTGCTGGTGACAGAGGTGGCTGGGTCTGCTGGTTTGAGGGCAGGGGACAGAGACAGAGTTGGAAAGGGCACGTCCTGCATTGCAGTTGCCCGACATCCTGGTGGATGAATTGTTGACCTAGTGTCACATGGTGGCTCCCCCTCTCCAGCCAGGGGGCCCGCGGGACCTCGACGAGCCGGGCCGGAGGCAGCGGCCGCGGGGGCTCGAGGGCACCCGAGGGCGGCCCACCTCCCGGGCCGGCCTCCCGCTTCGTCCTCTGCGGCCCGGGCCCCAGGCGGCCGAGGAGCGGCGCGGAGCGCGCCGGGCCGGCCAATCGCCTCCCGCGGGTTTCCCTCCGCCGGCGCGCGGCGGCGGGTGGGCTCGGGCGCGGGCTCGGGCGGCGCGAGCCCGGGCGGCGCGAGCCCCCGCGCGCCGGGAGCGGCGCATGCGCGGCGCCCCGCGAGCCCGCCGAGGCGAGCCGGACCGCGGCGGCGCCGGAGCCCAGCGGCGGAGCTGCGCGGCACTCGGCGGCTCAGGGCCGGCAGCGCCGGACAGGTGGCGAGCCCTCGCCCGCGCCCGCGCCGCCCGGGACCCCCGGGCCGCCCGCGGGGCCTCGCGGTCCGGACGTGGCGGCGGCGGCCGCAGCATCCCGGGCGGCCTGCGAGGGATGCGCCGCCCACTGCCCCGCGCCGCCTGACCGCCCCCGCCCCGGCTCGCGGTGCGCCACAGCCGGGCCCGCGGCCGCCCCCGCCGCGCTGTCGTCCGGCCGCCGCGCCCGCGGGGCCGCGCCCGGCCCGGCCATGTGGACCCCCACGGAGGAGGAGAAATACGGCGTAGGTAGGTGAGGCGCCGGCCTGGCCGCCGCACGGCTCGGGGGACGCGGCGGGTTCTCGGTCCGGCCCGGCCCCGCCTCGATCCGCGCCGCGCGACCCCGCCCGCAGGCTGCGCGGCCTCGGCGCAGGGTGAGCGGCTGGCGTGGGGGCGGCGCGGGCGCGGGGCACCGGGCGCGGGGGTGGGCGCGGGCGCGGGGCGCGGGCAGGGCGGCAGGGGGCGCTGGCGGCGCGGGCGCGGCAGGTGCGGCGGGCCGGCCGGGCAGGGCCCCGCCGCCCGGGGCTGCAGGTGCGGGGCGCTGGGCAGTGGCACCCGAGAAGCCGAATTCTGGAAATCTGTTTCCTCCGCTCCCAAGCCGCAGTTTCCCCGAGTTTCCGCACCTGGGTTGACGCGCCCAATGTTTATTTTGGGTCTGGAACCTTACAAAAGAACCTAAAACACGTTAGCATCATTTTCCCTGGTCAGAAGTCACAGACGTTGGACTGAAGATGTTTGATCCGTTTTCATGTTTTGCCTTAAGTATTACAAATAATTACCTTATACTGGGAAGCGATTGTAGGCATGTCTTAATGTTTAATATAGTGTGTGTGACAGCCTTGGTTTTGTTAAAAACAAACCAACAAACCTGTTTTTAGGTAAGGCCCGTATTCTTTTTCAGAATCCCCTTTTTTAATGTTACGGAACTGCAGAAGCCAAACAATTCTTGTAACATTTAACATCTTTAAAAAGAGAATTAAATAACCTAAGGGGATGAATGTTTTACTTGTATGATCTTAGTGTTTTGTGGCAACTGCGTGATAGAACAGCCCTGTCACATCGCATGGTTGTTAAGGCGTCTTGTTTGGTTAGGAACAGATTTAAATGTGGAGTGTACACTCGCTCCCCGTCCCCAGTTGTAACGGGAAAGTATGGAAGGGTGATCCGTCTAAGCATAGATTTTTTTGTTTCCCATTTTTACTGCAGCCAAATCAGGATTTAGTTCCCAGTTCAGTCCAAAATCACTTTGTAACCTGGCAGTGGTAACACGCGTTTAGGAATGCCATCAGGCAAGCTGTGGAAAAACGGGATTTATTTAAATTGAAGGGCCTGCCGTGAGGTCTGTACTGGTGGCAGATCTTGTTTTGAAAAGTGGCTTGGTGAAGTTTTTGATTAGCCCTCTCTGCGGGCGCTGGGAGGGAGCTGACCGAGGGGGCCTGGTGCCGGGGTGTGTCCTGAGCCGGAGCTGGGAAACGCGCCGGGAGGGGGCGCCCCTGCTCGGGGCCGCTACCCTTTCTCTTGCCGCTGTCCGGGAACACGGGTCCATCCTGGGCAACGGGGAGCTGGCCTGTCTTCTGCATGCGTTACTCTCCGGACTGGTTAACTGTAGCAAGAAATAGTTGATGTGAAAGTGGTCAACTGTCCAGTGCCACCTCATTTCTTTCATTGTGGGGAGGAATCCTGGATTAGTGTAGTTTCCAGATTGTGAGTCTTGGCTTCTGTTGACAGGTGTTGTGGGCGCGTTATTGATCATTGTTTTCTTTCTTTAAAAAACTTTTTGAGCCCTGGCTGGTAGCACGGTGGATAAGGTACCGGCCTGCGAACCCAAAGGTCACTGGTTCGATTCCCCAGCCAGGGCACATAACCAGGTTGCAAACCAGGTCTCCAGCCAGGCAATCACACATTGACGTCCCTCTCCCTCTCTGCCTCTCTCCCTTCCCCTCTCTAAAAATAATAAATAAAATCTTTAAAATATTTTATGGATGTTTAGAGAGACAGGCAGACAGACATCACTTTGCTGTTCCACTTAGTGATGCATCATTGGTTAATCCTTGAGTGTGCCCTGAACAGGGATTGAACCCGCAACCTTGGTGTATCAGAATGTTGCTCTAACCAACTGAGCTACCCAGTCCTGGCGGAACACCATTTTCTTAATGTGTAAAATGGGGGTAGTATTTACCTACATACAGGGTTGTAAAAATCAAGAGCCTTCCAAGTGCTGAATAAATGTTAATGTTTCCTTTTTCCCTTAGTACTTAGAGGCGTAATAACACCAAGTAGCTATTTCCTCAAGTGTGTTCTGAGAAGGAGGCAGTGCAAGGGCGTCAGGATTGGTGTGTGTGGAGCTCAGTGTCGCCAGGATTTGGTGTGTGATGTGTTGCGGAAGATGGAATGGAATTCTTGGTTTCCTAGGACTGTGGGTTTAGCTTTAGAAAACTTATCGTTTGCTGTGGAGGGGCACATCATGGGCATGGGAAAGACTTAAATATGAGTTAAATCAGAGTTACCCTGAAGACATTAGCAGCTGTCACTTAGTTTAATTTAGCTACCTTTTCTGCCAAACAGGGCAACTCTTTAATCTCTTTCTTCTCTGAAAGTTCTTGTATAAATTGTGCAAAATTCAAGAGACATCTTTCTTTCTTTTTTTTTCTTCCTGCAAGCATGTTAGAGCTACATCCTTAGGCCTTTTCATAAAACCCAGCCCAATTTATTGGGTTGTCCAAAAAGTTCATTTAGTTTTTTCTGTACCATAGCTCTAGAAGTGCTTAGTTGTTAACTTCATTCGAACAGTTTTGTTAGATTGTATTGTGTCAGCATGCATTAAAAGAAAACATCAAAATGGGTGAATTTTTTGCAGCCACTTTAATATTGAAGATGGAAGAAATATGCAACCTTTTTGGCATATTATGCTTTATTATTCCAAGAAAGGTGAAAATACAACTGAAATGCAAAAGAAGATTTGTCCAGTGTACAGAGAAGGTGCTGTGACTGGTGGACCATGTCAGAAGTGGTTTGTGAAATTTCTTGATTCTGCTGACACTTTGGCCGAATGGCTCTGCTGTGGGGCTGTCTGGTGCCTCGGAAGTTGAGCAGCACCTCTGGCCTCTGCCCACAGGAGGTCGATAGCGGGAGAGAGCCGACCTACTCAAAATGTCCAAATCAATAGTTATGGGTGGAAGTGAAGAATATGTCTTTTATTTTGTGGAAAAAACTAAACAGACTTGATGACCATCCCAATATAATGTAGCTTCCATATTGTACATAAAATGAGAAAAATGGTCAACTTAAAAGTGCTATGTCAGCTGCATTATTTATTTAATTGCTTGAACCTCTAACCGTTATCATCATTCCTATGAGAAAATGTTTTTAGTTTCAGCTTTGAAATTTACGATCCCCTTTGAGCACAGATTTCTGTCTGTGCTTGCTAACCCATGATGCTTTCCGGCAAGGAGAGAAAACTTACATGTGCTTCCCGTTAAGTGGAGGGATTGCTCAGGTGCTGGCGAGGGAGGGGCCCTTGTGGTGGCAGTGGAAGGAGTTTGCTCTGTTGCGCTGGTAAGATTTGACATTGGTAAGGTTTTTCGGGTGATGTAGTAATGTCTCACTACCTTTTAATTTTAATTTTATTATTTTTTCTTTTTAAAAGATTTTATTTATTATTTTCAGAGAGAGGGGAAGGGAGGGAGGCAGAGAGGGAGAGAGACATCCATGTAGGGTTGCCTTTCACCTGCCTCCAGCCACAGACCTGGCTGGAGACCTGGCTGGCAACCTGGTGATGTGCCCTGGCTGGGAATCGAAGCAGCGACCTTTGGGTTCGCAGGCTGGTGCCTTATCCACTGTGCTGCCAGCCAGGGCTACCTTTTAATTAAGAAAAAATGTGTGTGTTTATTTTTAGAGAGAGGGAAAAGGAGGGAGAAAGAGAGGGGAGAAACATGGATGTGTGGTTGCCTCCCACACACCTCCAACTGGGGACCTGGCCTGCACCCCAGGCCTATGCCCTGACCAGCGACCCTTTGGTTCTCAGGCTGTCACTCAATCCACTGAGCCACTCCAGCCAGGGTTAATTTTTTTTTACAACAGAAATTTGTACAGGTTATAACAATAGCATTTAAAAATTATTTGATGTATTAACTTAGGATAAGGTGATACCTAAGCGTTTCTTTCAATTCTGTGGTTGACTTCAGCGGGATGGGAGGAAATTGCCCCTTTTTGAGGATCAGAAAAGTCAGTGGGTGAGCTGGGGAGTCTCCCTTCCGTTGCACCAGGTAGAAGATCCCTGGAGCCGAACTACTGTTCCCTTCGCTGTACAGAGGGAGAAACGGGATCTCAGAGGCTGTCAGTCCTTTACGGTCCTTCAACAGTTGACCGTTCCCCTTAGGTTTCCTCTTGGCCACGGGCAGTATTTCGTGATAAACTCGACTCTGTTGCTGTTTTGTTCCCGTGTTGCAAGGGGCTGTTCTTCCTGGACCCTTTGCTCCCGTTGGGCCTCCCGGGCCCCTTCCTCGCGACTGTCTGCCCTTTCTCTTGCTGTGCATGCTTGGGAGGCCTCGCCTCTTTCTTCTTTCCTTTCCAAGAAGCCTCTTGAAAGTCCCGTGGGTGAAAAAGTCAGGTGTTTTCCTGAAACATGTCTTTTCCTACATTGATTGTACTCTTATTACCAAACATGGAGACCAAAGACCAAGGAAACATGCCCCCTGCCCCCCCCCCCCCAACAGCACCAGCGAACCACAACAAAAGACAGTGTCATTCTGCTTCTAAAGTAGACCAGCAGCACAGGCTTGAATACGTACATACTACATACGTACGAGTTGCGGGAGCTGCTTCAGAAGGTCATCTTGCTTATTCTGCTTCATGAGGTACATTTTGAAGTAACCCAGGGCTTATTCTTGTTGCTTATTCTTTCCTAATCCCCACTTAGTAGACCTTGAATTTTTTTTCTTATTACCAACCACAATGCATTATATTTTAGCTTTGTAATGTCCTATTTATTTTTTCTAATTTAAAAAGTAATGTATATTTTCTGTTGTACTTTTACCTGATCTCTTGTTGCTTTATTTTCTCCAGCTAGGGGGGGGAACCCCAAATTATTTATTTTTTTAAAGCTTGGAATCTTTAAAAGAGATTTAATTTAAAAAGTTTCTGTGGGAACTGAAAGAACCAGTGTTCACAAAACTTCACTGAATCTGTTGGTAAATGGGCTACAACTCAGGGACAAACGGTGAAGGCGGGCGTGCTCCCTGGTGCAGCCCCTGCCTTTGAAGTCCCTGGAAGGGCCCCCTACCCTCAGCGGTAAAGCCATTCACCAGAGTAGAAAGGACTTAATTTTGTTCTGAAAAGTGAGGACGTGCCAGGTGTGCTCTGATCGCAGGCTGAAGGGGAGTTTCCACTCATGGGATTGTACCTGCGCCCGTACTAGGTATCTCCTCTCCCCTCTTTGTTAAACAGATGAGGAAAAACTCACTGAGAGAAGTTAGTGGCTCATCTAAGGAATTTAAGCCAGTTGAGTCCCGAGTTGAGATTTGAGTGGAGAGATTCTTAGCCATGGTTTCTTTGATTACATGGTGTTGCCTTTGGAAGGAGTTGTTCGGTTGTGTATGCCTCAAATGAAAAGACAGAGTTTTCAGTAAATTGGGTAGTTATATTTAAGGACTTTTATTTCTTTTTTAAAAATTAAAAGAAATTTTGTATAATAGTTTATTTTTAATTGTATTTTCCAATGCCATTTATCCCCTTTATGCCCTCTCCCACCCCCACCAATCCCTCTCCCCTCACAAGGAATTTTTTCTGTATTAAACATTTTTATAGGACTATGTAGGTGTTTAGTGTTGATTCTGAATTTCATGATTTAGGTTGGTAATGAGTACAGGTTTAAGGCACGACACCTCAGAAGGCAGGGTTTTAGACAGCCTTGGGGACTTTGTTGGGTATTACTGCGCTGTCTTGAAGACATTGTTAGTAGGGAGGAAAGAAGTTGAACTCAACAGTCATTTATTGTGTGCCTTCCCTAACCAAGCTGTCATTGTTTCGATCTGTCGTTCCATAGAGCAGAAAGGAAATGGTCAACGGGAAATTATGGACATTTTTTACGGAGAAGGCAACGTGCACCAATATTCCATTGACTATTCAAATGTATGGTTCATTATATCATGTGGTGTTTTTAAATTATATTTTATTGATTATGCTATTATAGTTGTCCTAATTTTCTCCCCTCTGATCCACTCCACCCAGCACCCCTCACTCCCTCAGGCAATGCTCCCACCGTTGTTCAGGTCTGTGGGTCACCAGTAGGTTCTTTGGCTTCTCCATTTCCTATGCTGACTTTACACCCCCCAGCCATTCAGTACCTACCTAGTTGTACTTCTTAATCCCTTCACCTCTGCACCCCGTTTCCCCACCCCCTCCCTTCTGGGAACCATCAAAATGCTCTCTGTATCCATGATTCTGTCTCTGTCTTTCTTGTTTGCTTAGTTTTTTTCATGCAATGTTTTAAGAGACTGTGCTTTAGAAACATTAAGTTAAATTATAAACATGAGACCACTTCCTATCTAGCATTTTTAGGCACATTTTGAAGCATGACAGTCTCAAAAGAGTGGTCAGTGAGGTTGAAAGTACTTTATAGTCATACCATGGTTTTACATTGGTGCTGCATTTTAATTTTAATAGTTTGTATTTTGAATCTTATTTTGAATTCTTGTGTCTTTATTCTTTATTATAAAGACATTCCACTTGATCTGAAATTATTCCCAACATGTAAGCATTATTGGATATGCTATATTAGGGTTTTAATTCCAGTGTTATGCTTTTACTGTAATAAACAAACGTGTTTATGATGATGCTCTCAAGACTCTTGCATAAACCCTCCTGACATATTTTGTTTGGAAAAGCAAGATTTTTTTTCACATAAAGGCTCTGGGAACTTAAAATATTTCATAAATAACTTACCAAATTATTTCGGCAGTAGCCCAGGTACTTGCAGTTGATTTGCTGTATCCCTTTTGGGATACTCGAGTAGAGATCATTACCATGTAGGGAAATGCCTTTGAGGAGCTTCCTGTTTTCCTGCCCATCTACGATGGAATATAATCCCAATTTCTTGCTCCCGTCAGTTTCTCTTAAAAATTCATTCATGAGCTCTTGCTGATTGATGAGTGGGACCCAAAATTGATGGAAGAATTGGTGTATGATAAATGCAGAACTTTATGTTGTCGACTTAGTCTTACACCTCAGACATACATGCGTATGGCCTTTTTCAAATCCATTTAGTTACAGTGCCCTCATCCCTTTTTGGGACAGACGTATGGTTAGATAGCTGTGATCAGAACCTCTTATAGACTAGAACAGACTCTTTTTCACTTCTTGTAAGTTTGTGTTCTGTGCCTACATATAAATAATTTGCATCATAGCCCTTTAGTAAGCCATTCATTTCAGAATTTTAGGGGTCTTCGAGGTAAGGGTTAAGGCTCCAGGAGTAAGTAGGGCTAGTTGACTTGGCTAACGTTCATTCAGTGTTTGCTACCCACAGCACTTGTGTGTCACGGCTCAGATTTGCCCTTTTGCAGCCTCATATGCTGGCCTAGTTGAACTTGACACTTTAGCTAAACTGAACTTCCCCCAAGTCTTTCCGTCTGGACTTCATTGTACCAGCACTGCCATGTGCCCAGGGATTTGCCACCGTTGAACACCTCTTGTTAACCTGTTGCGTTATGTCTTTATTCACATTACTCCTTCTCCATGGGGTGCTTTCCCCTCAGCTTTACTGCTCAGGTTCTTTCCTGTCAAGTATCTTTTTTTTTTTTTTAATTTAAATTTAATTTTGTTGTTGCTATATTATATCCATCCCCTTTTTACTCCCCTGTCCCTTTCCCCACCCACCCACTCCCCCCCAAAGTCAATCCCACTTGCTGTCCAGGTCCATGGTTCTTCCATGCTAGTTTCTTGACTAAACTGCTCCCCTTCTTTGCCTCTTCTTCCCCCCTCCTCCCGCCTCCCTTCCCCCTGCCCACTGAAGGCCTATTCACTGTATTCATGTATCTGGTTCTGTTTTGCTTGCTGTTTGTTCTGCTCATTATTGTCCTGTAATGGGTGAGATCATATGGTATTTGTCTTTCACTGACTGGCTTATTTCACTAAGCATAATACTTTCTAGTTCCATCCATGTTGTTGCAAAGGGTAGGAGTTCCTTCTTTCTTTCTGCTGTGTAATATTCCATTGTGTAAATGTACCAAAGTTTTTTGATCCAATCATCCACTGATGGGCACTTAGGCTGTTTCCAGCACTTGGCTATTGTAAATAGCGCTGCTATGAACATAGAGGTACATAGGTTCTTATGAATTGGTGTTTCAGGATTCTTTGGGTATAGACCTAGTAGCGGAATTGCTGGATCAAAAGGCAGTTCCATTTTTAGTTTTTTAAGGAAACTCCATACTGTTTTCCATAGTGGCTGCACCAGCCTGCATTCCCACTAATAGTGCACCAGGGTTCCCTTTGCCCCACATCCTTGCCAACACGTGTTTGTTGATTTGTTGATGATGGCCATTCTGACAGGTGTGGGGTGGTATCTTATTGTGGTTTTAATTTGCATCTCTCTGATGGCTAGTGATGTTGAGCATTCTTTCCTATGCCTGTGGGCCCTTTGTATATCTTCCTCAGTGAGTTGTCTGTTCAGGTCTTTTGTCCATTTTTAAATTGGGCTCTCTGTCTCCCTGGTGTTGAATTGCATTAGTTCTTTATATATTTTGGAGAGCAAACCCTTGTCTGAGGTATCATTAGCAAATATGTTTTCCCATACAGTTGGTTCCCATCTTTTCTGTCACGTATCTTTGTATAATGTTATTTTCGTAAATCTATTTCTAGACTCTTGACCATACCCTTCTATTTCTCTAACCAGAGAAATTTTATGCTTTTATATTCTATGATACTTTGTACCTCAAAGTGGTATATTTAATTCAATTTCATTAGACTAATATCTTTCCAACTTTTGACTGATTTATGAGATACATATAAAATTGCTATCTTTTGTGTATATTATATACACATGCATGTACACACATGAAAAAGTTTAAAATTTCATGATGTAGGACTTATGTGTACTTTGTACAGTGTACTCTGACATTTTCTATTCATTTCTATCTCATTACATCATATTTATGCATTGAAAGCTATAACTCAGTACCAGGGCTGTAGAATATTTTATACACATTGAATTGGATATTTTTGGTTCATTGGGCATAATGCCTGAATTTTGGAGACTTTTGAGCTTGCCCTTTTGATACGGAGAGATCTGATTAAGATCACTGGGGAGGCGTGGGAGCGGGTCGGAGGAGGCTGCAGAGATGGAAGCAGCCTAGGATGGGACTGGCCGAGAGACCCGAAGCCTCTGAAGCCCATGGAGATGAAAAGAGGGCGGGCTCTTCGTCTCTCAAGCTTTTCTGGCTCCTGAGCTGACCCCTCTCAGCTTCTCTCTCTCAGCCCCCCGCCCCCCAGGCCATGGCGCTGCGGTGCTGCACCTCCCAGCGGACAGTGTTGGGTGGGAAGGAGCCCCGCAGCCTAGGGTCAGGCTGGCTGGCAGAGCTCCAGAGGGAGCAGGCCGTGAGGCAGAATCCTGCCATTCTTCTGGAATTGTGTAGTTTTTATGTGTTATATTGTTTCAGCTTGAAAACTAACCCTATAGAAGTAACCAAAAACTAGTGGGGAAACAGGAGAACTCTGGTTAGAGTTGAGCCTTGATCGATGGTGTAAGTAATTGAAGCTGTGACTTCATAGGCTTAAGTGACACTTTTGAACTCTTTTCCTTTATCATCAAACCTCTGCCTCTGGAATTTTGCCTAGAGGTGGGCAGCGGACTCCCCCCTGCTGGTCAGTAACAATTTCACACCAATTATTTGTATTGAATTCGTAGCAGCTAAACTCAGGTTCGTTCCAGGCGCACAGGGTGGTTAGCGTTCTGTTCAGGGTTTTTGCTTCAGAGAGATTGGCCTGCAGTTTTCTGAGTGTGAGAGTGTGCGTGCGGGTGAGTGTGAGTGTGTGTGCACACGTGTGCGTGCGCGCGTGCGCGTGCGTGTGTGTGAAAGGGAGGGGGTACCTGCCAGCTTTCGGCACCAGGGCTCCGTTTGCCTGCGGAGTGTGAGTGTGTTGTGTTGAGTGTGAGTTGAGTGTGCGTGTGTCTGGCTTGCCCCTGGGGGCCTGAGCTGGGGCCGGGCCGGGTGGACCTGGCTTGTCAGCAGAGCCTTTCAAGCCCTTTTGAAGCGGGAGTTTGGGATCCCACGTCCTATTGTCTTTTCTCTGAACCTTTATCTCCACAATTGATAAACCTGTCTCTGTGTTTTCCAAGTGGCTGATAAAAATGTTGAAGGGAGTCTGAAAAAGAATTTGTTATCTCGAGGAAAGTGTCCGATGTAACAAGTAGAGTTTGCTGTGGCGTGTTTTGAAGGCAGCTTATCTGAATGACGTCCCAGACATGTCATGCCGGTGGCAGCTGGCTGCCTTTGCGAGCCTGGTGCTGTGTGTTGAGTCAGGGTGGGCGCCTGGCAAGGCCCTGGCCTGCAGCCGAGGAGAAAAGATGCTTCTGAGAGGTTTGTGTGGCCTTGACTTTGAGTGTGAGAAGTAGCGAAGAAATTTTAGCATTGAAAGGCACCAAGTCCATCTTCATCTTCATGCACAGGACTAAGGGTGGCACCAAACTTCTCTCTCTCGTGTTGTTGCTGACATTCTCTTCATAGTCCCTCACTGCAGATGTGCTGGACAGGTCACCCTCTTCCAGACGGTCAGGACTCCCACCGTGTTGGTTCACTCAGCTTGTAATGTGGCGATGGCCGCCTTCCCCTGCCCGGGGAACGCCAGCTTCAGGAGCTCACTTGCCGTTCCTGGTGCCGGCCTTCTCCAGCTCTGCCGATAGGCACTGCTTCTTGCACCTGGGGCAGGTGCCCCGCCTTCTGGTATGGCCCTTGTCCTTTTAGATCTCGCTTGATTGCCTCTCTGTGCCTCAGGGGTTGAGCTTCTCCAGGACAGAGAACTTAGTCTTCCTCTTTGTAACCCTAGGACCTATCACATAGTGAGTGATCAATAAACACGTCATTAGGAGTCCAGTCTCGTGAAGAGTTTTCTTTTGCTATAAATCTAATACAGTAGGGTTGTTAGAAATTTGTCATATCATGAACACATTTTTGTTTTCTTGGTTTTTCTCTTTCTTGAGCCTGTTGGAGAGTTTATTGCTCAGTTCATGTAACTGATTTTGGGTGGGAGCCTTAGGGGTCTGGTGTGAATCCGTCTCATTCCGAGTTCCGTGTTTACAACAGTGATTCAGAAGTCTGGGAGCATTTTCCCATGAATTTTAAGATCAGCATGCCAATTTCTGCTGCATCCATAGGTCAAACTGTAGGGTGTTGCCATCTTAATAAGATAAAGTCTTCTGGGGTGTCTTTCCAGTTTCTTAGTTCTTTGATTTTTTCCATCAATGTTGGTAGTTTTGAGGATGTCTTGCACTTCTTTAAAAAAAATTATACCTTCTATTTATTTTAAAAATATTTTATTTATTATTTTTAGAGGGATGGGTAAGGAGAGAGGCAAAGAGAGAGAGACACATCAACATATGGTTGCCTTTCACCTGCCTCCAGCTACAGACCTGGCTGGAGACCTGGCTTGCAACCTGGTTATGTGCCCTGGCTGGGAATAGAACCAGCCACCTTTGGGTTCGCAAGCTGGCACCTTATCCACTGTGCCACCAGCCAGGGCACAAAAAAAAAATACATTTTATTTTTTGATGTTTTAGTTATTAATAAATTCTATTTATAAAAAAGAATTGTATTGTTCATTTCATTTTTGGATTGTTCATTGCTAGTCTATAGAAATACAATTGATTTTATATATTAATCTTAGGTCCTCAACATTACGGAACTTGTTTTTTCATTCCAGTACTTTTTTAGTGGACTAATTAGGATTTTCTATATAAAGTATCGTATCGTCTGGAAACAGAGACTTTTACTTTTTACTTTTCAACCTGGGTACATAATTACTGTTTTGCTGACTTGACTAGCTAGTACCTCTACTACGCGTTAAATAGAAGCAGTGATCTGGAAATCTTTGTCTTGTTCTTGACTTTTCAGGAAAGCGTCAGCCTTTCACATCAGCATTATGATAATAACTTACGGTGAGTTTTTCACAGGTTGAGGATGTTCACTTCTGTTTTTAGTTTGTTGAGTGTTGTTATCAGTAAAGGATTCTGGGTATTGTCCAGGGCTTTTTCTGTGTATATGACGATTATTGTATGGTCTTAGTCTTTTATTCTATTAATGTTGTATATTACATTAATTGATTTTCATAGGTTGAACCAACTTTGCAATTCCTGGAATAAATACTACTTGGATAAGCCCTGGCTGGTGGAGCAGTGGATAAGGTGCCGGCCTGTGAACCTAAAGGTCACTGGTTCGATTCCCAGCCAGGGCACATAACCAGGTTGCAAGCCAGGTCTCCAGTCAGGTCTGTGGCTGGAGGCAGGTGAAACGCAACCATACATGGATGTTTCTTTCCCTCTCTTCCTTTCTCCCTTCCCCTCTCTCTGAAAAATAATAAAATATTTTAAATAAATACATAAATAAATACTACTTGGTAACATATAATCAATTAAAAATGTCACTGAGTTTGATTTGGTAACATTTTCTTAAGGATTGTTGTGTTTGTATTAATGAAAATATATTGGCCTGTAGCTTTCTTGTGAGGTCTTTGTCATTTTAGTATCAGGGTAATACTGGTTGCATAGGGTTAGTTGGAAAGCATTCTTTACTTTTTTATTTTTTGTAAGCCTTTATGAGAGATTGATGCTAATTCCTCCTCGAGTGTTTGGTAAGCCCCCAGAGAAGCCATCTGTTGTGCTTTCCCGGGCTTGCTTGTCTTTGCGGCAGGTTTTAACATGACTCATTTGAGTTTTACACTTGTGGACATGGTCAGATATTCTATTTCTTCAGGAACTTGTGGCTTTCTAGGAATATTTTCAGTTTATATGTTAATTTGTTGGTGTATAGTTTTGTTGATTTCCTCTACTTTCTCTTTTTTCTATTACACTTACTTCAATTTTAATCTTTATAATTTTCTTCAGCTGGTTAATTTCCTATCTTTTTCAAGTTCTTTAAGGTAGAAGGCTAGGTTGAAATATTTATTAAAAAAGAAAATCTGGCTCTATATCTTTTAGTTGAACTTCTCTGCCTGCAGAGGTGATATACGTACCTTAGGTTGAGGATCTGGAAGGCAAGGGTTAAGATTTATTACTTGCTTTTGTATTTTTTTTGAAACTTCTGAAATTTTAGAGAATAAACATCTTTTAGTGAAGTTAATTTGAAGTATGGGTAGTAAGAACAAGAATTGATTTATAGAAGCTATTTTGAGTTTATGCAGAAAGAAATTCCCCTTCAAGTCACGAAAAACTTGTTGAGCACTTTGCAGTGGGCATGAAGGGTGAGCTCTTCAAGAATTTCCGGTCATATTTTGTGTTTTCAGTACAGTAATTCTGGTATGTCCTAAATACGGTGGGTGGCACAAAGAAAGTATTACATGACTGTCTGCAGTCTGATAAATAGTGTTCTGTATTTCAGGTGTGTGTGTGAGCTGCAAAGGCATGCACCCATTCTGCTAGGCACCTCCTTTTGGAGGCCTCACAAGTCACCGCAGCAGCCTGACCAAATGGAGCTCATGCTTTTGTCTGAATAAATGATGCCAGTCATAGGAAGCTGGAATTTTGCCAGTCTGTGTTAAGGAGTCTCCAAGTATTAATGAGGCCCACTTGACCTTTGGGTTGCTGATCAGTTTTTCGGTTGGTCTCCCTGCATGCAGTTTTGACATTCTTCCCTATCCCTTTCCTACGCTGTAGCTTCCTGGGTGATTTTACAAAAACAAACCAGATCTTGGTATGTATTCACTCGCTTAAAACCTTTCTATTGGTTCTGTTGGGCTCAATTCCAAGTTTCTTGAAATTATTAAGAAATTCTTTGTACTTTGGCTCCTGCTTACCTCTCCAGCTTCATTTTCCTGTCACCAAGTTATTAATGGGCTCTATTGAATCACCGAGTTGTTTAAAAATGTGGCATGTTCTCTCTAGCCTCTGGGTGTTTGGAGATCTGGCCCTGGTTTGCGCCTCTTAACAACAAAACTGCGAGCCTCCTCCTTTGCAGCCAGTGTAGCCTCACTTCTCTTGCCTCCTCTCTTGACGTGACGTGTGCTGCTGTTCTACCACCTGTCCCTTTGCGCGCTCTTTTTTGTCTTATTCATGTTCATCCTCCAATTTGCAGCTTACATTTCCTCATGGCGGCCTCTTCTGACCCCTAGACCAGGTTTGAGTCCTCCGCTCTACGCAGCCTCGCTCTTTTAATGTACTTGCACGCAGCACTCAACACGTGTTACAGGCATCGCTTGTTTTCCTTCTCTGCTCCGCTGTGAGCGCTGCGAGGGCCGTGGCTGGTCGGCCTTGTTCACCACGCGGTCCCCGGCACCTGACGTTTTGCTGGGCATGTGGGAAATGCTCAGGGCTGCGTATTTGTAGACTGCTGATCAACGCGTGACGTAATTAAGATTGCTTGGGGTGGTCAGGGAGTGTTTCATAGAGAAGCAAATGCGTGGGTTCGTTTTTGAGAAATGAATAGAAATTTTCAGAAGAGTGGACGAGGGGGTGAGAGTAATGAGAGGAAGGGCGTTTGGAGAACATGGTTACAAAGCTTGGGTATGAGGGAGCCAATTGCTCATAGTTCCAGTCGGGTAAAGTGTGAATTTGAGGACTTGTTGAAAGATGAGGCTAGAGGATGAAGAAGAGACCGGGTCATGTGAGGCCCAACATACCATGTTCATTTTGTTGGCAGTGGAAACCACTCTTGCTAATTTTAACATCTGTTGAACTTTTATTGTGTCTTAGGTTTTTTTCTTAAAACCTATTACCATTTCATTTAATGCTCATAATCTTTTCCCTGGCAACTGAATTTCACCTGAGCTGAGTAAAGACTTGGATCTTATTTATTTTGACATACTTTTGTTTATGATTATATTCTAAGCAGGATCGTAAGTCTTTGAAGTCAAGTTTTTTTCCCTGATATTTATAAAGATTTTATTCATTATTTTTCAGAGAGAGGGGAAGGCAGAGAGGGAGAGAGACATCCATGTATGGTTGCCTTTCACCTGCCTCCAGCTACGGAGGGTGGAGACCTGGCTTGCAACCTGGTTATGTGCCCTGACTGGGAATCGAACCAGCGACCTCTGGGTTTACAGGCTGGTGCTCAATCCACTGAGCCACTAGCCAGGGCAGTGAAGTTAAGTTTTTAAAAGAAATTATGCTTCTAAGGTCGCTGGTTCGATTCCCCAGCCAGGGCACATAACCAGGTTGCAAACCAGGTCTCCAGTCAGGTCTGTGGCTGGAGGCAGGTGAAACGCAACCATACATTGATGTCTCTCTCCCTCTCTGCCTCTCTCCCTTCCCCTCTTTCTAAAAATAATGAAATAAAATCTTTAAAAAAAAAAAAAAAAAAAAAAAAAAGAAAGAAATTATGCTTCTTTCTATGCCACAGTAAACTTAGGTCAGTTTTGGCATAGTTTTATGTTTCTCCAGTTTTGGTTAAGTCTCATCATTGCCTTTTTAAAAATGCCTCCTAGATGATCTCAGCATACCAGAAGATCCTGATTACTCATTTTAGAGTAGAATATGACTTCTGTCTGTGTTCTGTATCCAGAGCTTCTGTTACAAAGTTGGGTTTGCAGGCCGGCGTGTTTTGGATTTCTTTTAAAAATGTTTTTCTTAAATTACAGCTGACATTCAGTATTATTTTATATTAGTTTCAGTGTATTGCATAGTGATCAGACAATTATATAACCTACAAATGATCCCCTTGATACTTTTAGTACCCATCTGGCATCATACATAGTTATTACAATTTATTGACTGTTTCTTTTAATTTATATACAGGGGTGGGCAAAAATAGGTTTATGGTTGTTTGTATGGAAAAGAATACAATTATTTCATGCACTCACAACTGTAACCCTACTTTTGCCCACTCCTGCATTTGAATAGCTAATATATGGCTTAAAACTGCCAAGATATAAATGGCTGCACACTACTGTGATGTTTCCCCTGTCTCATTCCTTTACTCTTTCCACAGTTCTCTCCATGTTCACCAGCGTTTCTATATGTATACATCATACCAGCAAATTTTAATGCATGTTCTTTTGCATATGCATTTGACCTTCAGTGATGGCTTAAAGGATATTTTTCTATATATATCTTGCATATTTTCAAAGTTTGTTTCTAGGTATTTTACTCTTTTGGTGGTTGTTGTAAATGAGATAATTTTTGTGATTATGTTTTTATTGATTCCATATATTGACTTATAGACAGTTGACCCTTGAACAACCTGACTTAGGGGCACAGACCCCTGTGCTGTTGAAAATTGCATGAAACTATTGATTCTCCAAAAACTTAACTGCAGCCATCACTCAGTATCCACAGGGGATTGGTTTCAGGACTCACTTTGTCTCCTGTGCCCTGCAGACACCAAATGTGAGGCTGCTCATGTAACCTGTATGTGCGTGTGGGTTACAGCCCGCCTGCCTGCATACCACTTTATGTGTGTGGGTTTATGTATGCTTGCTTAGCATGCGGCGTGTTCAAGTGTTGCTTTTTCTACCTTGCGGGGATTTTCTTTTCTTAGAACTTTTTAGTTTGACATTTTAAGGTCAATTTATTAAGTTCGGAGGAATATTCTTCTGGGGATTATCTTTCCTTAGAAAAAAAATGAAAGGAAAATCAATACCCTCTTAAAATAGCTGCATGTGCTGTTCAGTCGAGGCCCCTGCAGAGGGGGTAGCAGCGAGGCCCCTGCAGACGGGGTAGTCTGTGCAGCGGTCAAGTCGCCTTGGTCAGCGGGGCTGTGGTCTGCCTCTTCCCATCACCCTTCAGCTGCAAGGTGTTGGTTACGTGGAACGAGACCCTCCACGTCGTTGCTGGCGCCCTCCAAGAACCCTGGGCACCAGATGTGTCAAGATTCTGATCTGTTTCATGTATTTGTCTCCCACTTAATTTGGTTTTTCTTTTTGCCCTTTTTTTCATTTGTTTCTTTTTAATTTCTGCATCAGACTTGGCTTTCCAGCTTAAGAAATTCTCATTTGTAAAAGCAATGCCATGAAATAATTGCTTTTTGGCTTATTCTGCTTCTTGTTTCTGTTTTGTCCCTAGTTTTTATTTGATCTCCTATCTCATTTAATTTTTCTTGCATAGCTGTCACTGAAGTGAAGATCATCATCGTATCAGGGTTTTCTTCTGCCTGTAATGTATCTTCTAGATTTTTCTGGGAGAATGGTTTATAAAGGGGGAGCTTCCTTTGGATATTTTTCACTGTATGTAAACCTGAGGGTAGTGGGGACAGTTTCATCACTTTCTCTGGCCTCAGATGTCATAGTAACAGTGAAGATGGGAGGGTTTTGTGGTAACACTGTGAAGGAGTGGGGTAGATGGGCCCCGCAGCCTTCAGCTTGTGTGCTGCCCCTTTCCTTCATCTGGCACCGTGGCCCTCACTGCTGCCCACGGGTTAGAGGAGAAGAGAGAGAGGCAGAGAGGGGGAGAAGCATCAGTGTATGGTTGCCTTTCACCTGCCTCCAGCCACAGACCTGGCTTGCAACCTGGTGATGTGCCCTGGCTGGGAATTGAACCAGTGACCATTGTGTTTGCTGGCTGGTGCCTTATCCACTATGCTACCAGCCAGGGTGGTTCTTTGGATTTTTAATGTACATATTTAGATTTGGAGATAATGACACTTTTCTTCGTTTGTAATGATTATATGAACCTTTTATTTATTTTTCTACTATCTTTGCACTATTGCCTCTCCAGTGCAGTGTTGAATAGAAATGGTAGTGGACATCCTGTTCTTGTCCCTAACCTAAGTGATAAAATGTCTAGTATTTAACCAAAATGTATGTTTGCTATAGACACATTGCACATAACATTTATCAGATTAAGGAAATTTCCTTCTACTCTTTATTTTTATTTTTTAAAAGATTTTACTTTTATTTCCAGAGAAAGAGGAAGGGAGAGAGGCAGAGAGGGAGAGAATTTACTGATAACCATACATCAGTGTATGGTTGCCTTTCACCTGCTTCCAGCTAAGGACCTGGTTGGAGGCTTGGCTTGCAACTTCATTATGTGCCCTGGGTGGGAATCGAACCAGTAACCTTTGGGTTCACAGGCTGGCGCCTTATCCAATGTGCTTATCCACCAGCTAGGGCCCTTCTACTGTTAATTTGTTAAAAACTTTAGTCACAGGTTAATGTTGAATTTTATTAAATTCCTCTTTTGCATTTATAGAGGTGAGCATATGATGTTTTTCCTTTATTTATTGATTTTCTAAGATTAAATCAGCCTTGCATTACTGGGATAAACCCAGGTTGGTCATAATGTATATCGTTGGATTTGATTTATTTTTAATTAAAAAATATTTTTGCATCTGTGATCATGAGGGAGATTGACCTGTAACTTTCCTTTCTTGTGATGTCCTTGTCAGGTTTCATTATCATTCCTAATTCAAAATGAACCCCTTTTTCCCTATTCTCTGAAAGATTTTATTTATGATTGGTGTTTCTTTCTCAAATGTTTGGACAAATTTACTGATAATCAGGAACTGATATTTCATTTGCGGGACTTACAGATCCTTTTCTATAATAAATATAGGACTATTTAAGTTTTTAATTTCTCTGTCAGTTTTTAATGTTTTATTTTTCTATAAATTTGTCCATCCTGAATTTTCAAATCTATTGGTATCAAGTTTTTGTTGTAATATCATTTTATATGTAATTTAATTATTAATATTAATATTTTACATTTTGATTGTTCATATTGATAATATTTTTCCCTAATCTTTCCAGTTTTGCTTAGGTGACTATCAATGTTAGTGTTTTCAAAGAACTAATTTTCAATTATAAATCTTGACGTGTGGTAATACCCTCTTGGTAGTCACAAATTTTGGAATCAATTTATTAATTTTCTAAAAGTATGGGATTTTGATTGGTGTTTATAGAGAATTTTATATCTTTGCTTTTTATTTTATTAATTTCTGCCATTTTTATTGTGAGGATTCTGTTTCTCAAAGCATAGTCATATTTATTTGGTGGTTCTTTATAAAAATGTTTGTTTATAGTAGATAAGAAACTTCCATATATTTTCTTTTTTTTTTTTAATGTTTTATTTATTATTTTTAGAGAGTGGGGAAGGGAGAGAGGCAGAGAGAGAGAGAAAGAGAGAGAGAGAGACATCCATGTGTGGTTGCCTTTCTCACCTGCCTCCAGCTATGGACCTGGCTGGAGACCTGGTTTGCAACCTGGGTATGTGCCCTGGCTGAGAATCGAACCGGCGACCTTTGGGTTCGCAGGCTGGCACCTTATCCACTGAGCCACCAGCCAGGGCCCATATATTTTCTTAAGTAATTGATATGTATTTGCCTGAAAAGGATAAGCAAGTCATGCGGAGGATGAGAGAGACTCTGTTTACCGAATCTTTCACATTCATGCACATACCACTCAGGAATAATAATTTTGCTACAGTGTGCTTCAATGTCTTGATAAATTTAGAATTATTCCTCAGAATATTGATTACATTGAAAAGGGCTTCCACATTTGAGAGGTGAACTAAGGAAGAAGGGAGCGTATATATGTTTAAGAAAATTTAGTGCTTAATTTCAGGGACACTGATCCTGTCTCAGTATCTAAAAATGCTAATTGATGTGTTTATCTTTGTTTTTCTAGTGATATGCAGTTTTCGAGGATCTGTCCCTCAAGGATTGGTCTTAGAAATAGGAGAAACAGTCCAGATTCTTGAAAAATGTGAAGGTAAGTATGTACACATAAAACACACAAACAGTGATAATTTGGGGCAGTATATTTTATGTAGTAACATTATCAGCAATCGCTTTAATTATTATTTTAAAAATATTTTATTTATTTATTTTTAGAAAGAGGGAGAGGGAAGGGGAAGGAGAGGGAGAGGAACATCCATGTGCGAGAGAAACAGAGGTCGGTTGCCTCTCATGGACCCCCCACCCAGGCATGTGCCCTGACGGGGGCTTGAACTGACCATCTTTCAGTTCGCAGGATGGTGCCCAGCCCACTGAGCCACACCAGTCAGGCATTTTATTATTTTTTATTGTATTTTTCCTATTACCACTTATCCCCCCTGTAGCCTCCTCCACCTCCGCCCACCCATGTCAGCAGTCACTTTGCAGCTGTAATTAACCACATTTTAATATCCTATTGGAACATTCTCCTTGATTGTTGTTTATCTTAAAGATTCGAGCTATTTTCATGTAAATGTTAGAGTTAGCTTCTCTTGCCAGCAGTGTATTTGTGATGTTGTTGTGTGTAGTTACAGTTCATCCGTCTCCCTTTCTGTACTGGATGCAGTCTAAGGGCGTGAGAGTGTGTGAGTGTGTGTGCCTGCCTGGGTGCACAGGGGTGATGCAGAGACATGAGTGGCTTTTGGAATGCTGCTGACGTTTATGTGAGTGGTGGGTCTGCAGGTGTACACAGTTTGAAAACTTATTTAGCTGTAGACTAACGATTTGCACACTAATGGGTGCTATGTATCCACAAAAATTTACTTACAAATAAAGAAATTTGGCCCTGGCCAGGTGGCTCAGTTGGTTGCAGCGTCACCCCAAACAGCAGAAGTCTGAGCATTTGATCCCTCTTCAGGGCACGTACCAGGGTACGGGTTCAATGCCCAATGGTGTGTGTGCAGAGGGCAGCTGGTCAGTGTTTCTCGTATCTGTACTTCCTCTCTCTCTGTCTTCCTCCCTCCCTCTATAAAATCAATCAAAACATCTCCTCAGGTTAGGATTTAAAAAGATCACATTATCTACAATTTTATTTATGTGAAATTTAGAACAAGTAGCACTACAAATCTTTGGTGCTACAAATCAGAATAGTGGTGGCCTCTGGGAGACAGTTGACTGGGAGAAACTTACAGGTGATTGAAAAGCTCTATATCTTGTTGAATTGTGGGTTAAATTGGTGTTACATTTGTCAAAACTCATAGAACTGCACATTACAGTCTGCATTTCACTTCATGTGAATTCTATATTAAGGTGGATTAATGTTACAAAAAAGGATGAAACATACATAACAGACTGGAAAACAATTTTGCAGTGCTGTAACTGACAAGAAAAATACCAGAATGTAAAATAAATAATAGGAGAATAGAAAAATGAACAAAAAAATTCATGGACTTCACAGAAATACTTAATCTTATCAGTAGCCAAGTAATAGCAAGTTAAAACCAGAATAATGGACAATTCCACTTATGTTAGTTTAAGAATCTAAAATGTCTGACGTGCCCAAATGTTGGTGCAAATATGTTTCGGTGGGGTGTCTAGCGAAGTTGGGGGTGGATAATCCAGTGACCTAGCAGTGTAACTTCTAAGAAGTGCTTTTTAAGCTATCTTTATCAAGGTGCATGGGGTCACACATTCCATTTAGGGGTTCACTATCTGTACAATAAAAAAGAATAAAATACAAGTATCAAAACTATATTGCTGTATCAGTAATGATTCAATGAGGAAACAAATCACACTAATTATTTGAATAGGGTCTATTTAATGTAAATAATTGTTGAGGGTTTTTGTATTGTTTTTTAAGACTATTTTGTTTATTTCTGCTCTAATCTTTATTATTTTCTTCCTTCTACTCAGTGCTTTGTTTCTTTTTCTTTCTCTTAATTCCTTTAGGTATATGGTTAGGTTGTTTACTTGAGATTTTTCTTGTTTCCTGAGGTAGGCCTGTATTGCTGTGAATCTGCCTTGTATGGCTGCTTTCACTGTGTTCCATAGATTTTGGGTTGTTGTATTTTCATTTTCAGTTGTCTCGGGCATCTTTTGATTTCTTCCTTGAGCTCATTGTTAGTTCGTTCATCGTTTAGTAGCGTGTTATTTAGCCTCTGTGTTTTTCAGTTTTTTCATATAATTGATTTCTAGTTTCATACCATTGTGGTTAGGGAAGATGTTTGATATGAGTTCAGCCTTCTTGAGGTTTGCTTTTTGGCTTAACACGTGGTCTGTCCTGGAAGCTGTTCCATGTGCACTTGAGAAGAATATACGTATATTCTGCTGCTTTGGGATGCAGTGCTCTAAAAATCTCAATTAAATTCATCTGGTCTAATGTTGATTTGCTGAGTGGGAGATCTATCCATTGATGTTAGTGGAGTGGTTAAGTCCCATAGTATGAATGGTCAGTCTCTCCCTTTATGTCTCAGTATTTGTACTTAGGTGCTTCTCTGTTGAGTGCATACATGTCCACAGGGCTATACGCCTTGTATTGGTTCCTTTATCATTATGAAATGTCCTTTTTAATCTCCTGTTGTAGCCCTTGTTTTACTGTGTGTTTTGTCTGGTGTCAGTATTGATACGCCATCTTTTCCCATTTGCATTAGCATGAAATATCTCCTTCCTTCCCTTCACTTTCAGTCTATGTGTATCTTTGATCTGAAGTGGGTCTCTTATGGTCCGCAGATGTATGGGTCTTGTTTTCTTATCTTTTTAGCTACCCTGTGTCTTTTGATGGGAGCATTTAATCCATTTACCTTTAAAGTGATTATTGATATGTATGTAGTCACTGCCTTTTTATTACTTATATTTATGTTCTTTTTCCCTTCTTCTTAAAGAGGTCCCTTTAACATTACCTGCAATACTGGTCTGGTGGTAATGGACTCCTTTACCTTTTCTTGTCTGGAGATCTTATCTCTCCTTCAATTTTAAATGATAGCCCCTTTGGGTAGAGGAGTCTTGGTTGCAGCTCCTAGCTTTTCATCACTGTGGATATTTTGTATCAATTTCTCCTGACCTGCAAAGTTTCTATTGAGAAATCAGCTGTCAATCTTATGGGTGTTCCCTTGTAGGTAACTAACTGCTCTTCTCTTGCTGCTTTCATGATCTCTCTTTTTTTGTTTTGATTTTATTTATTTTTAATAAGTATTTTACTGTGCAGTTACAGTTGTCCCAATTTTTCTCCTTTTGTTCCCCTTGTTTTGAACCTTTGCGTTCTTAAACCTTTAGCATTTTAATTATGATATGTCTTGGTGTAGGCCTCTTTGGGTCTAGGACTCTGCATATGCTGGCCTTGTGTATCTATTTCTTTTGCCAGGTTAGGGGAATTTTCAGTCATTTCTTTTTTTTAATTTTGTTGTTGTTGTATTACATCCATTCCCTTTTTGCTCCCCTCTGTCCCCCTCCTTACCCACCCATTCCCCCCAAAGTCAGTCCCACCTGTTGTCCATGTTCAGTCTTTCTTTTTTCTTTTTTAAACTTTTAAAAAGATTTTATTTATTATTTTTATAGAGAAGGGCAGGGAGGGAGCAAGAAAGAGAGAGAAACATCAATATATGGTTGCCTTTAACCTGCCTCCAGCTAAGGACCTGGCTTGCAACCTGCTTATGTGCCCTGGCTGGGAATCAAACCTGCGACGTTTGGGTTCACAGGCTGGTGCTCAATCCACTGAGCCATCAGCCAGGGCAGTCACTTCTTTAAGTAGGTTCTTGCCCTTGCTCTTCTCTATCAATGTTACTACTTTTAATGTTGTCCCAGAAGTTTCTTAAACTAGCCTTGTTTTAAAAATATTGTTTTTTGCTGTCTGATGGGATGTTTTCTCCTACCTTTTCTTCCAAATCAATGATATGGTTCTCTGCTTCATTTAATTTTTTGTTGATTCCTTCTAGTATATTCTTCACTTCATTTATTATATTCTCCATTTCTGACTGGTTACTTTTTGTTTCTATGTCTTTTTACGCTTACTATCGCTTTGTTGAAGCTCTCACTAAGTTACTTGAGCATCCTTATAACTAGTAGAATGCGTGTCTCCATTTTGTTTAATTTCTTTTTTAAAAATAATTAATTAATTTAAAAGATTTTTATTTATTATTTTCAGAGAGAAGGACAAGGAGAGGGGCAGAGAGGGAGAGAAGCATCAATGTATGGTTACCTTTCACCTGCCTCCAGCCATGGACCTGGCTGGAGACCTGGCTTCCAACCTGGTTATGTGCCCTGACTGGGAATCGAACCGGCGACCTTTGGGTTCACAGGCTGGCGCCTTATCCACGGTGCTACCAGTCAGGGCTTGTTTATTTCTTTTTCTTAAGTTTTCTCCTGTTCTTTCATTTGGGCCATGTTTCTTTGTCCCCTCATTTTGGCTGCCTCTCTGTGTTTGCTTCTATGTATTAGGTAGATTTGCTGTGTCCTGGTTTTGGCAGAGGGGTCTTACTGAATAGGTGACCAAGGTCCAGTGGCAGAGTCTCCCTGACCACCTGAGCCCGGTGCTCAGGAGCATCCTTGTGTGGCTGTGTGTGTCCTCCTGTTGTGGTTGAGCTTTGATTGCTGTTGGCACATCACTGGCTGGGGTTGAGTGTCAGGCTCACTGGCTGTGAGGATTGGCCACAACCACAGCAGGGGTAGGGTTTACCCCAGTGGCTTCTGACACCTGCCAAGACCACCCTTCTGGAGTGCCTCAATGGTGCGGTGCTCCGTTGTGGCCTGAAGCCGGCCACCAGGTACGTTGGTCCCGGGCTCCTTTAAGAGGGGCTCCAGGGCGGCTGAAGTCAGCTGCTGCCTGTGACTGACCTGGGGCTCCCTGGCAGCCACAGAGCCATCCACGGCTGGGCAGCTGCCTGTGCGGGGCCTCGGGGCGTGGGGTGGGGTTGAAGAAGGTCGCTCAGCGGGCTGGAGCTGCTGCTGTTGACTGTCACACGGCCGGGTCTGTATAGAGGCTTCATTCTTTTGGGTTAACACTGCCCACACTGTTCTGCAGCCTCTCTGTCAGTAGCAGTTGTGGTAGCACCGTTGTCTCTTTGATGGTGTGGCCTCACTCACAGTGGGTGACTTAGGTGTCACAATCGAAATAATAATGTTTGATATTATAGCTATGAAAAAACACCTAGTCCAGAGCATGGCGCAGGTGACCACTATTTTTTGTCTACATGTTTATACATATTTACATTAAGTTGAATTAGTTGTTAATATAAATACGTAGGCACAAACACAGAATATCTTACCAAACAGCCTTTTAAAAAAATTTGTGTTTCCCTTCTCAACTGCTTGCTTTTCTAACCTAATGGGATTAAAAGTTTTAAAGTGTTCCCTTAAAAATAACAGGTTTGAAGTGACTTCTAAAAAATACGTAAAGCGTGTTTGGTGTGACCCAAGCGTGGAAGGCATAGCCCGGGTGTAAGCCGATGAGCGTGGCCCTTGTTCCTGGCCCACCTCCTCCCAGCAGCGCGCACGCACCCTCAGGCTGGGCAGGCGCGCTGCTCTCCGACCTCTGTGACCTTCATCTGCCCTCCTGTTCCTTCTCGTTCCTGTGCATTGATTACCCGTAAACAGTGTATGTTTCTCTGAGATGATTACCTTTAAAAGTAGAACGAGTTTCTAGATGTTTTTCTAAAATCTGCATTTTACTTCTTGCTTTTCATTCTAATGTGGTTATATGCGTATTTTGTTTAAAAGTGCATTTTCTATATTTTTACCTTCTTTGTGGACTAGTTGCTTAAATAAAATACATAAATTGCATAACTTACACTCTTAAAACCTCTTGTGATTTCAGTATAATGTAGGATTTAACATTACATCTCAATTAGAAGTTTAATTTCATTTATTACCTTAATTTAAAATTACATTTTCTAAAGTATCATTTTAGCCCCTAGGTGTAGGATATTTTTTTTCCAAAGATTTTATTTATAATTTTTAGAGAAAGGGGAAGGGGGAGAGGCAGAGAGGGAGGGAGACATCAATGTATGGTTGCCTTTCATCTGCCTCCAGCTACAGAGCTGGCTGGAGACCTAGCTTGCAACCTGGTTATGTGCCCTGGCTGGGGATCGAACCAGCAACCTTTGGGTTCGCAGGCCAGCGCCTTATCTACTGTGCCACCAGCCAGGGCAAAGTAGGATATTTTTAATGTAGACTTCTTGGGTATATAGTGTTGAATTTCCTATCTTGAAAGAGAAACATCGATTGGTAGCTTCCCATGTGAGCCTCAACTGGGGATTGAAGCTGCAACCTAGACATGTGCCCTGATGGGGAACTGAACTTGCAGCCTTTTGGTGTGTGGCAGGAGGCTCTAACCAACTGAACTACCTGGCCAGGGCCCTATTGTTAAGTTTTTTGGTTGTATCCTGAGGAGGGGAATTGCTGGTCATAGGTGCTTCTGTTTTTAAAATTTTGAGGAACTGGCTCAAAATCAGTAATGTATCTCCCTGTCTTTGTCAATATTGTTACTGCCTGTCTTTTTTATTGGCCATTTAATTTGAGGAGAAATGGTATCTCATTGCATTTCTCTAATGACAAACAGTTGAACAATCTCTTATGTCCTTATTGGTTATTTGTTTATCTTCTTTGGAGAAATGCCTTTAAGTTCTTTGCCCATTAACCCTGGCCAGTTGCTTGGAATGTCATTCTATACACCAAAAGGTTGTGGACTCCATCCCCAATTAGGGGCGGATGCCTAGGTTTCAGGTGCCATCCCTGGTTGGAGCATGGACAGGAGGCAACGAACGGATTGCTGTTTCTCCATCCCTGCCTCTTTCCCTCCTTATCCTCAGGTAAGGATGAAAAAAAATTCAGATTCTTTGCCTATTAAAAATTAGATTATTTATCTTTTCCTTTCATTGTATGAGTTCTTTATATATTTTGGGTGTATGATTTGCAGATATTTTCTTCCATTCGCCCTTTTTGGGGTACAGTTGTGGGAACTTTGTGAGTGTTTCACAAATGCAAACCCTGTAACCAGTACGGCATCAGGGCACGGAACACGTTCGTCTGCAGAGCAACATGGTGCTCCGTGTAGATGCAGCTTTCCTTCCAGCCTCCTGCCCTGGCCGGCAGCCACTCACCGCTTTTCCGCACGTCTACTCCAGAACGTCATCTGGACGTAAATGGACTTGTACATGGCACACGTAGTCTTTTGTGTCTGTCTTTTTTCACTTCGCACAATACACTTGAAACCATTCATGCTGTATGTCTCTGTGGTTCTTCCTCTGAACTACAGATGAGTGGTATTTCATCAGACAAGTTTAAACCGTATTTTATTTATCCATCAGCAGCTGGTGGACACTTGAATTGCTTCATTTTTGAAGATTATGAATAAAGTTGTTACAAACATTGGATAGAGACCTTTGTGTGAACCTTTCTTCTATTGATTACATAGTTAGGGGTTGGGTGGCTGGGTCATCCAGCAACGCACTTAGAAAGGGATTTCTTATTTCAGAGCAGCTTCAGCTTTACAACAAAGTTGAGCAGCCGGTGCAGAGTTCTTGCGCACCCCTCGCCCCACGCAGGCCCCGCCGCCCTGGCCGTCCACATCTGCCCGGAGCAGGTGCGTTCGTTCCGGTCCGCGAGCCTCCAGAAGCTCATCATCGTCCACAGTCCATGGTCTGCCTCGGGTTCACTGCTGGCCTTGTGCATTCTGTTAATCTGGGAGACGCTTAGTGGCCTGCGTCCGTCTCTGCAGTTTACAGAACAGCCTCACTGCCCGGACCATCGTCCTCACCTTTTCACGGCCCCTCTCTCCTGACCCTGGGCAGTCAAGGCCCTTTTTCTTCTTTCCATGATTTTGCCTTTTTCAGAATGTTGCGTTGTTGGAATTATATAGCTAGTATGTGGTCTTTTCAGATTGGCGTCCTTTACTTAGTAATATGCATTTAAAATTCCTCCATGTCTTTTTGTGGCTTGATTTTGGTTTATCACTGAAGAATATTCCAGTGTCTGGAGGTACCATAGTTTATCTGTTCACCTGCTGAAGGACGTCTTAGTTGCTTTCAAGTTTTGACAGGTATGAGTAAAGTTGATGTAAACATCAATTTGTACGTTCTTGTGTGGACATAAATTTTAAACTAATTTGAGTAAGTACCAAGGAGTGGGACTAATAGGTTGAATGGTAAGAGTGTATTTAGTTTTGTAAGAAACTGCTAAATTGTCTTCCAAAATGGTTGTACCATTTTGCATTTTTATTTATTTATTTGTCTTTATTATTTCCAGAGAGAAGTCGGGGAGAGAGGTAGGGAGAGAAACAAATGTATGGTTGCCTTTCACCTACCTCCACCTATGGACCAGGCTGGAGACCTGGCTTACAACCTGGTTATGTGCCCTGGCTGGGAATCGACCTTTGGGTTCATAGGCCGGCGCCTTATCCACTGAGCCACCAGCCAGGGCCCCATTTTGGATTTTCACCAGCATTAAATGAGAGTTTCTATTTTTCCATATGTTGTTAGCGTTTGGTGTTGTCGGTGTTTTGAACTTTGGCCATTCTAGTAGGTGGTACCTCATTTGCTGTTTTAATTTTAGTTCCCAAGTCACATAGGCCTTTGAGCATCTTTCCACATGCTTGTTTGCCACTGGTCTTTTTTGGTGAGTTGTCAGTTCAGGTCTTTTGCCTATTTTTTAATTGAGTTGTTTTCTTACTGTTAAATTTTAAGAGTTCTTTGTAAATAGTTTCTCCAGTTGTGGCTTATCTTCTCATTCTCTTGCCGGTGCCTTTTGCAGAGCAGCAGTTTGCAATTTTTATGAAGTCTGGCTTACTGATTTCTTTATTTCATGGATCGTGCATTTGGATCATGCAAAAGGTCATTGTTATATCCAAGATTATTTAGATTTTTCTTTATGTTGTCTCATAGGCATTTTATAGTTTTGTGTTTTAGATTTATGATCTGTTTTGAATTAATCTTTGTGTAAGGTCTGGGTCTAGGTTTATTTTTCTCAAGGGAGTGTCCAGTTGAGACTCCTCCATGATTGAAAAGACAGTCTTTCCTCTATTGTATTGCCTTTGCTCCTTTGTTGAAAATCAGTTGGTTGTGTTTATCTAAGTCTGTGTCTGTGCTTGCTCTCTGTTCTGTTCTATTAATCCATTTGTCTCTTCTTTCTTCACTGCTGCACTGTCTTGCTTACTGTGGCTTCCAGTGAATCTTGAAGTTAGGTGGTGTCAGCCTTCCAACTTGGTTCTTCAGTACTGTGTGGCCTGGTGTAGGTCTTTTACCTCTTTACATGAACTTTAGAATTAGTTTGTCCCTATCCAAGAACAACTTGCTGAGATTTTTAGTGGGAGTAGGTTGTCTTTTCACCCTGTTGATTGTGTCTTTTGGTGTAGAGAGGCTTTTAATTTGATGTCTCCAGTTTTACTTTTGTTGTCTTTGCTTTTAGTGTCAGATCCAAGAAGTCACTGCCAAATCTCATTTCATGAAGATTTTCAATGTTTCGTTTCAAGAGTTTTATAGTTTTAGGTTCTTAACTGTCTTTGGAAGAGCAAAAGTTTAAAGCTTTTATGAAGAATTGTGTTACATAATTGATTCTTTTATGGATTGTGCTTAAGAAATCTTTGTCTAACTCAAGGTCACAAAAATGTTCTGCTATTTTTGTACACATTTTAAACTTTTAGATTTATATTTAAGTTTATGTCATTTTGAGGCAATTTGTTTATAATGCAAGGTATGGTGTGAGGTTCTTTTTGTTTTTAGATACGTATATCCAGTTGGTTCAACGTTCGAAATTGCTCGAGGGGGAGGGTAGGGGAGTGGGGTGGAGGGGACAAAGGGGGAAAAATTGGGACAACTATAATAGCACAAACAATAAAACATTAAAAATAAAATAGAATAAAATAGAAAATAATTGTTTCAGTGCTATTTGTTGAAAAGACTCAATCATTCCTCCATTGAAGTGCCTTAGCACCATTCTCAAAAATTATTCATTTATGTGTGGGTTTATTTCTGGATTTTCCTGCTGATTTCATTGATCTGCGTACCTGTCCGTTAGCCAGTACCACACTCTGTAGGTTATGGTAGGTTTGTATTAAGTTTTGAAATCAATCAGATAGTGTGAGTTATTCAAATCTTTTCATCCTTTTAAAAATTATTTTCACTATTCTGGTAGTCATTTGCCCTTCCAAATTTTAGAAAGAATTTAAAACCAAACTTTTTGCTGGGATTTTGATTGGGGTTGCATTGAGTCTGTAGATCACTTTGGGTATAATTAACATTTAATAATACTGAGTTTTGTGATTTGTGAACATGGTAAACCTCTTTAGTTACTTAGGTCTTTGGTTTTCCCCTGCTCTGTCTTTTTCGGGAACTGCAGTGCTCTGATGTACACAGTGGACGCAGGGCTTTGGTTTCGGAGTGGGGGGGCTGGGGTGGGGCACGCTACAGAGGTCATCGTTCTGGCCAAGGTTAGGGCTACTTGAATAAATGCTCTTTGGCTCACCTCCAGAGTTCTAAAAAGGTTGACGTGGACAGTTTTCAGCAGTGTTTTCATTGCTTTTATTGAGGAGAGGTATTTCGGAGAGCCTTACTTTGTCACAGCTGTTGCTATCATTCTCTAATCTGATTATAAGATATGGTAAAGTGTCATGTTGGGAAGGTTATCACTTTTTTCTTTTTAATGAATGAGGATATATTTTTCAAGGTGTAAACTGAGTTATTCAAATTTATCATCTCAGCTGTTGTGCCAAAGAGAAGCAAGGATATTATCTAATTGTTTATGATTTTGGGGGGGAGAAAAGTTTTATTCTTATCCTCATAGTTTTGTTGTGAGAATTACAGGTTAATACATGGAATTAAAGGGTAATCTTTCAATTAATATTAGCTATTATCAATAGCTTTCCTCTTCATTTCCTTCCCTCTTGAAGAAAAACTCTTGACTTCACCTCCTACTCATTGAAACTGTTTTTTCTTAAACCTAAGCAGAGAAACTATAGCAAAACTCCGAAAATAATAGATTGGAATTGAGAGAAGTTGGTAATGAAATTTTCTTTCTCTTAAACTTGTTTTTATTGTGTAATTGAAATTTTCATTATTGTTACTGTGTATGAATGCTTAGAGGGAATAAATGAATCATAGATGTCCATTTTAGCAACTGGAAAGCCAAGAAATGGAGAGTAGTGTAGTTTAGTGCATGGGATGTTAAATGAAATGAAGAAACAGAAGGCTGGGCGATACTGCTGATCAGCCACCAAAAAAGCTGTATAGTTTTGGCATTTTCCCACTTCTGACAATTTCATCTGGGAATTTTCATGAAATTGGATTACATATCTTCTGAGGATTTTTTCTGAATTTTTGTATCTAATTCAGTTGAAAGGTCTTTGTGTTTTTTCTCTCTTTCTTTTGGCAAGTTCTTTTTGTAAAAATTTTATTGAATTTATTGGGGTGACATTGGTGAGTAGAATTATATAGGTTTCATGTGTACAGTTCTATAATGTATCATCTGTATATTGTATTGTGTCCTCACCACCCCAAGTCAAGTCTCCTTCTATCACCATTTATCCCCCCTTTCTCTTGTACCTCCCCAGCCCCTATTTCTTTCTGGTTAATACCATACTGTTAGAGATGTCTATAAGTGTTTTCTTACCCTTTACCTTTTCCACCAGGCCCTCAACCCCTCTCCCCTGTGATGGCTGTCAGTCTATTCTCTGTATCTTTGAGTCTGTTTCTTTCTTATTTGCTAGTTAATTTTGTTCATTAGAACCTATACATATGTGAAATCATATAGTATTTGTTTTTCTCTGACTGCCTTTTTCATTTAGCATAATTTTTGTATAGAAAGAATTAACATCATGAAAATGTCCATATTACCCAAAGCAACCTATAGATTCAACATAATTTCTATCATGATACCAGTGGCATATTTCACAGAACTAGAACAAATGTTCCAAATATTTATATGGAACCACAAAAGACCCCAAAAGCCACAGCAACCTTGAGGAAGAAGAACAAAGTTGGAGGAATCATGCTACTTGATTTCAAACTACCCTACAAGGCCATAGTAATCCAAACAGCATGGTACTGGCATAAGAACAGATATATAGATCAATGGAACAGAATGGAAAGACCAGAAATACTTAATATTTGACAAAGGAGGCAGAAACATACTGTGGGGTAAAGAAGCCTATTCAATAAATGGGGTTGGGAAAATTGGATGGATACTTGCGAAAAATGAAACTAAACCTCCTCCTACACCATAAATAAGAATAACCTCAGAATGGGTTACTGGCTTAAATTTAAGACTCGAAACTATAAAAATCCTAGAAAATATAGGTAGTAAAACCAGACATTTCTTATAGCAGTATTTTATTCTGATGTATATTCTGATGCATCTCCTTGGGCAAGAGAAACAAAAGAAAAAATAAACAGATGGGACTACACCGAACTGAAAAGTTTTTACACAGCAAAGGAAACCATTAATAAAATGAGAGAACATATTTGCAATGATACATCTGATAAGGGGTTAATATCCAAAATTTATAAAGAATTCACACAACACAAAAACCCACAAAGAATCCAATTTAAAAATGGTGCCCTTGGCTGGTAGCACAGTGGGTAAGGCGCTGGCCTGACAACCCAAAGGTCGGTGGTTTGATTCCCAGTCAGGGCACATAACCAGGTTGCAAACCAGGTCTCCAATCAGGTCCATGGCTGGAGGCAGGTGAAAGGCAACCACACATTGATGTGTCTCTCCCTCCCTGCCTCTCTCCCTTCCCCTCTCTCTGGAAGTAATAATAAATAAAATCTTTTAAAATTAAAAAATAAATAAAATAGAATAAAAATGGGCAGAGGATCTAAATAGACACGTATCTAAAGAGGACATACAGGGCCAATAGACATAAGACAAGATGGCCAGCATCACTAATTGTCGGGGAAAGGCATAACCACAATGAGGTACCATCTCACACCGTCAGAGTGGCTATTGTCAATAATTCAACAAACAAGTGCCATCGAGCATGTGGAGAAAGGAGGTGGAGGCACTGTTGGTGGGAATGCAGATTGGCGCAGTCACTATGGGAAGAAGTATGGAGTTACCTCAAAAAAATGAAAAATACATTTACCTGAAAAAAAAAGAAAAAGAACTGCCTAATCACCCAGTGATTCCATTTCTGGAAAGATTGCCAAAGAAATCTGAAACACTATAATCTGAAAGAATGTCCTCACCCTGATGCTCATTGCAGAGTTACTTACAATGACTGAGATTTGGAGCCGCCCCAGTGCCCATCAGTAGATAAATAAATAAAAAAGCTGTGGTACATGTACGCAATGGAATGCTACTCAGGCATAAAAAGGACATCTGATCTTTTGCGACAGAATACATGGACCTAGGGCTTTGTGACAAAAATTGGGAATGTTGTATTTCTGGTAAGTCTGTCCCTTTTGGAGTAAACTACTACTAACGGGGCACAGTTTATGTGTCTTAATTAAAAAGTTTTGCATTAGTTAATTTTGTCCTGACAATACTCATTTTATGTGTCATAGAGAATGGCAGCAGCATGGTTTTAATATTCTCTGTATGCTACCTTTTAGGTTGGTACCGGGGAGTTTCAACAAAGAAGCCAAATGTAAAGGTAATGAGTTATTTTCTTACTTTTTCTAACGGAGCAAGTTGCCTAGTGTGTTTGATATAAAAACAATTTTCCCTTGTTCTTTTAATCCTTTACAGTAGCCACCCTCATTTCTTCCTTTACAAAACTGTGTTAGTCTCTGCCTCAGCAACGTTAGAATGTTTTTCTTTTTAAAGACTTTATTATTTTTAGAGAGAGGGGAAGGGAGAGAGGCAGAGAGGGAGAGAGACATCATGTATGGTCGCCTTTCACCTGCCTCCAGTCACGGACCTGGCTGGAGACGTGGCTTGCAACCTGGTGATGTGCACTGGCTGGGGAATTGTGCGTGTTAATTCCTGCACCATTTCCCCCTCCTCCCCTTTCCCTCCCAGCTGATAACCCTCCAAATAATCTCCATATTTCTGATTCTGTTCTTGTTCCGATTGTTTGCTTAGTTTGTTTTTGCATTTTAGATTCTGTTGTTGATAGTTGTGTTTGTTGTCATTTTAATGTTCAAAGTTTTGATCTTTTTAAGTAAGTCCCTATAATGTTTCATATAATAATGGCTCAGTGATGATGAATGAATTTCTTTAGCTTTACCTTGTCTGGGAAGCACTTTATCTGCCCATCCATTCTAAATGATACCTTTGCTGGATACAGGGTGCACGCGATGAAGTGGCAAAATTTTAGTAACGTAACATATCCCAAAAGTGTATTTTGAAATAAATTTATTCTTATATGTGAATACGCAAACATAGTCATTATTTTTTAAATTGTTCAAAAAAGTCTTCATTTGCTGCAATAATAGACTTGATTTGACTTTGGAATCTTGAGCACGCTTTAACTAACTTTTCTTTCTTTCTTTTTTTTTTATGCACTTATTAGCTAACTTTTCTTTATCCATGGACATGATCCTGTTTTCAGTCTTAGCTTTAGTAGCTTCTTTATTAGAACGAGGTTGTTTATTAACTTCTCTCTCACAAACGCTCCATACATAACAGTCTAAAGGATTTGCATCTGGTGAACTCTAGGCAGCCAGATCCTTTGACCAGAATTCAGGAACACTGAGAAATTCTTGCATCTTTTTGGCGTTATGTGCTGGTGCACCATCTTGTTGGAAGATAAAATGACATCTTTTTATGACTTGCTTCATCCGCGGTACAATTACTTCTCTCAAAACGTCAAGGGAAACATCAGCCGTCACCTTTGAGCCATGCGGGAAAAAGGTGCAGGGTCATGGTATCTCCTCCATTGCCGACAACACCTAACAGCATCACTGGAGCAGGAAATTTCGTTTTCATGACAGTTGGGACTTCATTACGATTCCCACAGAGTCACCTGCTGGTTCTTCTGTTGACTATCTGGTCCTGCTGAAACGTCTTTGCATCAGAGAAGAAAATCAGAGGGTTTTTTCTTTGGGATTTTTCAGTTTTGTTAGCAGTGTCCCTGCTTTTTCAAAGCACCTTTCCTTTGTCTGCTGTGTCCTAAACTGGCCTCTTCTAAGCACGTACGATCTGTATCTGATACCTTCAGCGATAATCTTGTGAACGGTTGCATCCAACATCTGCCGTTCTCTTGCTATGGAGCACGTTGACTTTCCTGGATCTTCATGGGTGATCTCCTGGATTCTGTGTCCAATACCTGGACCTGTGCGATCCTTGCGTACCTTAGGCATTTTCCTTGTTGGTGTGGCGACATCAGGATCAGTATCATACACCTTCTTCACATTGTCAACTGTATGTAAAAGGATGTTTTTGAAGTTCACAATTTCCTTAGCAATTCACCCTGCATGGAGTTCAGAAATTATGATTGCTGTAACATCATATTCCTTTGATATGATGGTTGCTGTCAGAATTTAGTACTTTATATCTGAAACAATGACGTTAAACCCTAGCCTTAGAAACAGTTTTCAAAATTAAGAAGAAGCACATGAGGCCCTGGCTGGTGGCACAGTGGATAAGACATCAGCCTGCGAACCCAAAGGTCGCTGGTTCGATTCCCAGCCAGGACACATAACCAGGTTGCAAGCCAGGTCTCCAGCCAGGTCCGTAGCTGGTGGCAGGTGAAAGGCAACCATACATGGATGTCTCTCTCCCTCTCTGCCTCTTTCCTATTCTCTCTCTAAAAATGATAAATAGAATCCTTGAAAAAAAAATGAAATAAGGAGATGCAACATTATTGCCAGTTTATCGCATGTACCTTGTAGCATAATCTAGGTTATAGGTCCTTACTTTTTACTGCCTTGAATACTATTTGCCAGTCTCTTCTTGCCTACAAAGTTTTCTTTCTTTCTTTCTTTCTTTTTTTTTTTTTTGAGAAATCAGCTGACAGTCTAATGGGAACTCCTTTGTAGGCTAACTCTCTGCTTATCTCTTGTTGCTTTTAAGATTCTCTCTTTAACTTTTGGCATTTTAATTATGATGTATCTTGGTGTGGTCCTCTTTGGGTCCAACTTGTTTGGGACTCTGTGCTTCCTGGACTTGTATGTCTGTTTCCTTCACCACATTGGGGAAGTTTTCCTTCATTATTTTTGCAACCAAGCTTTCCATTGCTTGCTCTTCCTCTTCTCCTCTGGCACCTTTATGATTCAGACATTGGTACATTTAAAGTTGTCCCAGAGGTTCCTAAGCCTCTCCTCTGTTTTTTTTCTTTCCCCATTCTTGTTTCTTCATTCTGTTCTGGTTGAATGTTTATTTCTTCCTTTTGTTCTAAATAATTGATTTGAATTCTGGCTTTCTTCCTTGCACTGTTGGTTCCCTATCTATTTTTCTTTATTTCACTTAGTGTGACCTCCATTTCTTCTTTTCTTTTTTTTGCTGTACTCTACGACTTCTCTGGGCATCCTTATCACCAGTGTTTTGAGCTCTGCATCTGGTAGGTTGGCTGTCTCCGTTTCATTCAGTTGTTTTCCTGGGTTTGTGTTCTGATCCTTCACTTGGGCCCTGCTTCTCTGTCCCCTCTATTTCACAGCCTCCCTGTGTTTGTTTCTGTGTATTAGGCAGAGTTGCTTTGACTCCCTGTCTGAAGAAATATTGGACTTGAAATATACTTTAGACTAAATTTCTATAACAGATACATATATATATATAGATAGTACACTTTATCAGCAGCAGACTATACATTCTTCTCGATTATAAATGGAACATGCTTCAAAATAGATCATATGGTAGGTCACATAACAAGGCAAATTGAAGAAGATAATCATACCATGTATCTTTTCCAATGGTATGAAACTAGAACTCAGTAACAGGAAGAAAACTGGAAAATTCACAAATACGTGGAAATTAAACAATATACCCCTGAACAACCAGTGGGTCAAAGAAGGAATTAAGAGGGAAATAAAATATCTTGACACAAATACAAAGGGAAGCAGAACATACTAAAACCTATGGAATGCTGCAAAAGTAATCTTAAGAGGGAAGTTTATCACGATAAAGGCTTGCAAGAAGATGTCGATTGACTTTGAGGGGAATGGGTGTGGGGAGGGGGACAGAGGGGAGCAAAAAGGGGATGGATGTAATACAACAACAATAAAATTAAAAAAAAAAAAGAATAAAAATAAAGCCAAAAAAAAAAAAAAAAAAAAAAAAAAAAAAAAAAAAAAAAAAAAAAAAAAAAAAAAAGAAAAAAAAAAAAGCCAAAAAAAAAAAAAAAAAGGTTACACACACACACAATAGAAAAGAAAAGAAAAAAGATGTCAAATAGAAACTATAATTAGCATAAAGAAGGAAATAACCAAGATCAGAGTGGAAGTAAGTGAAGTGGAGACCATAAAGCAATAGAAAAGATCAACAAACCTAAGGGCTAGTTGCTTTAAAATTGATAAACCTTTAGCTAGACTAAGGGGAAAAAAAGAAAATGCTCAAAATGAGAAATGAAAGAGAAGATGTGAAATTTGGTACTACAGAAATACAGAGGATCATAAGAGACTACATGGACAATTGCATGGCAACAAATTGGATTATGTAAAAGAAATGGATAAATTCTTGAAAACATTCAACTTACTAAGAATGAGTCAGGAAGCAGTAGAAAATATGAATAGTTAATGATGAGAAAGGAGATTGCATCAGTAATCAAAAAATGTCCCAACAAAGAAAAGCTCAGGACCAGTTGACCTTCCTGGTGAATTCTACCAGATTAAAAAAAATTAACACCAATCCTTCTCAAACAAACTCTTCCAAAAAGTTGAAGAGGAGGGAGCACTCTTTTCATAAGGCCAGCCTCACCCTGATACTGAACCCAGATCCTTATCATTGCAGGAAAATAAAACTATAGGCCAAATATTCCTGATGAATATAGCTGCACAACTTCTTAAGAAAATCCTAGCAATTCGAATTTAGCCGTGCTTTAGAAGAATTGTTACACCGTGGTCAAGTGGGATTTACCCAAGGGATGCAAGGATCAAATCAATAAAGGCGATGCGCTCCCTTAATATAGTGAAAGATAAAAATCTGTATGATCATCTCAATGGATGCAGAAAAAGCACTTGACATTTGACAAAATGCAACATCCTTTCATGAATAAAACGGAACAAATTTGGTTTAGAAGGAACACATCTCAACCCAATAGCCGCTATGACAAGCCTAGAGCTAACATCATATACACACGGTGCCCACTCTCACCATTCTTAGTCCACATAGCAGTGGGAAATCCCAGCAAGCAAGAAAGGGAATTAAAAGGCATTCAAGCTCTGAAGTCGAAGAGGTAAAATTTATTTGTTTGCAGATGATAGGATATTATTCGTGTAAAATCCTAAGATTCCAGCAAAAACTGTTAGAACTAATCAACAAATTCAATAAAATTGCAGGACATATAAGTAACACACAGAATTTAGTTGTGTTTTTATATATTAACAATGGAACATCTGAAAAAGAAAGAAAACAGTCAATTCACACTAGCATAAAACACAATAAAATGTGATGAATAAATTTATCCAAGGAGGTGAAAAAGACCTGAAATACACTGAAAACTATAAAATGCATTACTGATTGACTTTGGGGGGAATGGGTGGGTGGGGAGGGGGACAGAGGGGAGCAAAAAGAGGATGGATGTAATACAACAACAATAAAATAATAAATAAATAAATAAAATGCATTACTGCCGGTTAGTTGCTGATGGACTTGTGTGGTATAGATGGAGTTTATTATTGTTAGTGGTGTGGGCCAAAGTGTATTTAAAAAATAGGTCATTTGTGATTTATGTTAAAGGAGTTTCACATGTCAGGAAAAGGATGAAATATTGATTAGAAAACTTTGTTTTTTAAAACACATTTTTTATCCCTTAAGAATTGAAATCATGGTAATGGCAAATATCAAAATGGAAACCATTTGGAAGGAGTAAAGGATGAAGCAGTTAGAGGCTCCCAAGTTGATTTATTCCTGTGAATACAAGTGGGAGCCAGAGCCTGAGAGCTGCTTCTCAGCTGAGCTGAGGGGCCTGGGGTGGAGGGCTGGGCGGGGCTTGGGCTTTGTAGACACGCACCACGCCCTGTGCGGAAGCCCAGGTCCTGAGAGAGCTGTGATGGGACATTTTCAAGCTGTAACTGAGGAAGCATTGTTCATCGTTCAGATCTCAGTTTTCCCCTGAGGATAAACTCTGATTGCAAATGACAGTGAAATTCCTATTCAATATACTTTGTGAAACATTGCCTTCTTAATTAGCAAAGTGGTTGCTACGTCAGGAGATCTACCAGGTTGTTGATGGAGTGTTTCCATGCTGAAATCGGTCTATTTTAGTGTACCTGAGGTGTTCATCACAGATGACTTTGTCTAATAGAAAATCTTTTTTCTTTTACAGGGGATCTTTCCTGCAAATTATATTCACTTGAAAAAGGCAGTTGTCAGTAACAGGGGGTGAGTAGTTGACCTTACAGACCTTATGTACAGTGTTTGTTGGTTCCAGAGAAGGGCTTTTTGTTTTCTGGTCATTGTGGAAATATGCTATTAACTTGTTTTCCTGCCAAAAGTACAAGGTCTTCATTTATCATATATAATTTTGAGGACATAATTTGATTTATTTTCCTGTATACTGGAAAGGTAACCTGAGTTGTGAATTTTATAAGAATAATTATGCATGCAGTATTTAAAAAATGATGTACTCTTGAGAACAGTTCTTGATAGGATAGGCATTAGTGATAAATCTGTCATTTTGTTTATATATGGCAAAGTGAGGGAAACTTAAAATCTCATCTTTTGCAGGTAGAAATTGAAAAAACATTAAAGGCATGCCTTAAGGATAGATAGTGTATAAAATGGATACATAGTTTGATCACAAATTTGAGAAACAAAAGTAATCTCTGAGTGGAAGAGAGATAAGATGTAAATATATCAAAATGTTAACATTTGTCTTTGCACAATCTGTGATTTAAAAAAAAATTAAATCATATCCTATTTTAAAGTAATTATGTATTATAAAATTATGATTTCATTTTTTAAAATTTACCATTAAAATATAAAATTTAAGGTACTGTACAACTATGATAGCTTTTGGTATTAAAAATAATGTTGATCTGGCGTTGAGTGAGCATCAAAGTAAGCTGGTAAGTTGGGGTTTAGTCAGGAAAAGAGAAACTTATGAGTCACTCTACAAAGTAGAATTTAATTTAGGGAATTATTCACATACACATATGAAGAGGGAAATAAAAAAAGAGGAAATAGTGATATAACCCAGAATGATAACGGCAGAAAGCTGTCTACACTATTAATGGCTGGGGGATACAAAGGATAATAGGTTGGGAAACTTTGAAGATGGGTCTCAACAGACGCTGGAGCTCAAATCTCTAAGAGGAGACGTCGCATGGCTGCTCCTGGTACAGATGAAGGAGGCCGTGAGGCTCTTTCTGGGGCTGCTAAAGCAGCTGGAGGCTGGGACCAGTTTTCTCTGGTCAGGAGTAATTTACAGGAGCAGCAGGAAACGCTTCTCCTTACTTCCTTTTTCTCAGTATCTTTCTAGTGCCCCCAGCTGACTAAGAAGCTTGTGAAACGAAGTTTGCAAGTCCCAGCCTCAGAATCAGTGCTTAGAAGGGTAAATTCTAAGGGTAAATTAGAAGGGAGATGAGTATTATTAGTAATAACTGGTATGCTTTCCAAGATAAAATGTGTTATTGAGGCATGGGAAGACTGTAAGTGAAAAGATTCTGATATGAATGCTTGATCAGCATACTTATTTTTCTCCATGTTCTTTGATAAAATATCAGACACAAGGGTAGGGAACGAAAACTTAGAAAGTCCTTTGTTAGTAAAGTTTTGCAACAAATAATCTGCCACCTCAGGTTTTTAAGTAAGGACTGCCAAAAATGTCACAATGAGATACAAGTGATATGGGAAAATGAAAAGGAAGTACCTAGACCAGAAGTAGGAAAACATACAGTACAGAAAATGCTAATAAAATACATTTTATGAATGTGAATGGCTCACCTTGAAATGCAAAAATAATACCTCTGATTTATAACTTTGGTCAGTAAGGGGGCTTATGAGAGCTGAAATTGGGCAAAAAGCTGCCTGGAGGTGAGGTGGGAAAAGGAGGTAGGGAGCTGGGTAGGGACCTGGAAATGGAGTGCCTCAGGAGGTGCTGGCAAAGTGCGCACTGCCTGGTGACAGGGGACTCATCTTTAATCAGGAGGCGTGTCTCTGTTCATGCAGTTGCAAAGGAAATTGGGAAACCCTTTGCTAGCAGAAGATTCACCTGGATTCATTTTGTTTCAGCAAGACAAAGGAGCTAGGGCTGTAAAGAATGACGCAGAGCAGCCATATTTGTTGGAAGCACTCTGTCTGTGGATCAAGCAAACAATCCTTTGGATATAAATTTTAGAGCTACCTGAAATCAAGTCAGTATACAAATATTCCGCAGATTGGTGGTCCTGAATAACACTTCTAAAACCTGAACAAAATACTAAAATGTCTACAGGTGCTGAAAAGCAGTCATTGTAGGCAGGAATAGGAGAAAATATTTGCAAATCATGTGTCTGATAAGGGTTAATATTGGAAATATATAAAGACTTATTTGGGTAGTGGATTTATTGGGTAAAGGATGGAAAGTTGATTACTAATTCAATTTCTTTAATGGTTATTGGTTTATTTGAGTATTCTGTTATTAGTCAACTATGTTAATATTTTCTGTTAATGTATTGTTTATATTTTCCTGGAATTTTGCATCTCATTACTTTTTGGCATAAGGTTTTCATATATTTTCAAGGATATTTAAAAATCTTGATTGCAGTTTATGATTCTGTTCCTTCTGGTATACTAATACTGTTTTTGTGCTTTTTAAAACTTATTTTCACATCAGTTCTTTCTGAAGTTTATCTGCTTCGATTTTGCAAAGAACTAACCTTTTTACATGGCTGATTCCCAGTATTGTATCTGATTTTCTATTTTATGTATTTTAGTTTTCATAAATAATATTTCCTAGTTTCCATTTTTTGTTGTTGACCTCCATGTTTTTCATTTTGGGGTTCTTAGTGTATTTATTTTTAGTGTTTTCTAATACAAGAGTTGAAGATTATGGAATTTCCTTTATATAATACTTCAGCTATATTAGACAAGGTTTTATACTTAGTGTGTACTTCCAAATGTATAATCTCTGGAATATCCTTCTTTAGTTTTATAATCTCTTATGCTGTTCTGTAAACTGTGGACTATAGTGTAAACTAAATCTCATTATTACATCATTTAAAAATAGGTGGGAAAAGGAAGAGGGAAGACATCCATGAAGTAAAAGGTATAAATATATATGATATAGCAAGGAATAACACATAGTAAGTGTTACGGACATGTTCCGCTACCTAGTTGAAGGTATTAATTTGTATTAATGATGTCCCTTGTTTACTACCCATTTCATGATTTCTTCGCTTTAGCAGCAGTATCCCAGCTGTGGCCCTTGTCGCCTGTTCACTTTGGCCACGGAGCTGGCGGTAGTAGGGTGCCCCCTGGGGGTCGCTCTGGGTCTGTCCATACTTCTGACATTCCTTTGTGCAGCAGCACACCTCTTTGTCCCTTGTGGACTATTAACAATTAATCATGCCAGCCAGTACCCAAACTGCCCCTTCCTTTCCTGTTTGCCCAGTGGCAGGGAGAACCTGACCCTGAATGGAATCATATAGTTCAACCTTTTTCCTTTGGGTTCTGAGCGAGCAGAGTCAGAGACCTTGATGTGGAAAACTACAATTTTGCAAGGGAATCATTATGTTTGATAGCGAGAAGTGCCCCTTCCATCTTTACTACTTCTTTCTTGACCCAGGTATTCTGACCATGGGAGAAACATAACCCAATACTGGTTGCTGGTTCAGTGCACTTACCACACATGTGGATAGTGCCTCAGTCTTTAAAAAGGTAACAACAAAGTCACTTGTAGTTCTCTCTGTTCTAAATAGTCTAGTGCTCTGGTTGGTGAATTGGATTATCAGTAAATCATGTAGGCATCAGTCCCTTCGGTTTTTACTGTAAAGTGATTTTCATGCTCATCTTGTACTTCTATGCACGTTAATCTGACAGCAAGAAGGTCTTCAATTAAAGGCCATGTTGCCAGAAATAAAGCAGGCAGAGAGAGAACGTCCCAACCCCGTCATGATGAATGGGGTCCACTGGGATGAAAAGCCTGGCAGTGTTGGCTAACCCACTTAGAGCATGGTACCACCTTAGAGTCAAAGGGTTACCCGCAGATTAAAAAGTCATGGTCCCAGGTCAGGCTTCATGAGTGAAAGTCCGTGGAGTTGAGCTCATGAAGAACTGCTGCTCTTTTCACCACATTTGTTTTGGGACACCTGGGACAGGAAACAGACTAACTTCATGGTACATGGGGGCAGTGACGAGTTGGTGTAGGGAATAAGGAAATTTGCTTCCTTTGCAGGATAGCTTGTTTAGGTGAGCCAGTTTAAAACCTTGAAGCAAGGCAAGGACCCCTGTGATCAGTACAGAAGGAAGCAAGGCAAGGGCACCCTCTCAGCAGAGAAGAGGCTCCTTTTTATGCTGCAGAGGGAGCAGTGCTAGAGGTAAAATTTGGAGCCTTCTAAGTTATTGTCTCTTTTTCCACCTCTGCTGTTCTTCCCAAGTCAGTAGCCTGCCTTTTATCTTAATACTTATGAAAAGGCCATGTGTTCAGCTGACATTGTAATTCAGCAATCATCAGGATCCAAATTAGAGTTTGGTTTCTGGCGTTTTGAGCACTGAAGCCGAGAGTGCTCTGCACTCAACAGAGCTCAGTGAGGTGAGCGTTCAACGTTCTGTAGCCCTGGGCGCTAGGAGAGAGATTATCCTTCCAGTTAGATGTTATTAAACATATCAGATTGTCTCATCCATCCATTCTAGGTTTGCTTAACTCTTAGTTTGGAATAGAGTTAAGGGTAGAATCAATAGGTCAGTCGTGCCTGGAAAGGTCTCTTGCTTTTGCTCATGCAGACCAAGTTGGCCATTTGATTTTATTTTTTGCCTTTGATCTCATTATTGGTCCATTTAGCAACCTTCCCTCAAACTCAACCCTCAGCATGGGGCTAAGAGGTCACTATCAGACTCTGCTTATCGTTAGTTGTAAGGATTTCTGTTGCATGAGTCCCAGGAACCCAGTCATTCTTGCCACCACAGATGGCTGGGGCCCCGGGGTTGATGTAGAGAGGAGGAGGGACCAGGAAGAGAGTGAGCGCGGCACTCGCTGAAGAACAGGAGGAAGGCTGTGAACATCTCAGGGGGGTGAAGTGTGCTCTGTACTGCGTGAGCTCAAAGAAGGGAGGACAGGGTTCTGTCCGAACTTGTCACAGTATGCTATAGAAGGAAAAGCATAGTTTTCTGATTACACTTTCTCGCCTGTGCTCCTGCGGTGCCTTTGAGCTCCTCTCTCCCGCTTCTGTCTGCGCCCTCCTACCTTGTTTCCAACACAACTGCCAGAGTGGCTTCTGAAAAATACCATAGGTCACGTCGCTCCTGTGCTGAAAACCTTCCAAGGGCTCCCATCTCAGAGCCACACCGAAGTTCTTACAAAAGTCTGGGAGGTGTTAGGATCTGGCTTCCTGTCACCCTCCAGTCTCTCTCTCTTCTCCTAATTCCTCAGTCTGCTTCCTTGCATGGGTCCAAACACACCAGCTATGCTCCAGCCTCAAGTTTTTTGCTCATGCTGTTTCCTGTGCTTGGAATGCTGTGTGTGGCTTACTCTGCCACCTCCTCCAGGCCTTTTCTCAAGCCTGACTCCTGTACTAACGTCTACCTCCCTCCTCCCTCCCCCCCTCCACACGCATGCTGTCCCTGGAAACTGACTGCAGCTGCCGACAAGTTGTGTTTTTCATATTCTCTCCTTTGGGTAATTGGTTTCCTTTTCTAGGTCTGGGGTGAATGGAGCTCAGATCATGAGTCTGCACCGTAGTCCCAGGGAGACTGAGGTGTGAGTGTCCAGCATTTCTACTTGCATCGTGGAAGGTCCTGTTTCTACCTTTACGGTTTTCCCTCAACTTAGAAGGGGGTTACAATACAGAGCGGCTAAGGGAAAAGAAAATCACAATTTTCTGTAACATTGCCGTTCTCTCATCTGGGATTGCTATCAGGAGTAGGTTAGGGCTCTTTTAAAAAAAGTCGTGTGTGTGTTCTTTTTTAACATTTCAGTTACAGTTTACATTTGGATGTAACGTATTAATTATAGCAAAGTGGTTAGAAAATCATGTACTTGGCCCTGGCTGGTGGCACAGTGGATAAGGTGCCAGCCTGTGGACCCAAAGGTTGCTGGTTCGACTCCCAGCCAGGGCACATAACCAGGTTGCAGGCCAGGTCTCCAGCCAGGTCTGTGACTGGAGGCAGGTGAAAGGCAACCATACATTGATGTCTCTCTGCCTCTCTGCCTCTCTCCCTTCTCCTCTCTCTAAAAAATAATAGATAAAATTTTAAAAAAGAAAATCATGTACTTGATTTTGGTCCCCCTGCTGCTTCAAGAGACTGCCCTGGCCTCATACATAGTTATCAAAATATTACTGACTATACAAGGGGGGACCAAAAAAACCCTGAATTATCTATTATCTTCTGGAGGGTGGGCCCCTTGCAGTACAGGCTTCCCCTGCTAGGTGAGTTAGAGAAGCCCATCTGTGCCAGTGCACCAGCTGGCGTTGTTGTGAGAGGCTGTGTTCAGTGAGTTTTTGTTTTGAAGACTCAGTGTGTTTGCCCATTTCATGATGGGTGGTTTATGAGTGTACCTGCCCACACCCCACTGAGTGTTCAACAGTTTTTGACCAAAAGATGGTATACCCTTGTGCCCCACCCTTCCTGTTCACCCAGTCTTGCCCTGAGTGACTGTATTTTTGTTCCTCCGAATGAAAAGTCCTCAAGGTGAAACATTTTTGTGATGTGAAAGATGTGAAACAAAAAGCAGAAGCACTAAAAGGCACCAAAATCAATAAGTTCAAAAACCGTTTTGTGCAGTGGAAAAAACATCTTGGTAGGTGTATTGCATCAAATGGAGAGGACTTTGAAGGTGACTGAAGTTTAAACATGTCAGAATAAATACACAATTTTTACAAATAAATTCTGGTTTTTGGGGGTCCCCATTCCCTATACTGTAATCTACATCTCTGTGACTTTTCTGTAACGACAGATTTGTATGCTTAATCCCTTTCCCTGTTCACCCTGGATTTCTCTCACCTTCCCCTTTGTCTCTTATGCACTCCTTCATGCTTTGGGTCTTTTCCTTTTAGCTGCGGTATCTCTCCAGGATTATCTTGCAGGTCTCTTGAATTCTTTCTTCCATTTTTCCTTTCTGTTGAGGGTTTTCTCCCCTCGTTACTAATTTTTGGTCATTAAAAAAATTGCGATATACATAATAAAATTGAACATTTTAGCCATTTTAAGTGTACAATTCAGGGGCATTAAGTATAGTCACAATGCTGGACAACCTTTACCAGCATTCAACTACAAAACTTTCATCATCCCAAACCAAACTCTGTTCCTTCAACAATAACTTGCCGTTTCCCCTCCCCTCAGCCCTGGTAACATCTGTGACTTTCCAGTCTAGATACCTCATATAACTGGAATCATGCAGTATTTGTCCTTTTGTGTCTGGCTCATTTTACTTATTAGCATAGTGTTTTCAGAGCTCATCCGTGTGTATCAAAATTTTACTCCTTTTAAAGGTTGAATAATATTCTACTTTATGAATATATCATGTTTCATTATTCCATTCAGCTGAAGATGGACATTTTGTTGATAATTTTTTCATTTGCAAAATTCCTAGCTGGCTTTTTTGCATATCAGTTGGCTCTTGTTTTATTAGTAATCACTTTTATTTTGTGTTTTTTCCTTTTTTAAGTGAAAGTTACTCATTTCTCTCAGTATTGTAAACATTTAAAAATGTTCATCAGACTTATAAAATCTCAAAAAGATTTTTTATGTATTATTTTTAAGTTTTTGAACATTAGAATCTTCATACATTTTAGAATTTTGGTCTTTAGAAATGGGAGGTTTTGTTTTCCTTCCTTATCTCCTTTTGCGTCCATCTTTTTAGTGCGTGCGGTTCTTTGTCTGCTCCCAGTGCCCGACTGTGGAATCAATTGACGAGAAGCATTTTAGATCTCCTTCCTCATGGTGACAGTGGGCTGGCGGCCACTCTTGACCTTTGGCTGAGGGGAGGAGGGGACTGTATAAGGCCCAGGCTGTTCAGTGCTAAAGCTCCCGGAAAGCCATAGTTCAAGTGAGGCTCAGTGGCACTTCTGCTGTGATCCATGTTGGTTGTCGTTTGTAGAGCTTCAAGTAGCGAACCTGACCTTGGTCCTCTTCTCATTTTGAGTACTTTTTGTTGCTCTTCTCCCTCCACATCTAAACTCCTAGTTGTCACTGCTAGCTTTTGACTACAGAGTTTGGAAGGCCTGTGATTTCACCCTAGTTCGCTGCGGTTTTTTCTCTCTTTTTTTTCCTGAGCTGTTGACACTCTATAAAGAGCATTTTCTCTTGGAGTTCTGAAATCTATTTGGGTTTCTGTTTTGTGTTTTCCCTGCAGTATATTGGGAGGTGAGGATATATGCCAAAGCATGAACTTATAGAGCTATATTTTAAAAGTACAATGTACAATTTAACTCATTTTGATAATTGTTTTATTCTAGAGGTGCTTTGGTAATTTGTAAGTAATGAGGATTAAAATATTAAGAAAAAATCAATAGCAACTACAATTTATGAAATATTCTGTATACTAGGCATTGTATTTGAGACTTTACCACCATCATATTTCACTTTGAAATCCCAGATTAGTAGATGGGATTATCTGATTATTTCAGGTGAAATACCCAAGACTTTGAGAATTCAAGTACCTTTATAAAACAGGATGTCCAGAAAGTAGGGAAAATAAAAATGGAAAGGCCTAGTTATTTTATCCTGCAGTTTATGCTGACAGCTATATTTCTGTGCAATATCCATTGACTTAAAGGATCCTATCTTCCCACTACCAAATTGTACTTCTCATAAACTTTTTATTTTTTTTAACCCAGAATTCCTTTCGAAATTTCCACACTAATTCATTTTACTAGATGCTTTTTTTCTAGTGTTTTAACCTCTTTTTTGGCCTATAAAACAATGTATTTGTAAATAACACTACATCAGAACTTCAGGAATTTTCTACTTCCAGTCAGGGTGGCAGCGTAGGCAGACATGGCTCACCTCCTCCCACAACCACATCAAAATTACAACTAGAATATAGAATAACCATCACTCAGAACTGTCAGAAATCGAGTTGAATGGAAGTCTGACAACTACAGAATTATAGAATTATAGAATTACAGTCATCTGGACTGTAGGAGGGGCACAGACGTGAAGAAAGCTGGTCCCATATTCATATGTGGTGGATAAAAATTTGAGAGAGATATCTTGGGAGCAGGGAGTCCCAGCCCCACACCAGGCCTTCCAGCCCCAGGGTTCCAGTGCCAGGAAGATAAGTCCCCACAACTTCTGGCTGCAAAACCTGGCAGGTGTTGAGTCAATAGAAGAAACTGCTGGAGCCCCAAGCAGTTCCTCTTAAAGACCCACACACGGACTCACCTACTCAGACTCACTCCCCCTGAGCTCCAGGACTGGGGTAGCAACTCGAAAGGCATAGGTGGCACACGGGGAGAAACAAAATGTCTGGCATCAAGGTGAGCAGAGGCCATTGTCCTTTTCTGAAACCTCCCCCAACAGAGCTGGCAAGCTGGTACCATGTCTGAGACTCCCATCAGCTTGGCTAACACTGTATGCCCCGCTCTGGAGATCCCCTGAGACTCGGGCCCACGCAGCTTCTTTTCTATATGAATGGCTGGTTTGGCTCATACTTCACAATTTCCTAAATCCTCTCAATCAAGCAACAGCTAGGCTCAGGGAGCCCGAGGCCCGGCACTAGCAGCCGTGGCCTAGACTCACAGCTGGGCTTCACCTGGGAATCTCCAAGCCCAGCTTAAGTAGCAGCCTCTCAGATTGCTTTCTAGCTCAGTCATGGTGGCCCTGGGCAAAACACAGGTGAGGGCTGACCTTGGCCTGCCCCACCCAGGAAATCCCAGGGCCAGCTCACCCAGTGGGCAACTACAGACCATGTCACAGCACCATGACTTGACCCCTACCAGCTGATTCTCCACGGAGGGCAGAGTGGTGGTCAGCGGTCACAGCCAGTTCTTGCAGCTGACTGGCCTGGGTAAATCCCCCTTATTGATCTGCCAACAGCAACCACGGCTCAACTACAAGAGGAGGGTGTACTCAGCCCACATGAAGGGTGCACCTCGAGTACCCAGCTTGGGTGATAGGGAAGGCCGTGCCACCAGACCCTATAGGACATCCACCATTAGGCCACAGTATCAAGACAGGAGTCAAAGCAGCTCTACCTAATACATAGAGACAAACACAGGGAGACGGCCAAAATGAGGAGACAAAGAAACATGGCCCAAGGAAAAGAACAAATCGAAACTCCAGAAAAAGATCTAAACAAAACGGAGAGTTCCAATATCAATTGCAGAGTTCAAGTACTAGATACAAAGATGCTCAAGGAACTCAGAGAGGAACTCAACAGTGTTAAAAAGATGCAGTCAGATATGAATGATACACTAATTGAAACAAAGAACAATTTACAGGGAAATAACAGTAGAGTGGATAAAGCTGAGAATCAATGATTTGGAACATAAGGAAGCAAAAAACAACCAATCAGAACAACAAGGAAAAAAAGGAATAAAATAAGGATAGCATAAGCAGCTTATGTGACAACTTCAAGAGGTCCAACATTAGCATCTTAGGGGCACTAGAAGGAGAAGAGAACGAGTAAGAAATTGGAAATCTATTTGAAAAAATAATGAAAGAGAACTTCCCTAACTTAGTGAAAGAAATAGACATGCAAATTCAGGAAGCACAGAGAGTCCCAAACAAGATGGATGCAAAGAGGCCTGCTCCAAGACACATTATAATTCAAATGCCAAAGGTTAATATAAAGAAGGAATTTTAAAAGTAGCAAGAGAAAAGCAGCTGGTTACCTACAGGGGAGTTCCCATAAGATTTTCAGCTGATCTCTCAAAAGAAGCTTTTGCAGGCTAGAAGAGATTGGCAAGAAATATTCAAAGCCATGAAAAGCAGGGACCTACAGCCAAGATCACCCAGCAAAGCTATCATTTAAAATGGAAGGGCAGCTGTGGCTGGTGGCACAATGGATAAGGCACTGGCCTGCGGACCCAAAGGTCGCTGGTTCAATTCCCAGCCAGGGCACGTAATCAGGTTGCAAGCCAGGTCTCCAGCCAGGTCTGTAGCCGGAGGTGGGTGGGAGGCAGCCATACGTTAATATCTCTCTGCCTCTCTGCCTCTCTCCTTTCCCCTCTCTCTAAAAATAATAAATAAAATCTTAAAAAAAAAAAAATGGAAGAGCAGATAAAGAGCTTCCCGGACAAGAAAAAAACAAAGAAATTCATCATCAACAAACCATTATTCTCTGAAATGTTAAATAGACTTGTTTAAGAAAAAGAAGATCAAAACTATGATCTTCTAATAAAATGCCAATAAACACAAATCTATCAACAATAGAATCTAGAAGTCAAACTAAGCAAACAGAACAGAGACAGAATCATGGATACAGAGTGTTTTTTAAAAAAAATATTTTATTATTTTCAGAGAGAGGAAGAGAGGGAGAGAATCAATGTATGGTTGCTTTTCACCTGCCTCCAGCTATGGATCTGACTGGAGACCTGGCTTGCAACCCGGTTATGTGCTGTGGCTGGGAATCGAACCAGCAAGATACAGAGTGTTTTGATGGCTGTCAGATGGGAGCAGGGTGGGGAATGGGTGAAGAGGTGGGGAGTAAGAAATACAAATTGGTAGTTACAGAACAGCCATGGGCATGTAAAGTACAACATAAGAAATGGAGTAGTCATGACTCATGGACATGAACATTGGTTGGGGGACTGCCTGAGGAAGTGGGGGTGCTGGGTGGAGGGGGCAAAGGGGGCAGTTGGGACAACTGTAACAGCATAAACAATAATAAAATTAAAAAAAAAAAAAAAATAGAGCCCTGGCTGGTGGCTCAGTGGATAAGGCGCTGGCCTGCAAACCCAAAGGTTGCTGGTTCGATTCCCAGCCAGGGCATATAACTAAGTTGCAAGTCAGGTCTACAGCCAGATCTGTGGCTGGAGGCAGGTGAAAGACAACCATACATTGATGTCTCTCTCCCTCTCTGCCTCTCTCTCTTCCCCTCTCTCTGAAAATAATAAATAAAATCTTTAAAAAATTAAAAAATAAATATAAGATTGTGATCCTCTTTACTGTTTCTGTCAATCTCCTAATTATTTCTGTAGCACTCTTAAGATGTGCTATATAGAAACAACCACAGAAATGTTTATTTATACCCAGACATCCAATAGCTTGATGAAATAAAGGTATCTTCTCATTCAGTTCAATTTTGTATAAGTATGCCCATTAAGATGTCTTCCTTTTCAGAGCTGTCATTTATGATTGGCTTACTCTTCTTTGAGAGGAAATTCAATATGACTTGTTTATAAAAAAACAAAAGTAAACCATTTATTTAAAAACTTTCATATAGTTGAAATTATGGTAAATTTGAATCTGGGAAATAGACACAAGGAAAAACTGTATTCATATTTTACTTTTAGCAAGCCCTTGAGGAAGGCTTTTATTTTTATCCATTTGATGAATATGGATAGTACTCTGGCATCATTCCAAGATGATTCTTTTTGTCTGCTGGAATAAGACACAAAATTAAACAATAAAGCCATAAAACATAATCAAGTAACAAGTTCATTGATGCTTCCTATCAATGTATTGGGTCATCTTTGAACCCAATGCTGTGGTGATTTTTTTTGTGTAAAGAAATAACACTAATTTTGTGAAATATACTTTCCTTTGGTATTTCCAAGTGGATAATGGTTCTCTTTGGCCAATGAATCAGAATATGGGATCTAATCACCTCAGCATATAAGTACATAGAATCTTTAGTTTCAGAAAATATTTTTTCATCCCTCAAAATTGGCATAGACATTGCAAAAACATGATCAAGTCATGCCCTTATTTAAACAACCTTTCAATACCTTCTCATCTTTAAAATGCATTAAGACCTGGAATCTTTAGTATCATTTACAAAAAACCCAATGAGAACTGGTGTCAGCCATGCCAGCCTTCTTAAGTTCTTCAGTATGTAAAGTTCTTTTCCAGCTTACCGGCTGCTGGTACGCTACCTCCTCTGTGGACGCCATACCTGACCCTCTGCTCTCCACACACTGTTTCTCTCATGACCATTTTGCATCTTTTTGACGTTGTCACCACTTCTTCAAGATGACATCATCCCTCCTCTCTTCTTAAATCATGTCCTCTCTCAAATCTCAGATGGTACACTCTAATTTTCTTCTTAGTTTCTCCATTCATATCTGTTTATGATGATTATTTATCTGATTCCCTACCTAGAGCGAGAACTCTGCGAAGATAGGGACCCTGCCCATTTTTGTTCACGGAGCGGCCTTTGGCATTCAGCCCAGGGACTGGCAGCGTAGCCTTGTAAGGCAGGATGTGAGAAACTCGGTACATTTTTGATTCCAGGATTGGACCTAGAATACCTCCACTAGCACTAGCTTCTAAGAAAATACAATAGCAACGTAAGGGAGAGCTCATAAAGCTACTCAAAATCCAGTGTCTGTGTCCCCTGATTTCCATATTTTATACCAAGAACCTGAGCTATTTTGCATTACTGATAAATGGGAAAGGACACATATATAATTTTAAAACATCAGTATAAGCAAGACTTGGGCATTGCTATTGTCTTTCCTTAAAAAAATAAAGCTTAAAATGGTATTTTTATAAAGTCAGTCTTAAAGACTATGTGTTTCTAAAAGTAAAGGTGAGTTAGATACAGATAGAGCAAAACTCAAAAGTTTTTACGTTTAGTTTCATTCCATTATTGCAGTACATTACTGCAGAGTATCTTCAATTAGTTATGTGTACCTCTTTCTGTATTTGCATGAATTTAACATTTGAGTTACTCATGTTGAAAAGGGCAGTGGACAGTGTTCTGGTAATTTATCTAAGATAATGTGGCTGTTTGTTGTGATTCCAGGCAGTACGAAACCGTTGTTCCACTTGAAGACTCTATCGTGACTGAGGTGACAGCAACTCTGCAAGAATGGGCCAGTCTGTGGAAACAGCTCTATGTGGTAAGTAGCAGGTAGCTTGTTTATCAGATCAGTAAAGTTCTATTGTACCAAGTGAGGAAATTACCTTGCCTATGCCAGTAGCAAAATTTTAGGTTTCTGAATATTTCCGGTTTTTCCAATGTATATTCTTAATATTAACTAAGCATAGCAGGCTGAGTTTTGAGCATTCTGAAGAGAATACATTATTCATTTTCCTTGCAGTTCCTCCACCCCGTCTCAGTAAAATGTAAGGGCCATAATACCAGGGACTTTAGCTGTCTTAGTCATTGTTGCACCCCCAGAAGCTTTCATAAAGCAGGCATTACTGAATGAGTGAACAACCTTGACAGGACATTGTATGTAGGTAAAGGCCAAGAAGTTGTATCAACAGCTACTAAAAGTAAAATATGTCCATATATGGTACTTTCTGCAGGGCCAACAATGAATAAAAAGATTAATAAAAATATGGTCTATATCCTCTGGAAACTTAGGGGTGTGACCTACAAAATCTAGACTAAAAATAAGTGACCAGGTTTGGGTTCTGAACAAAATGTAGTAAACTCATTCGATTTTATTTCTGCTAATCACAGCAAAAGTCCTGAACAAAACCTATAAATCACCGACCAGAAAACTCTGAAAGTTAGGAAAAGGGAGGTGGACTGGTAGAGACCGTGGGACTCCAGGATTAAGTCCCCTGATTGTTTTTTCCTGCCTTCCCTGTATCCTGGCCTGGGCTGTAGAGAGGCCCACACCTGAAATGGTAATGGATGCAGGCTAAAAATAGCACCGAGGGAAACCTGTTCTGTCCAGCCAAAGGATGGCCCAGTAGGACAGGAACTTTTTAACGTATCCTGCCTGCTCTCTAGAACATCACAGTGAAAGCTGTGTGACCCCCGACCCCCAACATCTTGCAGGGGCAGGATCTGTGGCCAGAGCTGTCTTACGCGTACATGCAGCCTTTCCCCATGTGCAGTGCTGAGATTTGCCTTCCCAGTGGAGCCTTGGGGCTGAATGCTGGCTTCTACCCATCTCCTTACAGCGATGAAGCAGTGTCCCCTCAATGGGGCCTGTGGGGAGAATGCTGACCTTCGACCTCAGCAGCAGCTGCAGGGTGGCCCCTCTCCCCAGCAGATCCTGTGGGTAGACGCTGCTCTCACAGCTGTTCAGCATTAATAAGGGGCTGCCCTTACTTTAAAGAGTTCTGTGAACAAAACCTGGGTTTCTCCTCTGCTCTGAAGTAAGGAAGAAGGCCCCCTCTGTACAGGAGCCTGTGGTTAGAGCTTGATTTTCACTGGTGCCCTCTGGCCGAGCTGTGAGCAGCACTCTTGACTTTCCCCCGTCCCCACATTAAGGAGGCCGTATCCCTCTGTGTTACTTCCTACAGACGGAACCTAATGTCCCATCCTTGCCCGGCTAAACGGAGGCAGTGCTCCCCCCAACCAGGTGATACTGAAAATAAAGTGGTGTGGACTTCTGCCATCTAGGTAACACACAAGTGGGCAAAACCAGAAGAGCACCAGAGAGACTTGGTAAACTGAATCGACATTTGAGTCAAAGCCCACAAAAGTGAGCCTGGCAGTGTGTTCTGGGTCTAAACAGGCTACCACCTGCTAACCTGGAAGATTTAAGTAGGAATCAGTGTGTCATGTGTAACACTTGGAGTGGCCAGCATCCAGCCCCCAGTTGCTTGTCATGTGAAAAATCGAGAAGATCCCAAATCTAATGAGAAAAGGTAACCAACAGGTGCCAGCTTGGAAATGACATAGATGTTGAAATCGTCAGCAAGAATTTGAAAGAAGCTTTTGTAAAATTGCTCTAATGAACAATGACAGAATCTCTTGAAACATGGAGGCAGAAAACTGCAGCAAAGAAGTAGAGAATATAAAGGCCCAAATGGAAGTTATATTTTTAATTTAAAATATTTTTTGAGAAAGGTGGCTGACCTTCATTGCTTTGGGGGAGGGAACGCTCAGGAGCCCTTGGAGGGGGCTGGGTGGGAAGGGCGCCAGCCCTGCCTGTGTGCACGTTCGGGCCGTGCTTGGTCTTGTGGATGTGCCGGGCGCTGCCCAGGGGCCCAGTGCCCTTGTTAGTTTAGCCGACACCCGTTCCTTTCGGTTGAACATCTTCCACACACCAGATAGATGGTTTGAGATGTTTGAGTGGAAAGGAGTTTAGGTCTTAAGAGGGTTTGAGTCTGCTCAGCGTTTTCTGGATGTCATGGTGGCTGCGGCCGTTGGAAAGAAGAGCCCCAGGTGTTCCTGATGGGGGCCTCGTGGAGGTCGTGGCCCGGCCTCTGCTTCATGACGGCCACCTCATCTTCGCCACTGGTCACCGACCTCAGGCCCACCGTCCAGTGGTGACTCAGCCCACTGGAGCCACAGGGGCTGTGGGCCTTCCGGTGGCCGGGTTGGTGCTGCGCAGCTGCTGCTGCTCTTGATCCGGGAGGTGGAGCGGCTTCGCGTGACAAGGTGGCAGTTCTTCTCACTGTGGCAGTTCCGGTAAGCGTTTTAGAACGGAAAAATCCAGTACCTGCATCTTAAACTTATTGGCTAGGTTCAATAGCAGAACGAAAAGGACAGAGGAATTAGTGAACTTAACGATGGATCAGTAGAAGTGATCCAACCTGCATAATGGAGAGAAGATAAACAGAAGTGAGCGTAGCCCCAGAGACCTACCTGTGGGACGGTTACAGAAGAGCTAACATTGCAGGCACTGGAGTGCCAGGTAGAAAGGATGTAAAATGGAGGTAAATTGAGAAGGAGTGTAGCCCCAGAGACCTACCTGTGGGACGGTTACAGAAGATCTAACATTGCAGGCACTGGAGTGCCAGGTAGAAAGGATGTAAAATGGAGGTAAACAAACATTTGAAGAAATAAGGGTTTAAATCTTCCCAAATTTGGCAAAAGACATAACCCTACAGAGCTTAGTGAACTTAAAACGGGATAAATCTGAAGAAGTCCATGCTTAGAAACATTGTAGTTAAACTGAAAATTAAAGGCAGAAGAAAAAACCTTCAAAAGTAAATTACACAGTACCTTTAGGAAAATGCCATTTTGTTTTCTGTTTAACACTTCATTTCATCTTTATCGTATTTACCCCACTACCATTTAGTACCCTATCCTCCCTCCCTAGCAGCCACCACACTGTCATCCGTGTCCATGGGTCCTTTGCCCTTTTTGCTCCATCCCTCTGCCCCCTGCCGCCCCTCCGCCGTCACCTGCTCTCCATGAGCCTGTCTGTGTTTTACTTGTTAGTTCAGTTTGTTGGTTAACTCCACATGTGAGTGAAATCATATATGTAGTATTTTTCTCTGACTGGCCTATTTCACTTAGCATAATGTTCTCCGGGTCCTTCCATACTGTTGGAAAGGGTACAGTTACCGTCACTTTTGTGGCTGAGTAGCATTCCATTGTGTAAATGGTAAATGTCACATGGTTTTGTATTGTTTTAACTAAAATGATGGTTTTTAATGGGAGCCGGAAATATGGTTACAGTTACATAGTCCGGCACAAAGAACCCTGGGGGATCAGGAGTTGGAAGGTTACAAAACATGAGGGTAACGCTGGGTGTAGAAGAGCAGCTGTGTCAGAGCCTCAGCAGGCCGGCCCATGTGGCCTCTCCTGGATCCTGTCTGTGGTCACCCCAGGAGGCCGTCTTTCCAGGGCCAAAACCATGTCTGTTCCTACCATGCTGGCCCCCTTGGAAGTTTCCACGGTCGCTGCCTCAGCCTCGGTAGCCGCCCTGTCCTAGCCTCCTCTGCCACTTCGGCCACCATCTCCGTAGCTACCCCCCATGTGAGGACCATCTGGTCTCCCTCCTGGGCCACCTGGCTTAGCGGCCTTACACTGGTCGCACTCATTCCTCCAAGAGAAGTTCATGTGCTCACGTGTGGGATTAGGACACTTCCAGTCCCCAGCTCGCTGCTGTCCTCCACTGTCACCACCTCCACTGGGGAATTCTCCTTGGCCGCCACCCACCGCCACCATAACCTCCACAGCCCACGCACGGCTCCTCCTCGTCCTCGGCCTCCATGACCGTTGCCTCCACCCCGACTGAGACCCGCCTCCAACCAGCAAGTGAGACTGTCATGGGGTTGCTTCCTAGAGAATTCTTTGCCACCACCCAGCTGCCAGCTGCTTTAGCCGGAGATGGGATGTCAGAGGCACTGTTGCCCATCCCTCAGCCTGCTGATCAGCCTGTGCACAGGCTCATCCTGCCCCGTTTTCCTACTTGTCTGAGCAATACCAACCCGCTTGACGTGATCAGCCAGACTTGGGTGTGACATCCTCACTTGGGTCTTGCGCAGGGATGGTGGTGGTGTCTGAACTGTCCTGTTCCGAGTCACGGTGTGCTCCTTGGTCCTGAGGGCCACCAAAGTTATTGAAGCCACCATGGTTACTTCTGCTCATGTTGCCTTTGCCTCCACGGGTACCTCCATGACCTCTGGGTTCATAGCCACCACTGCTGCCATTGTAACTACTGCCACCGCCCCGGCCTTGTCCCCCATGGTCCTGCTGGCCTCCCATGCCGCTGCTGCCGCCACCACCACTCTGGTCCCGGGTGGCACCCCTGCTGCCACCACCACTCTGGCCCCGAGTGCCTTAACCGCCACCGCCACTCTGGTCCCAAGTGCCGTAACCGCCACCACCGCCACCACCACTCATGGAGGACTGACCCTGACCATAGTTGCCTCCGCCACCCTCACCTCCATGGCCACTGTCGTACTGGTTCTGCTGTCTGTGGCCCTGAGGAGGGTGACAGGAGCTTTGCGGCTGCCGTGAGAACGGCTGTCGTCACTTCCCAGGGCGCTGCTGGGAGCCGGCTGCTGGCTGTAGCCAGGGCAGGGCTGCTGCCCTGAAGACGACGGGGAACTCTGGCCACCGCGTAGCCGCCTTCTCCCTGGGGAGCTCACCGAGCGCCGCAGCTCTTCTGGGTGGGTCCGTAAGAGCCATAGGTGCTCCGGTCGCAGTCTGAAGTGTGGCCACCATAGCTCCGCTGTCCGCGGGCTGGGTGCTGTGCTGGGGATAACCCTGTCCCGGCCGGGTGGGGCGGGCGCACTCGCTGGGGGCCGGGGGTGCTTGCGCCCGGCCTCGAGCACCGACTCACGGGGGTTCCGCTCAGCCCTTGGTGGGCGCTTGAACTGCTTCCACACCTTGGCGATTGCAAATAACCGAGACCTTGAAATGAAGAAAGGGGTAGTTACGTCCTTTTGAATTAATGTTTTGGGTTCCTTTGGATATATTTCCAGAAGTGGGGCCACTGGGTCAAAAGGCAGATCCATTTTTAATTTTTTGAGGTACATCCACGCTGCTTTCCATAGTAGCGGCACCAGTCTGCATTTCCACCAGCAGTGCACGGGGGTTCCCCCCTTCTCCACCTCCTCACCAGCACTTGTTCGTTCATTGATGATAGCCGTTCGGACAGGTGTGAGCTGATATCTCATTGTGTTTTTTAAAAATTTTTAAAGAAGATTTTATTTTTCAGAGAGAGGGGAAGGGAGAGAGGAAGAAAGGGAGCAAGACATCCATGTATGGGTGCCTTTCACCTGCCTCCAGCTACAGACCTGGCTGGAGACCTGGCTGGAGACCTGGCTGGAGACCTGGTTATGTACCCTGGCTGGGAATCGAACCAGCGACCTTTGGGTTCACAGGCCGGCACCTTATCCACTGAGCCACCTGCCAGGGCTCATTGTGGTTTTAGTTTGCATTTCTCTGATCATTAGTGATGTCCATTGAGTATCTTTTCATGTGTCTGTTGGCCACCTGTATGTCTTTGAATAAGTGTATTCAGGTCCTTTGTCCATTTTTAATTTGGGTTGTTTATTGTTTTCGTGTTGAGTTTTGTAAGTGCTTTGTAACTTTTGGATATTAACCCATTACCAGATGTATCAGCGAGTATGTTCTCCCATTCTGTGGGTTGTCTTTATTCTGTTGATGATTTCCTTTGCTGTGCAAAAACCTTTAAGTTTTCAGATCTTGGCTATAGTAAATAATGCTGAACTATCTGTCAAATACTGTAAGTTTGAAGGGGTTAAATACAGCTGAAAAAACATTAGCATACCAAGTAGAAATGTTACTTGTCCAAGGTCATATTTCACAAGCACACAAAATGGGCTAAAGACAGTTTATTCAATAAATGGTCCTGGGAACAATGGTACAGTTACATGCAGAAAAATGAAAGGTGCAGACCACCTTCTTACATCACACACAAGAATAACTTCAAGATGGATCAAAAACTTGTGTTAGAACCAAAACCATAAAAATCCTAGAAGAAAACATTGGGAGCAAAATCTCAGATGTTGCTCATAGAAATTTTTCGTCAGATACATATGCTCAGGCAAGGAAAACAAAAGAAAAATGAACAAATGGGTCTGCATCAAGGTAGCACAGACCACCAGTAAATATCCTCAACCAGTCATAGACATAAATACAGATTAAGAAGAGATATGGACTTTTATTTATATTAATTAAACTAAGAAGATTGACACAACCTGCTATTTGATATTGAAGGACACATAACCATTTTGGAGAGCAATTTGGCATTATCTGTAACTCTGCTAAGTATGCTATCCTCCTACAAAGCAGATTTACTAAGAAGACTCTATGGCACATGCAAAAAAGTGCAACTAGACTACCAATTTAGACTATACCCAACAATAAATTCAAAATCGGTAAAAGACTTAAATGTAAGGTACAAAACCATGAAAATCCTAAAAGAAAACACAGGAAAACCTCGGACATCTCACACAGCTATATTTTTGCCAATGTAGCTCCTAGGGCAAGGGAAAAATAAGTGAGACTGTATCAAACTGAAAAACTTCTGCACAGCAAAAGGAACTTATCAGCAAAATGAAAAGAGAACCTGCTGTATAGGAAAACACTTGCAAATAATGCATATAATAAGGGGTTAATTTCCACAATATATAAAGTACTTATACAACTCAACACCAGGAAGACAAAGAATTTAATTTAAAAATGGGCAGAGGACCTGAATAGATACTTCTCCAAAAAGAATATACAGATGGCCAATAGACATGAAAAATGTTAAATGCCACTAATCATCAGAAATGCAAATTAAAATTAAAGTATTACACCTGCCAGAATGACTGCCATCAATAAATAAACAAGTTCAGGTGAGGATGTGGAAAATGTTGGTGGAAATGCAGATTGGAGCAGACACTGTGAAAAACAGTGTGCAGTTTCCTCAAAAAATTAAACTAGGACTGCTTTATGGCCCAGTGATTCCACTTTTGGGAATGACAGACCCGAAACGTCTGTCAGGAAGAATATATGCACCCCTGTGTTCACAACAGCATTATTTACTATGGCCAAGACCTGAAAACAGTCCCAAGTGCTCATCAGTGGATGAGTAGATTAAAAAGCTGTGGGGATGTAATACAACAACAATAAAACTAAATTTAAAAAAAGCTATGGGATATTTACACAATGGGATGCTACTTAGCTATAAAAAAGAAGGACCTCTTACCCTTTGTGACAGCATGATGGATCTGGAGATTACTATGTGAAGTGAAATAAGCCAGGAAAAGATAAATAGGGTATAATCTCATATGTGGAATCTAACGAACAAAATAAACTGATGAACACAATAGAACCAGAGGCATAAACTCGTGGAAGGAAGGGAAGCTGTCAGAAGGGAAGGCGGAGGGGCGGTGGATAAAAGAAGACAAGGGGTTAGCCAAAGAACATACATGAATAGCCCATGGACACGGACAAGCGTGTGGTGAAGGCCAGGGGGTGGGGTGGATGGGGGCTGAGTGTAGCTGGGCAAAGGGGGAAGGCAATGGGGGGCACATGTAGTGTGTCAGTAATAAAAAAAGACTTCACGGCACAGATGTGCCTTCCCTGGATCTCTAAGATACTAATATAAAAGTATTAGTATCTCATTACCCTCCAAGAAACCTTTCCTTCCATTTTTTTAAATTGTTCATTTCTTTTCCTTCCTCACTTTTACATATATAACCTTTCAATAAGCTCTGTTATTTCTGTCTTTATAGTAAGTCTATCTTAAGTCTCTCAGTTCCTCTCTCATCTCTACATCTTTTTTCCTGTTTCGATTCTTAGGGGAAAAACTATAACATTGACCTAAATAAAGAGAAGAAGGGAGGAAATGAAATGTGTGTGGCATTTTTATTTCCTTTCCCTTTGTTCCTTACTCCACGCAGTAGGAACCGTGACCTCTTCAAAGTGCACGTGGGATCATAATGTCCCTTCAGTGGTCAGGCTTGCAGTGGTTCCTGTTGCATTTGGAGTGGACGCCCACCGCCGATCACGGTGCGTGTCTGCATCTCTCTTCCACGGGCTCATGTCCGAGGCCCTGAACCTCCGCTGTTGCTGATTCTTCTGCTGGGCTGTTGTCCCCTGGCTCTCGACTTCCTGACTCCTCCTCATTCTCTGGGCTCCATTTAAATGTTACTTCACACAGCTGTGTGGATTTCCTTCGTGACACTTTTTGATTATAATTTAGCTCTGATTGGCTCCCTTGCTAATCCGTCAATTCTGTGGAGACGAGAGCTTGTTTTGTTTTCTTTATCTCGGTACAACCCAGCTCCTGACAGTGCCCCCATATGACACATACATTCATTCATTTCCTGGTAAATGTTCATGACTTTCACATAAAAATGCACAGTATCTGTTAGAGGGATGGGAAAAAAGAGAAATGTCCACCTAGTTAGTGTATTTAATCACATTCGTTCTTCTGAAGTCAGCTAAGGAATACCAGCATAAGGGATAAAAAGCCCATAGTTTCTCTCTGACCCACTTAATGACCTTGGACAAATTACATTCCACTTGGTATGCTAATGTTTTTAAAGCTGTGTTTGACCCGTTCAACCTTACAGTGTTTGGGAAGAAATAATGGCCTATTAATGTATGTGGTTATTAGAAAAAGTGATTGTTGTTGTTTATTCGGAAAAGCATTATTAAATCTATCCAATATGATATGACTCATCAAATATAATAAAGGGCTCGGTCCTCACATAGAGAACATAGGGTTTAGAAACATAATATAATATTTTATCCCAACATGAAATAGCCAGAGCCTCTCTAAAGCTCTCTCCTTTTCAGTGCTCTGAATTTTACTGTTGATTCAGTCTGAAAAATAGTGAGGGCAAAAGAAGATGAGAAGAAAACCTTAAACAGATCTGAGTGGTTTTTCACATTTCTGGAAGAGTTGCTAGTCTGTCTGTTAGCAGAAAATGATTGTCCAGCCTGAGCGGTCAACAGTTGTGTTCTGTGGTCTGTATGTAGGCTGGTTGGGAATGGGAGCAGAGGGCCACCCAGCAAAGCAGATGTGGCAAGTCTATTTACATGTGAAGTGGAGAATCACTGTACCCCACATTTTCTAGTGTATTTCTATTTTGGTGAAGTTTTAAAACACTGAGAGATAAATTTGTAAGTATGGTTTACCATTTAACAGAACAATTCTCAAAGCTGAAAATGGAAAATGCGTTTACTCTTAAGGATTTACATGTGGTAGGTCTTCCTCAACCTACTTTTTAGATACTGACCCTAACAAAACACCCTGGCGGCTAGTAGGGTCTAAACAGCCTACCTTCCTAAGGACCAAGACAGTTTAACCATGCGAATAAGCTTGCAAAGGTGGTGTGGTAGGCCGCCTCTAAGATGCTCCCCATGCTACTTGCCCACCCGTGGGAGATTCTCTTCGCTTGACTGTAGACCAGACTCAAGGACTTGCTTCTAATGAATAGAATCCAGGAGGAATGGTGTGGACGTTCACTTCTGAGATTAGGTTTCATTTATTCATTTTTACATTTTATTGAAAGAGAGAGAGACAGAGACAGGCATCAGTTTGTTGTTCCACTTATTTATGCATTCATTGGTTGCTTCTTGTGTGTGCCCTGACTGGAGATCAAACCTGTGACCTTAGAGGATGAGGATGATGCTCTAACCAACTAAGCTACCTCCAGGGCTCTGAGATGAGGTTTTAAGATTGGGATTTCCATCTTGGGTTCCCTCTGTCCCTCCCCTTATCTCTCTCTGTCTCTGTCTTCTGGATTACTCCCACTATGGGAGAAGTTAGCTGCCATATTTCAAGGGCCTGTGGAGAGGCCCATGAGAGTGAGTTTGAAAGCGTAGTTTACTTCAGTCTGGGCTGGAGATGCTTGGTGTCCTGGCCCACATATTGCTGGCACCCTTATGAGAAACTCTGAGCTCAACCACGGCGCTCCCAGGTTTCCGATCCACAAAACTGAGAGCACGTGTACTTATCCAGTCTCTAAGTTTGGTGTTTTGTTACATAGCAATAAGTGACTCAGTTAATAGATGGATAACAAAAACAGTTAAGTCTCCTCTTGCTACAAGTACACTAGAACTTGTAATTCTAGTATATTTAAAACTGTTTATGAAAACAGAACTTTGGAACCAGTAAAGAGCCTGAGAGATGATTAACCATTTCTAAGATACTATATGTTCCACTTACATAGTTTATTTTCTCTCCCCTTTCTTACAATGTAAGCTCCATGAGAAAAGGGACTTTTTTATTATTGTTTGGTGCATTTCTGTAACCCCAGTATGTAAGATAGTAAGGCACCCATTTTGTATTACTTTTCAATAAGTGGTCAGCATTTATGGAAATATAAAATAGTGGTGTTCACAATGACTTACTACAAAGATATAGCTGCTTTATACGGAGTTGACTTTAATTATATATATTTTAAAGATTTTTTATTTATTATTTTAAGAGAGAGAGGTAGGGAGAGGCAGAGGAGGAGAGAAACATCCATGTATGGTTGCCTTTCACCTGCCTCCAGCCACAGACCTGGCTGGAGACCTGGCTTGCAACCTGGTTATGTGCCCTGGCTGGGAATCGAACCAGCGACCTTTGGGTTCGCAGGCCGGCGCCTTGTCCACTGTGCCACCAGCCAGGGCTCCAAAAGAGAGAACCGTGGAGTCGAATGCCCATGCAGCTCCTACGGGAAGGGAGTGCGTCAGACTAGCTTCGCCTTCCGTGGGACGCCGCCTCCCCGTAAGCTGTAGACGCGAAGGGTCAGCACGTTCCAGGGTCTGGTCAGGAGAGAGCTGATGTTTTAGGGGTCAGCTCTGAAGTGAAGTAGAATTTAAGATTTGAGCCAGAGGGAGGTAAAAACCAGGTACTGCATTAGAGATCGACTGTTCAGAACAATCAGAACCAGTGGAGATTTCACGAGGCCCAGCCCGTGGAAGAAGAGAGGGGCATTTATATGGCAGAGATGGGATTTCATTACTTGGTGGAGCTGCACGCATGAGACCATCAGTCGGTCCTTTGAACATGCACACGACGCACACACTTCCCCATCGGCGCGCAGGCTCCTGGCGGTGTGACTCTGCGCAGCGTGGGTAAGGCCTGTGCAACCCGCCGTCTCACTGACGCCCGTTGCAGGGGGCTGACGCGGCATCGTGCTTTGTGTGCTACGCGTTGCTCTGGACCTCAGTGAGGGTCGACGTATCCGAATTCCCTGGTTCGTGGCTCCCTGTTACCATCAGAGCAATTCGAGGCCCTCCTCTCTTACCCCTTCATTCCTTGCTGCTGTCCTGTCCTCCCACTCCCACCACTGTGGGCACTCCCTGTTCTTGGGCATGTTGTTCCCAAAGATTTCATCTATGTGCTGTTATTTATGCAAATGTTACTGAAATTTATATTTTCCTAAAGAACATGAGGTTATTGTATGTGCATCTAGTTTATTATTTCTTCTTGTTGCTCCTAGTCCTTCCCCTGCCCGCTGCTCTAAATAGTGCTGTAACAAACCCCTGTCAAGGTGTCCTTAGGGACACTGCTGGCGTGGATCGCTGCACGGTGGCGTGCACGCGGTGTGACTTGACCAGGTCACTTTCCCGTACTGGCTACACTACTGTCATGATTTCCCCCCCAATTCTGGTGGGTATAAAGTGGTATCTCCTTTTTTTTTCTTTCTTTTTTCTTTTTTCTAATTACAAGTATTGCTGACCATTGCTTTATATATTTGTTTTTATCATATCCCCTTCTGTTATTCATATCCTTTGTCTATTTTTCTATTGGATTTTGTCTTGTTCTTGTTGATTTGTAGCAGTTCCTTATAACTTTTATAACTTTCATTTCTGGTTTAGCCTGTTGTGTGTATCTGTTCCCTGCTCCCAGTCTGTCGTCTAACTGTTACCTTTGTGATTCTCTCATTGTACAGAAGTCCTAAATAGTCACGTGATCACCCTAACTTGTGGCTTGAGGTCTTGTTTCACAGATCTTACTCCATCTCAAAGTCACAAAGATACTCCTACTGCTTTTTATTTTATTAGCTCTGTCGTTTTACCTTTCACATTTCTGTCTTTACCATCTGGAATTCATTCTCCAGATAGAAGTCTGGATTCCAATTTTACTTTTCCCAATATTATAAGCCAGTTTTCTTCATACCACCTACTAATCAAGCTGTTTGTTCGCCATTGATTTGTAATGTCATCTCTACTACGTACCAGCTGCTCACACCACTCTGTTTCTGGGCTCTCCTTTTTATGGTCTCTAGTGGGCCAATTTTTATAAAAATGTCTGTGGAATCTCTTAATATATGATAAAGTAAGCCTTAATATTTAGTAGGGAATATCTTTTCTTCTCTGCTTTTCCAAAGTTGTATCTATTTGTGGTCTTAATTCATTCATATATTTGAGTTTACAAAGTTCCTTTATAAAAAATATCTTCTGGAACTTATAGTGGAATAGCCCTGAATTTGGGCACTAATATGGAGGATATTTATTTACATTGCCAAATTATTCTAACATTGAGCACGTATGGTCTTCCTTATTTTAATTAAATTTTTATTTTGAGGTAATTATAGATTCACAGTCTTAAGGAACAATACAGAGAGATTTTATGTAACTCTGTTTACCTCAGTGGTAACATCTTCCAAAGCTATACTCCAGTGTCACAACCAGGATAATATTGATGTTATTATAACCCACCAGTCTTGTTCAGATTTCCCAGTTTTACTTAGACTTGTATGTGTGTGTGTGTGTTTATTTCTATCCCATTTTTTTTTTTAAGATTTTATTTCATTATTTTTTAGAAAGAGGGGAATGGAGAGAGGCAGAGAGGGAGAGAGACATCAATGTATGGTTGCGTTTCACCTACCTCCAGCCACAGACCTGACTGGAGACCTGGTTTGCAACCTGGTTATGTGCCCTGGCTGGGGAATCGAACCTGCGACCTTTGAGTTCACAGGCCGGCTCCTTATCCACTGTGCCACCAGCCAGGGCTCTATCCCATTTTAATTTGACCATGGTGATAGTTCTATGTAACTTCAAAATCACGAAAACCTTTCATGTTGCCCTATTATAACTGCAGCCACATGCCTCCTACAGCCGGCCCCCTCCACCTTGTCCTTAACCTCTGGCAGGCATGGATATGTTCCCCATTTCTAAAAATGGGTCACTTCAAGAATGTCATATAAATGGGAGGATATATTTCTCAGTACAATAGTGTTTTGGGGTTGGCTTTTTTCACTGAGACTAATTCTCTGGAGATTTGTCCGAATCATTGGGTGGATCCAGAGCCCCTTTAATCGCAGGGCGGTGCTGCGTGGTCAGGGTGTGCACGGCTTGCCAGACCAGTCTCTTGTTGAAGGCACCTGGCTTGTGCCAGTTTGGGCTATTACAAATAAAACTTTTTTAAAAGATTTTATTTGTTATTTTTAGAGAGAGAGGAAGGGGGAGAGGCAGAGAGGAAGAGAAATCAATGTGTGGTTGCCTTTCACCTGCCTCCAGCTGGGGACCTGGCTGGAGACCTGGCTTGCAACCTGGTTATGTGCCCTGGCTGGGAATTGAACCAGTGACCTTTGGGTTGGCAGGCTGGTGCCTTATCCACTAATACAAATAAAACTTCTATGAACATTTGTTTACAGGTTTTTATGTGAACATAAATTTCCATTTTTCAGGGGTAAAATGCTCAAGAGTGCAATTGCTGGATTGTATGGTAATTGCATGTTTAGTTTTTTTTTTTTTTAAGATTTATGATTTTTTTTAGAGTGAGGGGGAGGGAGGGAGAAAGAGAGGAAAAGAAACATCAATGTGTGGTTGCCTCTTGTGCACCCTCTATTGGAGACCTGGCTCTCAACCCAGGCATGTGTCCTGACTGGAAATTGAACTGGCGACCCTCTGGTTCACAGGCTGGTGCTCAGTCCACTGAGCCACACCAGCCAGGGCACATGTTTAGTTTTATAAGAAACTGCCTAACTGCTTTCTAGAGGGACTGTGCCATTTTACACTCCTGCCAATAATACATGAGGGGTCCAGTTCTTCTGCATCCTTACCAGCATTTGTTGTTGCCACTATTTTTTGTTTTTAACCATTCTGGTAAAAATGTAGTGATATTGCATTGTTTTAATTTCCATTGCCCTAGTTGCTGATAAAGCTGAGTATCTCCTTATGTGCTTGTTTGCCATGTGTATATCTTCTTCATTCAAATTTCTGTTCATGTCTTTTGCCTCATAGCCATTAAAAATATTTCATGGAATTTTACATTTCTTCTATTAAAAGTCTTATGCATAATTTGTTAGCTTAGTTCCTTGATACTGCATAAGTTTTGTTGCTATTGTGAATGGGACCATATATTCAATTATATTTTTAGTTTACTAATAGTACTATGTTAAAAAATAGTACTGTGTTGATTTTGTTATCATACATTTGTTAACTCTGAACTCTCTTGTTTGGTTTTTTTTGAAACTGACAGTTTGGTCACTTCCCTTCTAGTTCTTTTTAATTGAGTTTATTAGGGTTACATTGGTTAATTACGTCGATTTAAGATGTAGAAATTCTGTAATACAGCATCTGTATATCGTTTCGTGCCTACAGCACCCCAAGTCTTGTCCCTCCCCATTACCATTGATCCCCCTTCCCCAGCTCTTTCCTCCCTCCTCTTCCCTCTCCCCTCCTTCCCTCCTTCCCTCCCTCCCTCCCTCTTTCTTCTTTTTCATAATGTTTGTTTGTTTTCAGGAAGTTTTCCTTTTACTTCATAAATAAGTACTGCATTGTATCACTTTTTAAAAATGAATTGAGGCATTTACTTTTATTTTTCAGTTACTTAGTTGGTAAATTAATAGATTTTAAGAATCTTCAACCATGCTTATGTTTCAGTGATAAACTGAACCTGTATGTGTGTGTGCGCATGAATATATGGCCTCATTTGCAGTACATGCAGACACACGTATAAAGCCTGTCTATACACAGATACACACATGTGCATTGTGTGTGTGGATATACATATATTGTATTAGTTTATTAGTTTAATTTTTGTTTGCCAGCTGTATTAGTTTGGTGCACCATAACAAAACACCATGGCCTAGGCGGCTTAAACAACAGAAGATGCTGTGTCACCACCCCAGAGGCTGCACAGCTAAGGGCCGGGTGCCAGTGTGGCCGCTCTCTGGTAAGAGCTCGCCTCCTGGCCCGAGGCGGCTGCCTTCTTTCCCTGGGTCCACAGTCCTCTTTCTGCGTCTCTTTCTCCCCCTTCTCACACGCCGCCCATCCTGTGGGACTAGAGTCCTACCCTGATGACCTCATTTAATCTTAATTATTTCCTAAAGGCCCTATTTCTAAATATAGTCACACTGGAAGTTAAGAGTTTCAGTATATGAATTTGGGGGCACATCATACAGTCCACAATACGGGTATTTACAGTTTTTGAACCCCTGTTTATAGTGGAAATGAGTGTGTAATTTCTCTTTTTAAACTGTCAGTTTAACTTTTAAATTAAGGTTATAGTAATTATAAAATCAGTTGAATATCTTTTTCTCCCTTGTTTGCTGGGAAAAGATATAAAAATTAGCTGTTGAAAATTTCGTAGAACTCCAGGCTTGGATCTTTTAGCACCTAAGGAGTATCTACCTATCATTTAATTACTTTAGCACATATTTTTAATTTAGATTCCTTTTTTTTTTTAAGATTTTATTTATTATCTTCAGAGAGAGGGGTAGGGAGAGAGGCAGAGAGGGAGAGAGACATCACCGTATGGTTGCCTTTCACCTGCTTCCAGCTACAGACCTGGCTGGAGACCTGGCTTGCAACCTGGCTTGCAACCTGGTTATGCGCCCTGGCTGGGAATCGAACCAGTGACCTTTGGGTTCACAAGCTGGTGCCTTATCCACTGTGCCACCAGCCAGGGAGATTTCCTATTTCTATTTGTGTTAGTTTAGGCATTTTATATATTTTCCAGAGATTTATCCATTTTGTTTAGATTTTCAAATTTATTGGCATTATTTTCAAAGCTTATTGGTTTGTATAATTTACTTCGGATTCTGCTTTTATAAACAAGTTCACAGAGAAGCTTTGTTATGGTTGGCCATTATTCTGAAGTGTATTCAACTCTGGGATGTGGTCAAAATCATATTCAGTGCCAAAAGCCAGACAATGGATAGTTGTGAGTTTGCCATAAGGAGTGTGGTCTAGTCATAACTACACGTAAGAGCACGTACTGGGTTCTCGGCACAGTAACCCCTGTAGTAACCCTAGATAGATACGCTTTTGTTTGTTGTTGTTAAAAGGATGAGGCAACAGAGGTCATGCAGAGGACAGTAAGTTTTCCCAATGCTCCACAGTTGGCAGAGTTGAAGTAAGAAACTAATACTCGGACCCCAGAGCCGGAACACTGAGGTGCCCACTGTGCTGCGTTGTCTCTGCATTAAAGAATTAAGAGACTCCATCTGTCGGGGGTGGGGGGACCGGATGAAAGAAGGTGAACGGATTAGCTGAAGAGCATACGTACACGTGTAACTCTTCCATCAGACAACAGTGTGGCGATGGCGGAGGGAAGGGGGCCGGGATGGGAGGAGTTGGGCAGAGTGGGGGTTGGGGACATCTCTACTGGCGTCAGCAATACAAATAAAGGGAAAAGAATTGTGTTGTGTACCTGACGCTAATGTAACACTGACACTTAACATTATATGTCAGTTATGCCTCAACTAAAAATAAAAAGATCAGTTGTATGACAGCTATCCAGATGGTATCCAGACATGTAATGTGAAAAACAGACATTTATTGAGAAGATAGACAATGTATAAGGGACTGTACATAGGACAACGATGCCTTAGTTTCCTTCCTAGTAGGCACCTGGGGACCTCACAGTTTTCCCATTCGCCATCAGCTGCCTTATTGTATTTCCCCGAATCTCATTAATGGTCTGAGATTTCTTCCCTCTCAAAGGTGATTCAGTTTTGGGAACAGCCAGAAGTTGCAGGGCTCCCAATCTGGGCTGTAGGGGGCTGAGTCACCTGGGTGATTCAATGTTGCACCAAAAAACTCTGCTCCAGACGTAACGCACAAGGTGGTGCATTGTTGTGATGAAGCTGCTAATCACCAGTTGCCATAGCTGTGGTTTCTGAATCATCCAGTTTCCGCAGAGGAATGTCCAGTTAACACAATATGATACAAATTCGTTGCTGTCCTCACTCAGCCATGTTGAATGCAACAGCCACACAGTACACATGCTCACTCATGCGCTTACCGCCCCCACTGACCAGAACAGTGAAGTCATTCCCCTCCACTCTCCTTGGCTGCCAGGTTCCATCAGCGTAACACAAACTGTTCTCATTATTTAACCGTGGTTGGACTTTTCCTGGATAGACCTTGTATGTATGATTTTGGTAAACAAGGTATACTTTTGTTTAAAACCAAACCAAAACACAGGAAATTCCAGAGCAGGGGTCAGTAGTCAACAGGTAGGAGATGGTTTGGATAGATTTCACAGGTTTCGTGTTGGTGAGGGTGATAAACTTGAGGGGCAAATGATGAAGGACGAGGTGCGGGGGTGAGGTGGCTGTGTTGTTGCTAAAGTTCCCTGCGAATTTGTTTGATTGTTTCATAGGTAGGAGGTAGTCATTTAAAAGGGCTAGGGCAGACAAGGGTAGGAGTTGGAACGACACAACCCCTGGAGTGGGGAGGGATGCCCACCCTTGTGGGCAGTACTGTGGACGGTGCGTCTGCGGATGCCTGTGTCCGGCCTCCTGCCGCGTCCGCCCCTCCTGCTGGCGCCCTTCCTGGCTGCAGCTCCGCCGCTTGGGTCCTGAAGGCGCGTGGTGGGCAGGGCGGCTGCTCTCATTTCTGCCCTGTGCACACTCACAGTGTGGACGCCGGGAAGGGACAGAGGTCATGCTGTAGCCCAGAGAGACAGCTTTCTCGATGGCGTTCCTGGGCCCTGGAATGTGTTTCATTTCTCCTTCACTGTGGGAAGGAGGTACGTCACAGATCAGCTTCTGTGTTGATTCTGGCAGGGTCGTTGCCCATGTGCTTGTCTAGCTGGTTTCCTTGGTTAATATTTGAAGTAATAAACCCGGTGAAGGCTGGATTGACACTGTGCTCAACTTTACGACCCAGAGCTGCCCCTTTGAGGTGGGGGATGGAAAAACAGGTTTTTAAGTTTCATCTTTTAAAAAGTCCTCACCTGAACATGTTGATTTTAGACAGGGAGGGAGGGAGGACAAGGGAAAAGGGGGAGAGTGGGTGAGGAGAGGGAGAGAGAAACATGAAACCCGCAGGTCAGGTGTGTGCCCTGACTAGGGGTTGGACCCGCAGCCGTGTGGAGTGCGACACCCGCTGCGCGACCTGGCTTAATTTCGTCTTTAAAAATAAAATCAACAATCTGTGTATATATGGGTTTTAAAATCATGTATTGAAGACAACTGGGCCTTTAATGAAAAATACCGCTCTTTGCCCTGTCTGTCCCTATTCCTGATTTCCAGTGCACAGCCATTTTACTCAGCTCTTCTAGTTGTTCTGATATTTCACATTTCTAAATGATATCCTTTTCATGTATATCTTGATTTTTAAAATTTTAGAACTCACTTAATGACCTTCTGTCGTGTGTGTTGCATGCCAAGTTGGCTCTGACCCCTGCTGACGGGGCCGAGTGGCATCCACGATTCCCCGTCTTCAGCACCTGCCCCGTCCCTGCTGAGTCCTGCCCGTGGCTCCTCGTACGGAGCCCGTGCGTCTTGGGTTGGCTCTTTCTTGTCTCCGGTGGCCTTCTCTCCGTCCCAGCATTATTGCTTTTCCCAGAGAATCCTGCCTTCTTATGATGTGCTTGGAGTTAGGCCATATTCGCCTCCTGTAACGTTTCAGGCTTTGTCTTTCTGACGGTCCGTGGTACCCATGCAGCTCTCCGCTAACATCATACTTCAAATGGATTCATTGTCTCCTGTCAGCCTTTTTTACTGTCCCAGTTTCACACCCATACATAGTAATTGGAAATATGAGAGTATGGATGATTCTAGCCTTGGTCTCAATGATACAGCTTTGCTCTTTAAAAAGAAAAAAAATACACACACACACACACACACACACACACGCATACATACGTAGAGAGAGAGAGAGAGGAAGGGAAGGGAGGGAGAGAAACATCAATGTGTGGTTGCCTTTTGAGTGCCCCCAGCTGGGGGCCTGGCCCGCAACCCAGGCATGTGTCCTGAATGGGAATTGAACCTGTGACCCCTTGGTTCACAGGTTGGTGCTCAACCCACTGAGCAACACCAGAGCCAGAGCCGTCTTTGATCTTAATGATCCTGATTCTTCCACTGCCCTCTTTTGAGTCTCAGCTTTCTCTTGATTTCTTAGCAGCAGTGTCCATTTGAATTGATGACAGGATCAAGGTAGTCAAAAATCTGTAATAATTTTAATATCTTCATTGTCTATGTTGAAAGTGTATTTCTTCTGTGGTCATGATTTTTGTCTTGATGTTTATAGACAGTCCTGCTTTGACACTTTCTTCTTTCACTTTCATGAGCAGTTGTTTCAGATCATTGCTGTTTTTTGCCAGTAAGATGACAGGATAAAGGGTTAAGCTCTGAATGTTCTTCATACTCATGCACTCTTCCCTGCCTCCAATACTTTCAAAATAGTTATATCACTATTTTTTTTGTTAAATCAATATACAGTTACTACTGTGCATGTGTTAACTAATTTTATATCTGAGCCACATAGTGAACTAAGGTTACGTGTCTTTCTTGTATAACCTTGTTCTTTACGTAGTTAACAATAGTTTTTCTACTTGTTTGTTTTGATTCCTCTTTTTGTGTACATCTAACTGTTTGGCAGAAATGAAGATCTCCTTTGAGTATGTTCAGACATTTTGGGTCTTTTACCAGTTCAATGTTTTTCTCAGCAACATACTGTATGAAGCTCCCCTGAGAATTTTCCTGTTCCTTTCCTGGGTCCCCTTGTCTTCTGGTCAAACCAGTGTCACCTGAATGTTTGGTTTCCTTCCTTATTTGGTGAATCACTGTCTCCATATCTTCCTGAGAGCAGTGTGTGAAAGAAGGTTCTGAGATTTTGCATGTTTCCAATATCTTTAGTATACCTTTATCCTTGGTTAATAGTTTGGCTTGATATACAATTCTTGGTTACAGATGAAGTGCAGATTTTCACTATTTTCTAGTTTCTGGTGTTGAGAAGCCCAGTGTCATTCTAGTTCCTGACTCTGACAAGTTGTTCCCGTGAAAGAGTCACCAGTCGCTCCAATGATAGCCTTGCTCAGCTGGGCCTTCCGTCATCAACCATGCTGGCTGCTCAGTGAGTTCTGTCAGCCTGGAAACTCATTTCCTTCAGTTCTGGGACATTTTACTGTATTACTTCCTTGACAGCTTCTTCTCCTCTCTTTTCACAGTTCTTCTAACTCTTCTATTAGAATTGGACATTCATTAATTTTCCTATATACTCCCTTATTTATTCATTCTATTACTTTTTTCTTCTACTTTCTGGCAGAAGTTTTAAATTTTCTACCCTATCATTTTTACTCAATTGTATTTTAAACTACAGGCATCTTATTTTTAACTTCCAAAAGCCCTTTGGGTTCTGGATCTTTTCCTCCCTTTCTCCTGTACCCTGTTCTTATTTCGTGGATGTGTTATATAATCTCCGTACTCTGAAAGTATGTGTTTCCTTGAAATTTCCTTTGACTTCTAACATAGTTTCTGTTTTCTTGAGTTTCCATTTTTGTGATTGTTTTGGTCTCTTTCCTTCATGTTAGAAGTTCTCTTCATTATATGGTGGTATTTTCATTCATATTTAAGGATGAATTAAGAGATTAACAGGAAGTTCTGTGGATGGGGCCAGTACTTACCACTGCTGGACAGCGGAGTGATCAGAAGAGGGCCCACCCTGCCTTTCCTGGGAGAAGGAGAGCCGCTGTGTGTCGGGGCTGAGTCTTCCCAGTGAGGGGCCTTTGCTCTCCTCCCTAGAAGGTAAACGCTGCCTGTCAGCACTGCGGGAGCTCAGTGTGGGCCAGGTACCAGCGAGCCCCTCATTTACTGCAGTCTGGAGCTCCAGCGATCTGCCTGACACCATCAGCTCTCTTAGGTGCCTACAGTGCACTGACCCCCTTTTAACCTCTGCGCATGTTAACGGCGGTGTGGGGAAAGCCTGGCAGCCCAGAGCGGGTGATGATCTGAAGGTCTCACAGCCTTTTAAGCGACTTTTTAGCCAAGCTGCCTCGTTCCTTACCCAAGTGCACCCTCCAGGCCCACCCACCGCACCCGCGCCCACACGTGCGCACAGAGGCACCTTCAGGGGTGCCTGGTTCCCCCAGTCCCTGAGCCCTTCTGCACAGTAAGCGCTCTGCACAGTCGGGGCTTGATTCCTACTGATTCCCCTCCAGCCTTCCCTACCGCTTTGCCCTGCCCTGTCTGTTTCCACGGCTTATTTTTCAGTCTTACTTTCTGCCAAGTTATCTACCTTCCCGGTTTCATCTTTAACATTTGGAGGAGGGGTAAATGCACATGGTTTCTCTTTGGTCTCTGTATCTGAGAAGTAGCTGGGGGACAGTAAGTGCTGTCTTTGAGGAGTGGTTTGCTCTGCCTTGTGTGGAAGGGCCAACCGTGAACCTGAGAAGCCACAGCTGTCACCCAGGTCCCAATTGTGAGTGGGTCAGCCACTGTAGCCTCTGTTTTTATAGCACTCGTATTCCCTACCTTTCAGTTGCCTTTGTTCCCTTCTGAAGATTCTTTTTTTTGAAGATTGTATTTATTATTCTTAGAGAGAGGGAAAGGAAGAGAGACATCAATGTATGGTTGCCTTTCACCTGCCTCCAGCTACAGACCTGGCTGGAGACCTGGCTTGCAACCTGGTTATGTGCCCTGGCTGGGAATCAAACCAATGACCTTTGGGTTCACAGGCCAGTGCCTTATCCACTATGCCACCAGCCAGGGCCCTTCTGAAGATTCTTATCTGCTATAGGGAAAGAAAATGATCAACTTACTTAAACTGAGATAGAATTTTTAAAAAAGATTTTATTGTTTTTAGAGGGAAAGGAAGGAAGAGGGTGGGAGGGAGGAAGAGAGAGGGCAAAAGAGAAAGAAAGAGAATGGAAGAGAGAAAAGAGAAAAGAAGAAAGAAGGAAGGAAGGAAAAAAATGAAAGAAAAAAGTTGTTCAATTGCTTCTTGTGTGACCAAACCCACAACCTAGGCCTGTGCCCTGACTGGCAGTCAAACTGGTGACGTTCCCTTTGGAGAGTGACCCCCACCAACTGAGCCATGCCAGCCAGGGCAGATGGGAAGAATTTTAAAGGTCATAGGTCTCCTGCAGATATTTGTGTTGTAAAGAGGGTCAAAGGCGTAAAAGGCATTACTCTGGTTATCAGTGAATCTATGAGGGAGGATGTGTTGGGTTGGGAGTGGAGTGAGGAAGGCATCCTGGCCTTTCAGAGGTGGAGGAGTAAAATAAAGATTCCTGCCATGCAAACAGTTTGTATAGGCATACCCCACATTAGTGAACAGTTTAAAGGGAATTTTCACGTTGCTTCTTTGCATTTTTATTTCTTGCAAACCTGTACTTGAAGGTAAGTGTGAAATAGCTTGAATCTACATGTTGTTTAGTGCCACAGAATTTTCTTTCTGGGATGCATTTTCAAGCCTTTGCCAACAATGTCATTTCAACAACCTAAAATGAAAGTTCAGGCCCTGGCTGGTAGCACAGTGGATAAGGTGCCGGCCTGCGAACCCAAAGGTCGCTAGTTTGATTCCCAGACAGGGCACATCACCAGGTTGCAAGCCAGGTCTCCAGCCAGGTCCATGGCTGGAGGCAGGTGAAAGGCAACCATACATTGATGTGTCTCTCCCTCTCTGCCTGTCTCCCTTCCCCTCTCTCTAAAAAAAATAAAAACAAAAAAAAAACAAAAAACCTAGCAGTTAAAAAAATAAATAAAATAAAATGAAAGTTTAAATTCACGGACTTAGAGATATTTTTAGCAAAAAGGTCATTAGGGTTGCAAACACTGTAGTTTAGATATTTTTATATTATACTAAGATAAGTCCTAAAACTTTGGAGTAGAACATAAATATTTTGAATAAGATAAGAGGTAAGCTTCTGGTATGAGATTTGATTATTGGTAGCAGTTTTAAAAAGGAATATTGGAGAAGTTTGTATTGTAAACTTAAGTTTGTAATGGTTATTATGTTAATAAGAAATAAAATGAAGCCCTGGCTGGCGGCTCAGTGGATTGGCACCAGCCTGCGAACCAGCCAACCAAAGGTTGCTGGTTCGATTCCCAGCCAGGGTACATAACAAGGTTGCAGGCCAGGTCTCCAGCCAGGTCTGCAGCTGGAGGCAGGTGAAAGGCAACCATACATTGATGTTTCTCCTGTTCTTCCTCCCTCCTTGCCTTTCTCTCTAGAAATAATGAAAAAGATATTTAAATAAATAAAATAAAGGCAGCAAACTTCATGATGGATACTGTACAGCATTGCTTATCTACTAATTCAAAGGCATTGTTATAGCACAACTTTTCTTCCACATTGGGTTATGCACAGTTGAATAAAAATAAAATTTAAACCAGTGGTATTAAACCTCAGATTTTTTCTGCCGAGTTCTAGGGATTCTTTCACAATGATGAGGCAAATTCTACTTGGCATGTGCTTGCAAAAGTAGTTAAATTTACAGTTTCTGCTGACTCTTCAGTATCTTCCCAAATACTCTGTGACTGTTCTTGACAAACACTACACTGCAGAGCTTTTGGGGAGGCTGAACGGCTGCTAGGTGGGCCACAGATTTCTTTTTCTTCTTCCACTTTTCAAGTAAGTTCTTTTCCTGCTTTTCTAGCAGCGACAGGAACTAGGGCTGATTATGTAGGAAAGCTCAATAGTACCACCTGCCTGATTATGCTGTTATTTTCATCCACAGAGGAGCAGGCCTCTCAGTAGAAAAAGATTGTTCAGCCTGAGCAGTGAGTGGGATGTTCAGCTGACCTGTGGCATCAAGTGGTTGCAGGTGTAGACCGTGTGCTCTGGGGCGCGTCCCCCAGGTGGCTCAACTGGAATGGTGTGTGCTTGTCTGCTGTCAGACCCAGGCGTGAAGCCACTGAGGAGCCTCCGGTGTTGAGGTCTCTGGTTAAGGAGGTCATTAGGGTGGCCTGGAAAAGGAAATTAAATTAGCACCACATTGATTGTAATAATAATGCTGCTTTCTAATTATATGAGCCACTTTGTTCCTGGTACAGGGTTAGTATTCCCAGCTTTAATAATTAGAGATAGTAACTGATTTTTTATTAGAAAAATTACTGTGCAGGTGTCTATATACATGACCTAAAGTTCATGGCTTATAACAACTCTACCATATTTTATCATTCTCTGGATTGGGCAGTTTTCACATCTCACTCACTGCTGTGGTGTTTGATTGGCAGCAATCTCAGGGCCTACACGGCTTCAAGGGTATGAAAAGTAGACCCCACTTGTACCAGAGGATTGTCAAGATCACATTTTTTCAGAAGAGTGGGATGAGAGATATTATAGTCATCTTTGGAAAATACCACCTGTTAGAGTCTCTTGGTTTAAAAAACAAAATAACTGTCACCCTGACCAGGTAGCTTACTTGGTTGGAGTGTTATTCTGTGCACCAAAAGGGTTTGGGTTCAATCCTCCGTTGGGATGTGTGTGGGAGGCAACCAGTCAATGTTTCTCTCACGCTGATGTTTCTTTCCTCCTCTCCTTTCCTCTCTCAAAAATCAAATACAAGGTCTGTCCAGAAAAGTCCAACTTTGGTAATATACAACGAAAACATTTTGCGTGGCATCCATATAACCTGGCAGCCACGGAGAGAGGACTGGAATGCACATACGTGAACGATGACACCTTCACTGTACCAGTCAGGAGGGTGGTAGACACCGCTGAGTGCGCATGTGTACTATGAGGCAGTCGCGTTCAAAATGAGCAAATGGAACAATGAATCTATATTACGTTTTCCATCAAGCTTCAACATTCCTCTGTGGAAACTCTTCAGATGATTCGGAAGGCTGCAGCTATGGGCAACTGGTGATGGGCAGGTTCATCGGAACAATGCGCCTGCTCATGCATCATGTCTCTTGCAGTTTTTGGTAAAACATCAAGTCACCCAGATGACTCAGCCTCCCTACAGTCCAGGTGTGGCACCCTGCAACTTCTGACTTTCAAAACTAGAATCACCTTTGAAAAAGAAGATTTCAGACCGTTGATGAGATTCAGGAAAATACAGTGGGGGAGCTGATGATGATTAAGTGAACTGTATGAGGTGTCAAGGTACCTACTTTGAAGGGGACTAAGGCATCATTGTCCTACGTACAGTTTCTTGTTTCTTCAATAAATGTCTTTTTTATATTACTATGGCTGGGTACCTCTGGACAGACCTTGTATATCCTTGGGTGAGGATTAAAAAAGAGAACTGTATAATGCCTTTAAAGACTATATTAATGTATTCTTTCATGTAAGTTCACTTAGAATAATGGCTTGGTGATGATGAACCCCTTTGTTTTTTTCTTGTCTGGGAAACTCTTTATCTGCCCTTTCATTCTAAATGATAGTTTTGCTGGGTAGAGTAATCTTTTCTTTAAATTTAAATATAGTTGATATACATCATTATGTTCATTTCAGGTATACAGTATAGTGATTTGACATTTATAGATCTTACGATGTGATCACCGTACTAAGTCTAGTAACCATCTGTCACCATGCAGTCATCAAAATATTATTAGCTACGTTCCCTTCTTTTTCACCCATTCTCTCACTCCCCCACCCCACCCCACCCTTCCGGCAACCCTCAGTTTGATCTTTTTCTGTGAGTCTGTGTTTGTTTTGTTTTGCTTTGTTTTGTTCATTTATTTTCTTTTTAATTGCCACATATAAGTGATATCATATATTTGTCTGATTTATTTCACTTAGCATAATATCCTCTAGGTTAATCCATGTTCTGTTCTCTTATAAACTCACTTCATTCCGTCAGAACTGCCCTTGTAGAGTCATTGATGGCCACTGCAGTGCCAAATCCAGTGGCCTCATCTCAGTCTATATTTTATTTGACCTCTCAGTGCATTTGACAAAGTTCTCTTTAAAACCCTGTTTTTAGTACAGCTTTTTAAAAAAGATTTTATTATTACTCTCCAGAGAGAGGAGAAGGGAGGGAGAAACAGAGGGAGAGAAACATCAATGTGTGGTTGCCTCTCACATGCGCCCAGCTGGGGACCTGGCCTGCAACCCAGACATGTGCCTTGACTGGGATTCCAGCTGGAGACCCTTTGGTTCACAAACTGAGCCACACCAGCCAGGGCCAGTACCGCTTTTTCTTTCAACCCCCTGCTTGCTTCTTCACAGTTTTCTCTGCTAATGACACCTCACTTTCCTGACCACTCAATGTCAACTGTCAAATAAGCAAATCCAAATTAAATCTTGTTTCCCTCTTTCTAATGTGTTCCCAGGCCAGAAAAAAAGTGATCTTTATTGTTGTTTTTTGTTGTTGACTTTTATACTTTCAAGTTATATTTTATTGTGATGCTGTTATAGTCGTCCCAAATTCTCCCCTTTGTCTCCCTCTGCCCAGCACCCTCCACGCCCTCAGTCAATCCCCACACCATTTTTCCTGTCCATGGCTCATGCATGCAAGTCCTTTGGCTGCTCCATTGTCTGTACTGTGCTTTATTTACATCCCCATGGCTGTTCTGTGACTACCTATTTGTACTTCTAATCCCCTCACCTCCTCACCCTTTCCCCCAGTCCCCTCCTGTCTGGTACCCGTCACAACACACTCTGTATCCATGATTCTGTCTCCGTTCTTTTTGTTTGCTTAGTTTGTTTTTTAGATTAAATTGTTGATAGATTTGATTTTTCACCATTTTATTGGTCATAGTTTTGATCTTTTTCTTAAATAAGTTTATTTAACATTTTGTATAATGCTTGATGATGATTAACTCCTTTAGGTTTTTCTTGCCTGGGAAGCTCTTTATCTTCCCTTCCATACTAAATGATAGCTTTGCTGGGTAGGGTAATCTTGGCTGTAGGGCCCTGTTTTTCATGGCTTTGAATATTTCTTACCAGTCCCTTCTTGCCTGCAAAGTGTCTTTTGAGAAATCAGCTGGCAGTCTTATTGGGAATTCCCCTGTAGGTAACTAACTGCTTTTTTTTTTGCTACTTTTAAGATTCTGTATTTTCAAACCTTTGGCATTTTTATTTATTTTTATTTTTTTAAAAAGATTTTATTATTTTTCAGAGAGGGGAAGGGAGAGAGGAAGAGAGGGAGAGAGACATCCATGTATGGTTGCCTTTCACCTGCCTCCAGCTACGGACCTGGCTGGAGACCTGGCTTGCAACCTGGTGCCCTGACTGGGAATCGAACCAGCGACCTCTGGGTTCGCAGGCCGGCACCTTATCCACTGTGCCACCAGCCAGGGATCTGGCAATTTAATTATGTGTCTTGGAGCAGGCCTCTTTGCATCCATCTTGTTTGGGACTCTTGTGCATCCAGGACTTGCATGTCTTATTTCCTTCACCAAATTAGGGAAGTTTTCTTTCATTATTTTTTCAAAGATTTCCAATTTCTTGCTCTTTCTCTTCTCCTTCTGGCACCCCTGTGATGTGAATGTTGGACCTCTTGAAGTTGCCTCAGAGGCTGCTTATACAATCCTCATTTCCTTAGCTTCTTTTTTCTTCTTGTTCTGATTGGATGTTTTTTGCTTTCTTATGTTCCATATCATTGATTTTATTTTCATCTTCATCCACTCTCCTGTTGTTTCCCTGTAAATTGTTCTTTATTTCAATTAGTTTTTGAAACTAATTCAATTTGTTTTTGACTGAGTCTTTTATATGCTGCTGAGGTCCTTACAAAGTTCCTTGAATGTCCTTATAACCAGTGTTTTGAACTCTGCATCTGGTAGGTTGCTTATCTCCATTTTGTTTAGCTCTTTTTCTGGAGTTTTGATCTGTTCTTTCATTTGGGCCATGTTTCTTTGCCTCCTCATTTTGGCAGCCTCCATGTGTTTGTTTCTGTATATTAGGTAGAGCTCCTATGACTCACTATATTGGTAGCGTGGCCTAATGTGGTGTCCTGGGGTCCAGTGGTACAGCCTCCTCTGTCACCCAAGATGGGTACTTGCCGTGCGCCCTTTGTGTGGTCTGAATACACCCTCCTCTTGTAGTTGAACCTTGATTGCTGTTAGGTCAATGGGGTGGGTTTACCCAGACCAGTCTGCTATATAGGCCGTGTCCACCAACCAACCTCCATCCTCCGTAGAGGATCATCTGTGCAGGGACGGAGTGGTGGTGGTCTGACGTGGCGTAGCTGTCTACTGGGTGCACAGGTGTTGGGATTCCCTGGGAAGTACATGCCAAGGTCAGCCCCCAGCCTTGTTCTACCTGGGGCTACCTTGCCTGAGCTATAAAGCAATCTGAGGTGGCTGCTGCTTGTGCTGGGCTTGGAGGTTCCCAGGTGAAGCCAAGCTGTGAACCTAGGCTCAGGATTTCCAGGGCGTGGCCAACAGTGTTAGCCAGGTTGATGGAGTCTCAGATATGGCGCCTGCCTGCCATGTCTGTGCTCTGTGAGTGGAGGGTTCCGAAAAGGGACAATGGCCTCTGCCCATGTCTCTGTCTGGGAGAAAGCTGTTTCCTAACTCTCACCTTGATACCAGACACTTCAGTTCCTCCCCGTATACCACTGGTGCCTTTTAAGCTGGTACTCTGGTATTGAAGCTCAGAGAGAGTCTGTACTAGTCCATTTTGAATTCTTTAAGAGGAACTGCTTGGGACTCCAGAAGTTTCCTTCACCAGCTCAATCCCTGCCAGCTCTTCAGCTGGAAGTTATGGGGATTTATCTTCCTGACACTGGAACTCTGGGGCTGGGAAGCTGGTGTGGGGCTGGGACTCCACGCTCCTGAGATACCTCTCTCGAATTTTTATCCACCACATGTGGATGTGGGAACAGCCCATGCCACGTCTACACCCTTCCTACCAGTCTGAATGGATGTGGTTTCTTTAATTGCATAGTTGTCAGACTTCCACTCAACTCGATTTCTGATGGTTCTGAGTGATGGTTGTTCTATAGATTAGTTGTAATTTTGATGTGTTGTGTGAGGATGTGAGCCGTGTTTACCTATGCTGCCATCTTGATTGGAATTCCAAAAGCGTGATCTTTGACTTCGTATTTTACCCCTAATTTATCAGCAGGTCATTCTGATAGATCTCCTGTGTCAAACTCTACGCCCTAAAAATTTTATCATCACCATTCCTCCCTTCATCTAGTCAACTGGCCATCTGTGGTTGTGCAATAAACAGCCTTCTGATGGGAAGCCCTGCTTTCCTCTCCGCACTTAGAGTAGTGCTTTCAGGACCCAAGTCACATCACCCTTGTGCTGCGCATTCCTAGTGGCTCCCCATTTTGCTGGGCGCAGAGCCAAAGATAGCGTACACGGCCCGTTGATCAGGTCCTGCCGCCTCTGCCCGGCGCGCTGCGCTCCCGGCGCACAGCTCTCGGCTCTGTGAGCCCTTTCTCGTCCTGCCGTTGCTCTTGCTGTGCTCCTGTGCCTCCAGACCTCCTCAGTTTCCTCAGGTGCTGTCACCTTATTTCATTCATGCTCCCACCCAAGTCCAGCTCCCCAAGAAGCCTTTCCTTGGCCACCTACCTGGAGCAGTGTCTTCCCCCGGCCTGCACTCTTGGCTGCCCACTGCCCTGTTCTGCCCTTAGAACTTGTCACTCCCACCATTTGTTTGTTTTGCTTGTGCTCGTCTCTGCTGTGTAGAATGAAAACATCGTGGAAGTAGGAACTTTAGATCACGATAAAGTGATGGCATTCCGCCGGTGCCCTGTAAGCATTTGTTAGCTGAGTGAGAGAATAAATGCTTATGTGTCTATCCAGTGAATTACGGGATGTGGCTTGATGGGGAAAAACTAATTCTAATGCCCTATTTTAAATTTAGGCGGGTAGCCTTGTTTTTGTCGCAACCACGTTGCCTCCACTGCTTATCCAGATCCCAACTGGCAGGTGATGGTTTGCTGTGGCCTTGCTTTTCCCGCTGGCGCTCTGAAAAGCTGCCTCCCACCAGTGCGTCTGTGCCATCACGGAGCTCCACTCCCCTTCATCTGTTCGCAGGCTGAAGAAGGGGCAGGATGCCATGTGAAGTACACGTAGAGTGCATGGTCCCAAGGTCTTCTAGTTAAGAATTTCTTTCTCTCTGTCTCTCTCTCTTTTTCAGATGTAAGCAATTTCATTTATTTGGCTACTGGATCAAAGTAGACTAAGAAAAACCGGGGGAGACATTTGGGGTCATTCCGGCCAGGATGAGGAAGGGAATGGGTATCATTCTTGATGCTTCTCTCTCACGAGCCTGCTTTTCCCATTTCCTGTCTGAAAGCTGATAGGCAGATGGCCCTTTAAAAGTCTAATGCTTCCTTAGAAGATTTGTCAGTAGTGTGATGTTTTGAACATTTTAGTCATGCATTCACTGCCACCCAAAACCATTAGCTGATTCTGCTGGTTTTCAACTTACTTTATAATTAATTTTATGTATAGCCACTTAAATCACGCTTATTTTGGCAGGCCCCTTTTAGGGGAAATCTCAGAGACTTGGCTGACAGCAATTTTCAAACTTTTTCATGTCGTGGCACACCTACAATTATTAAAATATTTTGAAACTCATTCACATCAGATGGCTATTATTGTATTGATGGTGGTCATTTTACGTTTGACAACCTAAGGAAAAGGAGGCCAGCACCCCTGACTAGCCAGGCGCTGCATATTTGAACACTTGCAGCCGTGGTGCACTGGCTGAAAATCACCAGCGTAGGTAGATCTGTCTTCAGAAACGCTGTTTTCAGATAAGTTACATTTCAAAATTTTAATGATATAAAATTATGCTTCTCCATAGTACAAAAAAAAAAAACAACCCCTAAAAATTCCAAAATTAAACTTTCACTTGTGAGCAAATAGGAATTTAGTTTTAAAGTCTATATTCTTAGGTATATCGTTGTACTCAAGTGTATCATGGCATTTAGAGTTTTTACTTGTAAGTATGGCCACTCTGACATCATTAAGCTCATGAAAAGGTTCCCGCTTAACTCTTATAAAGGTCATACTTTTTATAAAAAGACTAGAAATCTATGACACTAGGGACACATACTGTTTACAAAAGCTAATTAAAGCTAGACGAGGCCTGGAAACCTGGGGTGAATGTCACTCCAGAGACTTTGGCTTTTTTTTTAAACCTTGGTATCCTCAAAATAGGGCAGGTGGTTCGTGCTTCTCCTCCCCAGCGTTCGCACTTGTCTGGCGGACCCAGAGGGGCGCTGGATGGTTGGAGGCTTTGTTGCTGCGGACGGAGCGACTTCTGTCCGAGAAGACGGTCCAGGCGCCCGGCCACGCCCCGTTCTGACTAAGCGTAGGAGCTTTGCTCGGTGGGAAATGTGTAGTGCAGGAAGGAGCAGCGATGAGCAGGCCTGTGCGGACCCAGACCGTTGGTACCCGTTGCCCCACGTTGCTGTGTAGATGTTTGCAGACAGGACCCACTAGGGACTCTGAGAGTCTTAAATGAGCTTCTCCTTACGTTGCCTTTTTTAGAGATTGAGAGAAATGAGCACTTTTCATAGTTTAATTATTTCTCTTTCTTTTTTCATTCCCTTTCCATATCCCTCTTTTATTTCACCCAACACCAAAAACGCCCTTTCAGAAACACAAAGTAGATCTTTTCTACAAACTGCGCCATGTGATGAATGAACTTATTGACCTTCGAAGGCAGCTACTGTCTGGCCACCTGACCCAGGATCAGGCGCGCGAGGTTAAGCGGCACATCACGGTGCGCCTGGACTGGGGGAATGAGTAAGTATGGTGGCGCGGGGGCGCCTCCCTCCATCGGCGGTAACTCCTCGTGGGGTCTGTGCTTGTGCCCGCTGGCCTTCAGTGACTGAAGTCGTTGCTGGGGTGCTCACTGGGCTTGCAACACTTTTACTGGGGGGCCGGGGTTCCCTTTGGTTCAGCCAAGGACACTCGCGGGCACTACCCGCTGAGACGCGCAGCCCTCGCTTTCCCGCTGGAAAATCCCACTGGACAACCATCAGCTGAGGGCGCCTCCAGCTCGGCTCCTTGGGGTTAGACCTCAGTAGTTAGAATGTGCGTCTGTTTCAGCGTTTAGTGCCATGCAGGGAATCTAGATAAGCATATACTGCAGAGAGGAGTTTCTGCATCTGTACTTCAGAATATCCTTCACTGATTTTCATTCAGACACAGTCCTGCGTTTATGGGCGACTATTTGCTATTGCTATCCAAGTCCAATCCTAAGTCTTTGGTATAGGAGTTAGAGTAAATATTCAGATGTTATTTCTTCCTAGACTTGATAATTGGTATAAATTCTCTTAAAATCAGGTCATTGAACTTTGAAGTGGCCAGGTTGCTTCCTATCTAAGATACGCATATACCTTAAGTACATTAGTGCAGATCTTTAGCTCCTTTTCCTCGCAAGACATCATTGAAATGATGGAAAATAAAAAGAATTGGAAAGGGACCAGCAATCAGTGAGATATATGAACTCATTTCTAGAAATTGGAAAGTAGCTGGAGGGTTAGTGGCAGAGGAAGCCCGGTGGAAGCGGGAAGTTTTAGCTAATGAAGGAGCTGCTCCTCGTTACGGAGTTACGGAGGGCGGAGGGCTGCCTTGGAGCTTAAACCAGGGGCCGCGTGACCGTAGGCAGGAGGACTAGTCCCCACCACAGACTCTGCCTGGCGGCGGGTTCCCTTTCTCACTAACAGACTCAAAGAGCAGCTGCCTGGGGGGGCTACAGGCAGGAGGGAACGGGCACCTCAGCAGGGCCTCCCCACGTCACGCTTCAGGGCTTCAGAACGGGGTGACTGGCCCCCTTCCGCTCACCAGGAAGAGAAACTTGCTGGCTACCTGCCCTGTAAGGAAACCGCCCGCACTTCTTCTGATGTCTTCTAAATCGGCATGAAAAACTGAGTACTACCAGATATTTGAAGAAACCCCTCCAGAGGGAAGAGACAGACTGTTCATCAGTAGAAAGAAAAGGGGATAACGCTAAATTGGTTACTTGTGACCTGTTGAGGTGACCTCGTCCTGTCCTTGTTTGTTTAAATGACACCCTCGTTGGCCACTCACAGGGCTGCTTGGCGCACACGGCAGACCCCTTGCATGGCCCAGCCTGGGCTGGGGTGCACTCAGCCACTGCGCCTGCCTCCACACCCCCAGACGGCGCGTGCTGTAAAATGGCATCGTCGCATTGATGGTAAAAATCAGTCATCGTAATAATCACAAACGTACCGTCACCACGAGCCCAACAACTTGTTACACTTGAACTGATAACACCGAAGCAATTGGCAGGACCATACACACACCTGTGTACCTCTACACGGAGACGGACGTGGTCTGCTTACATCCATCGGCTTGAGTCTTCACTCCGACACTCTGATCACGATCCTTGTCCGTAGCCAGACATGGGCGAACGCTGAAACGCATCAGGATCATAATTGTAACAACCGCGCCAGGCCGTGTGCTGAGTGCGTCACATGGAGGAACCCTTAGCAGCCGCGCTAATAGGCGGGGCGGGGGCTGGTGGGAGCGGCACCTGCGCCTGTGTTTTGCTGCCCTGCCCCCGCTGCTGTGAGGAGAGGACACGGTTAGCGTTCCCTGCACTTACTCTCCCAGTCCCGATGGAAGCAAACAGCCAGCAACGTTCTCTCGTTCTCTCAGGGGACGTTACAGTGAACCTGTGCCGCCTCTCCCCCTGCAGCATCTCCGCCTTCTTCCGGGGCACGGTCCTCCGGGGGGCTCTGGAGCACCCCCCTTCCTCCACCCAACACAGCCACAGTAGGGGGCACTTGCTTTCTCTTTTCTCTGATCACCCATGAATCATTCTCTTACTTCCTAATGAAATCAAGCAATTAAAAGGCACTATGCCCTGTGACTCAAGGAGAGGGAAAACACTGCTCTCAGGGGACAGTTAGCCGGAGGGATACTGGCGTTTGCAGAGCAGAAAACCGCTGTTTGCTGTAAGCAGCCCTCTTGGCCTGGTGCATGCATGGTCTGTGAGGTGCGTGGGTGGGCGTGTGCGTGGACAGTGGGTGGACAAGCAGGTATGAGCGTCCTTGTGCTGAGTAGAGTTTGCCTGGGTCCCAGTCCCCTGCCAGGCCCGTCCCTGGGGGAGGTGTGCTGACAGCACGTGCTCTCCACCCCGGGCCCAGCCACTGCCGTCCATCGGGTGTTTCCTCGAACTGTTACGCTGAAAACGCCTAGTTTGATGGGTTGCTTGCATAGTCTTTTTTTTTTTTTTTTAAATTTTTATTTATTTATTTATTTATTTGGGTTTCATTTGTTTATTCATCTCTTTTTTTTTTTTTTTTTAAGCTTTTATTTCATTATTTCTAGAAAGAGGGGAAGGGAGAGAGGCAGAGAGGGAGACAGACATCAATGTACGGTTGCGTTTCACCTGCCTCCAGCCACAGACCTGACTAGAGACCTGGTTTGCAACCTGGTTATGTGCCCTGGCTGGGGAATCGAACCTGTGACCTTTGGGTTTGCAGGCCAGCACCTTAACCACTGTGCTACCAGCCAGGGCTTGCATAGTCTTTTTGTGACCTAATTTTAATACATTTAAGACGATCATATACTTTGTGAACTCTAGTAAAAAAATTTGTCCCTTTTTTTTTTTTTATAGTTTAAATGGCCTCACATTTATTAATGAATCAACCCACTACTACAGAAAAAAAAAAAATCATGTTTCCAATAATTCCCTAATTAAGACTCCCAAGTGTTCAGGCAGTAGTGATCTTTTCAGTGATTTCAAGAGGCCGACAGCAGGGATAGAGCACAAATATGTAAGCTGTTCTGATGTGGTCTTCCTTATAGACCCAGTTTGGTTCTTCTCCAATGTCTCCTCTTGGAGTTGTACCTGATTTTATTACCAGTTTTCATTCTAAAAATATGGAACGCTTCACGAATTTGCGTGTCATCCTTGCGCAGGGGCCATGCTAATCTCTGTATCGTTCCAATTTTAGTATATGTGCTGCCAAAGCGAGCACCCATTTTTGTATTTAAAAAGGTTTCAGTAGCATGCCTAATGAAAAGTTAGAAAGTGTTTTAAATGATCGCTTGTATAATCCCACTTTTAATATCATTTGTGGTTTATTTGCTGTTTTTCCACATGCATGTAAAAGAATGTTAAATATTTAAGATCATACCTGAAAAACTAGCTTTATCCTGTAAGTTGCTCTCTCTGACGAGAGAGGTGGCAGGCTGTGTGCTCAGCTCTCCGCTGTCCGAGGCCTGTGCTGTCTCAGGGCTGTCGGCCGGGAGCCAGAGCCCGGGGCCGTTGCAGAAAAATGGAGGGTCCTTTTATCTTTGATAAAAGGAGACAGGATCCCAGTGTTAGATAAAGTTCCTTATAGAGTTAGTACATTAATGTCAGTAATCACATTTGATGACATAATTTTATCATTAAATTGTAAATCTCATAGTTAATTAAGGTCAACAGTATGTTACTGATCTTCTAATCATGCAAGGCCATGATGTTTCTTTTTTTAGGATTTAGTACCAAAAAACTATTTCTTCTTTAAAAACTCAGGTTCTTCTGTAACGGGATAATGCAAGCTGTAATAGTTAAAAGAAAAACCTGACCCATGGACATGGGCAACAGTGTGGGAATTGACTGTGGGGTGGGGTGGGGTGGGTGGAGGAGGGCAATGGGGGGAAATTGGAACAACCGTAATAGAATAACAATAAAAAATGAAAAGAAAAACTAGAGCTTTTATCCTTCAATAGAAAAATACATTTCTCCTTTTTTCTTGCCTGCTAGGAAGTGCATATCTAAATTTTAATTCTTAACCATAGTGATCATATTAACCTATACAGTTAGTATGTTTGCTTCTACCTTGTTCCTATGTTTTATGTTTTCATTTTTATTTTAACAACCTTGTAACTTTGTTAACCTTTTCATATATTTTCATACAACTAGGGTGTAAATTATAAATCAAATAAATCTGCATTTTCGATGGTCACATGGCTTTATTTTAAATGAGTGAAAGTTTCACATACGGAAAGAGCCTGCAGGGTTAGTTTTGCTAGGGTATTCGAAAAGTAGTTCATCTTTTCATATGTCTGTTGGCCCTCTGTCCTCTTTGGAGAATTGTCTATTCAGGTCCTTTGCCCATTTTTTAAATTGCATTATTTGATTTTTTGGTGTTGAGTTTTGTAAGTGCTTTATAAGTTTTGGATATTAACCTCTTATCAGATGTATTGATGAATATGTTCTCCCATTCTCTGGTTGTCTTTTAATTTTGTTGATGTTTTCCTTCACTGTGCAAAAACTTTAGTTTGATGTAGTTCCATTTGTTTATTTTTCTTTTATTTCCCTTGCCTGGGAAAATATCTGATAAAGTATTTCTATGAGCTAAGTTTGAGGTTTTTTTTGCTGCCTATGTTTTCTTCAAGCTTTTTTGTGGTTTTGGCTCTAACACTTAAGTCTTTAATCCATTTTAAGTCTACTCTTATGTGTTGTGTAAGAAGATGGTCTAGTTTAATTTTTCTGCATGTTATCTGTCCAATTTTCCCAATACCATTTATTGAAAAACTATATTTAGTCCATTGTATGTACTTGCTTTCTTTGTCAAATATTAATTGACTATAAAGGTGAGGGTTTATTTCTGGGCTCTCTATTCTGTTCTGTTGATCTGATGTGTCTTTTTATGCCAAATCTATGCCACTTTGGTTACTATGGCCTTACAGTGTAGTTTAGTACTAATCATCAGAGAAATGCACATTAAAACCACTATGAGATATTATCTCACACCTCTCAGAATTGCTATCATCAGTATATCAACAAACAAAAAGTGCTGGGAAAGATAAGGAGAAAGGGGAACCCTTTTGCACTGTTGGTGGGAATGCAGATTAGTGCAGCCACTGTGGAAAGCAGTATGGAGTTACCCCAGAAAATTAAAAATGGATCTGCCTTTTAACCCAGAGATCTCACTTCTTGGAATATACCTGAAAGAACCCAAAACATTAATTCAAAAGAACATTAGCACCCCTATTTTCATTGCAGCGTTACTTACAATCGCCGAAATTTGGAAGAAGCCCAGGTGTTCCTCAGTAAATGAGTAGAGAAGATAAAACAACTCTGGGACATGTATACAGTGAAATACTGTTCAGCTGTAAAAAGAAGAAAGGTTTACCCTTTGGCACAGTATGGACAAACCTAGACAACATGCTAAGTGAAGTAAGCCAGATACCGTGATTTCACTTACACGTGGAATCTAATGAACAAACTGAGCAAACAAGCAAAATAAGACAGACTCATGGATAGAGAGCAGGATGACAGCCAACGGTGGGGAAAGGCTAGAGAGCGGAGGGACAAGCAAAAGAGGAAAAGGACTCATGGACATGGACAGTGTGGTGATTGCGGGGGGAGGGGATACCAGGGGACTGAAGGGTAAGGGAAAAATTGCAATAAAAATTATTAAATACAAGTTCACAGTCCAGGTGAAAAAAACACGTACCCTTCTTCCATCATCTATGGAATACTTTTGCCAGATGCAGGAACTAATAACCTTGTTTTAGAGCGGGGTGGCCACAGAGCACTGCTCAAACCCCGGGGAGAGGTACAGACCCTCTTCTCAGGAAAGAATCATAAGTGAACATGTGCACATACTGTTCTAAGCAGTTTCAGGAGTCCGCAGCGCCACTGAACTCCAGGCTGAGAGCTGTTTTTCCAGGGAGGAAGAAAGGCGTTAACACTTACAGACTATAAATTATGTACCGTGTTTGAACCCAAAAGTTTTGTGTTCAGAGTAACTCACTGCTTCATACTGCTTCCTGTAGTCAATCACTAGTCACCATTACTCCTTCCTTTCTGCCCACGTTATACCGGATCTCCTGAATATCCTGGTTCTTAGTAGTAGTATTCCCTGGTCAAACTTGTGTTTCTTCAGATGTAGCTGATATGTGGGGGATAGCTTTACTATAACCCCATGCGGTGCTAATTGGAAATGAGCTCAAACTCAGCCAAATCGTACATTTAATATTTTTAGCAGGTAATTTTTTATGCATTAGACTTTGAATTATACATGTACATGGATCCTGGATAACTTTTTATGGTAGTAGATGCATGGCTGAACTTTGAGGATTCTTGCAGGATGGGAAGAAATGAAATAATAAATGTGACATTAATAATTTCTAGAAAACCCATCCTTAATAAACTCAAATTGATCTGTTAACTACGTGATATCAAAAGCATCCCTCTTACCATCCTAAGGAGAACTGCTTGATGACTCTAAGTAGATCAGATCTAAAATTCCCAGCCTTACTATTTTCCTGAAGGTCAGCACGAGTAAGTGTTCCTGGATGAGGCATGTCCCACCTGGGGCAGCGTCTGAGCCTCAGTGCATGAGGTCATGGGCGGTGTGGGCTTTCAGGCACATAAAGACAGATGAGCGATCCCAGGACATGACATGCTGATTGTGGTCTTTCTCTTTACTAGGCATTTGGGCCTGGACCTGGTGCCTCGCAAGGATTTTGAAGTAGTGGATTCAGACCAGATTAGTGTCTCAGACCTCTACAAAATGGTAAGAAATCTAACACAGGGTAGCTTCTCCCTGCGTACTTCATTTTTCTCCTTAATTTTTCTCTAATTACATTGTGAAATAATGTTGCCAAAATTGTTCCTTTGTCTTTGTCCCAGTACAATGAAGGATTCTCCCTTATTCTGACAGTATGTCATACTTGCTGTTCTAAGTGGAATTACCTATCACGTAGAGTCCTGGATTTACTGTCATGTCTACAGGGCATTTCTCTGTTGGTTTTGCTGGTGAACAGAGCTCCTTCAGCCTGCACCAGTTACTAAGATCTTGTCTCTTCCCTGACCAGTATAGCTCCGTTGGTTGAGTATCTGCCCCATAAAGCTAAAGGTCATCAATTCAATTCCTGATCAGGGCACATGCCTGGGTTGCAGGCCATTCCTTGGTTGAGGACATGCAAGAGGCAACCAATCTTTGTTTCTTTTGCACGTTGATGTTTCTCTCCCACTCCTCCTCCCTTCCTTTTCATCTCTGTCTAAAAATAAGTAAAATCTTTGAAAAAATAAATTATTTTCTCTAGTTGGTGAAAAGAGCCAATTATTGGTGAATGTATTGTGGTTTTTTTCTTTTTTAAAGATTTTATTTATTATTTTTAGAGAGCAGGGAAAGGAGAGAGGCCAAGAGGGAGAGAGAAATCAATGTATGGTTGCCTTTCACCTGCCTCCAGCTACGGACCTGGCTGGAGACCTGGCTTGCAACCTGGTTATGTGCCCTGGCTGGGTAATGGAATCTGTGACCTTTGGGTTTATAGGCTGGTGTCTTATCCACTGAGCCATCAGCTGAGGCAGTTAATGTATTGTTTAAACCTGGAAATAATGTATTGATATTTCTAAGAGCCATAACCTGTTAAGCCCTTAGCTGTCTGTTGGTTATTATAAAAATGTATTGAGTTGACTGGTGACCAAGTTTACATTTTACAGATTGACGGAGAAGAATTAACTGTAAGAAAGGTACAAAAGTTTAAAGTAAAACAAACATCAGAAACCTTAGATGACTATGAAGCTTAGACTAAGGGACTGGGTAAACCTCACTTTGAGAAATATTTACATATTTAAGGGATATAGAGTGGTGAGAATTACAAGTGTTAGAATTACAAGCTTCCTTTTAGGAAAACGAAAAGGTGTTCAATATCACTATTCATCAGAGAAATGCGAATAAAAACCACAATGAAATACTGTCTCACATCTGGAACGCCCATCATGAAAAAGACAAGACATAAATGGTGGCGAGGGTGTGGAGGACAGGGGACTCTGCACAGCCACTATGGGAACTATATGGAGCTAACTGAGAAAGGCATAGATGCAACTGCCATGTGATTAGGCAGTCCCACTTCCGGACATGTATCCGAAAGAGTTCATCTCAACAAGGCCGCCGACTCCCATGTTCGCGGCAGCGTCGGTCACAGTAGCGAAGATGTGGAAACAATCTGAGTGTCCACTGATGGGTGGCCGTGTAAAGAAGGCGTGGCGTATACGTGCAATGCAGTGTTATTCAGCGATAAGGAGGAAGGGTATCCTGTCATTTGGGGCAGCATGGATGAACCTTAAGGGGACTGTGCTAAGTGAAACAAATCAGCTAGAGAACGGCAAATACTTGATGACCTAACGTGTGGAATTCAAAGTGCTGAACGCACAGGAACAGTAGAATGAAGGTAGAGCTAATGAAGAGACAGAGGTTGGTTAGCAGGCGCAGGCTCCTACAGTTGCAAGAAGATTAAGTTCTGAGGATCGAACACACAACACGGTGATGGTGGGTAACAGCAGAATATTGTGTACTTGAAAGTTCCTTGGAGAGGCCCTGGCTTGTGGCACAGTGGATAAGGCACCAGCTCGTGAACCCAAAGGTCGCTGGTTCGATTCCCAGCCAGGGCCCATAACCAGGTTGCAAGCCAGGTCTCCAGCCAGGTCTGTAGCTGGAGGCAGGTGAAAGGCAACCCTACATGGATGTTTATCTCCTTCTCTGCCTCTCTCCCTACCCCTCTCTCTAAAAATAATATATAAAATCTTAAAAAAAAAAAAAAAGTTCCTTGGAGAGTAGATCTTCAGTCTTCTCACAACAGCAAAGTGATTATGTTAAATGAAGGCTACGTTATCCTTATTGAGCTACTCACTTTATAACATAAATGTATACATATCCAGTCATCACATTGGACACCTTAAGTTTTCACCATGTCAGATGTCAGGTACAGCTCATAAAGCTGGAAAAAAACTTTCCCAGAACATAGATACGAGTCTTCAGGTTGAAAGAGTCAAACAAGTACTTAATACTTAATTGAAATTTCAACTCACAAAGCTGAAAGCTTTGAGAGGAAAATAGGTCACCGACTGAGGAGTTGTTGCAAGACTGGCATTTGTTTTCCCAAAAGCAACACTGAAAACCAGCAGTCATGAAGAACTGTCTTTAAATTCTGAGCCGGAAGGAGAAATCCAACGTAGAATTTTGTGTTTACTCAGCCACATTATTAATCAAGTAGGAAAATACCCCAAAGAAAATTTTGGTCACTTAAAGTTTCAAAAAACAAAAAAGGTTGCAAGCCAGGTCTCAGCCAGGTCCGTGGCTGGAGGCAGGTGAAAGGCAACCACACATGGATGTCTGTCTCCCTCTCTGCCTCCCTCCCTTCCCCTCTCTCTAAAAATAATAAAAAATGTTAAAAATCTTAAAAAGTAGAAAAGGAAGAGAAATCTCTTTCTTTAAAAACTCTTTTCAGGAACCTACTGAAAACTGAATTATTTCTTTAAAACGAGGGAGGGAGGACCCCAGAGAGCACCTGGTCATTTGGCCGAGCGGAGGCTGCTGTTGAAGGCCCTGCGTAGAGCTGCGGGGGACGGAGGGAAAGGCCCTGGCGTTTGGGTTGAGCGAAGCTACCTCCAGTGCAAAGCAGAAGGCCATGGGGAAGCCCCGGCTGGTGGCACAGTGATTAAGGTGCCGGCCTGCGAACCCAAAGGTCGCAGGTTCGATTCCCCAGCCAGGGCACATAACCAGGTTGCAAACCAGGTCTCCAGTCAGGTCTGTGGCTGGAGGCAGGTGAAAAGCAACCGTACATTGATGTCTGTCTCCCTCTCTGCCTCTCTCCCTTCCCCTCTCTCTAAAAAATAATGAAATAAAATCTTTAAAAAAAAAAAAAAAAAAAAGAAGGCCATGGGGGGAAAAGGGGGCAATTGAAGGACCAGACTTGGCTCAGCAGTGACAGTATTGAAATGTTTGAATAGTATAAACCAGTCTGACCCAGACTTGTGAGATACTAAGCCCGTAGTTGAAGTGAAATGACACAAGCAAATGCAATAAACGGAACGGTCATGGGTTTGATTCCGCCTCAGGGCACCTAGGTTGCAGCTCGTCCCGGTCAGGGTGCGTGCAAGAAGGGTCCCTGCTGGGGGTGCTTGTAGGAGGCAGCTGATCCGTGTCCCTCCCTCCCTTCCCGTCTCTAAAAGTAGTGAGCAGGTTCTTGGATGAGGATTTTTAAAAAATGGTCTAAAGTACAAGTTTCTTTTTATTTCATTTTGTGCTGATTTTAAAAATTTACATATTTGCATTTAGAGATAAAACTGATTCTGAGAGTTGGTTCCATAAATTCATTGAAAACACTTTATTTTTATGTTAAATTACATATAGTAAATGCACAGTAAATGTTATGCTTTAATCTTAAATTTATCAACAAGGTTCATAGGAGTAACCTTTCAGAACCTTTTTGTATTAACATTTAAATTTATTACTGGAGATTATTGGAGAAACTTTCTGATTGTAATAATACTCCTTGCCACGTGTTTTACAAGAAAACCTCAAGTTTGCATTTAGAGCATTGTTTTTCATAAAAAATTCACAGCGTTGAATGATCATGATTGATAAAAATCTCTTGAAATTCACAAACAGATTTTCTATATGGCAAGAGCCAAAGGAAGCCCCTGACACCCCTCAGCTCCTGCTCCCACATGATAGCAAGTCCAACTCCACTCTCAACAGTGGAGAATTGGTGCTGCCTGAACTAGAAAGTATTTCAAAGGACAACAACGAAGTATTTGTGTTCATCTTAATTAGACAGGCCTCTCCGGGAAAAGTGAGCACTTGAAGATTCCATAATGTGAGAGCTTCCACTTGGTGGAAGACCTGGCAGAACACTCACAGTTCCAACTTTTGCTGCGTTGTTAGGCTGTTATTTTCTAGTGCTAATTTCTATTTTCAGTAGATCAGTGTTTATCCTTCCAATTGTGGATTTAAATCAAGTGTTACGTTATTTACTGACAATCAAGCACCAGTACTAACCCTGACTAGATGTTCCTATTTCCTGTAAGACCTACAGGAACAACACCTAACAGCTCTCAGCATCCAGAGAGAACTGTGTTACGCAGTCGAGTAGCTACACCGTTGTTTTTATTCCCGCCAACTTGGTAGCCTTCTGTAGCCTAAACAGGACGGAGGCTTCCAAGGCTGATAATGACTTTTCTATGGGAAAAGTTTGGCAGAAGCAGTTACGTAGTCCATGCGTTTTCAATTAATTTACATTTCTGATGTACCTTGCTGATCACACTCAGGATACGAAGATGATTAAGACGGGTTTTTGCTCCTGGAGAGGACAGATGTAGGGTTGGGGAGCAAACGTGGAAGCAGTAATTCTGGCTGCAGTGCGATGGCAGTGGCTCAGCTGGCCGGCGGCAGGGTCGTGCTTGTCCGTGCCAGCGTCTCCCGTGCCTTCTCCGGCCGCCACGTGCGCGCTCCTGGCTAGGCTGAAAAGTCCTCCCCAGCTTTGGAGCCTCTGAACTCTAGAATGACATTTGTTATTGTCAGTGCGGATGTTTCACACTGAAATTAGCTTAAACTTCCGCGTATAATTGAACGTTTGTGTTTAAGATTGGTAGTCATTCTTAAGAATTAGTAAAAGGGTTTCTGGCCAGTGACTTAGTGTAGCCCCCAAATGTACAGTAAAGCCATGGAAAAGCACTCTGGCCTAGTACACTTCCCAATGGATTTGGGTCGGTAACCGCAGAGAAGTTGATTTTTTTCCCAAAAGCTTGATTTTCAAAAAGCTTTTTTGTAGCCCCTTTTATGTGTGAACTTCTCTTTTGTATATACACATTTTATGTGACGCTGTCCCTAGCTAGTGGAAGCCTGTCAATATTATACAGTTGTCCCTTGGTAGCCACAGGAAATTGGTTCCAGGATCCCCTACAAATGCCAAAATCTGCAGATGCTCATGTCCCTTATATAGAATGGCAACGTATTGCCTATAACCTTTATTTGCGTGTAGGAGACAGCAGGGCAGTGCCCACACATCACCCATTCAGGTGCACTCAGTATAGTGTTTGGCTTGTGGCAAATTCAATTTTTGCTTTTTGGAACTCTCTGGGATTCTCCCCGCCCCCCAAATATCTGAATCCATGGTTAGTCAAATCCATGAATGTAAAATCCACAGAGGGCCAACTGTGTTTAATACATATCATGGGAATATGCAGTGCCAGCTATAGACCTGACTTAGGTCCCTAACTACTGTGTCCTACTGCTTCCCATTATGAGTTTAAGCCTCATCATAGCCCTATGAGGGAGACAAGAAAAGCTTTTATCTTCATTTTATGGCGAAGAAAGTCTCTCTTGGAGACACCAAGCGATTTCTCTGGAGTTGCACAAGCTCCTGGGTGTGGCTGGGATTGAAGTCTGCTGCTTCTAACCCCAGCCAGCTGCGGAGGAACAGCAGGGGTGGGTGCTCGGGAGGGGGCCCTTTCAGGGGACAGCTGAACCTCCTCCCGTGTTGCGGAGCCTGGAGGAGCTGCCTCGCTCAGCCCAGGGCGCGGTGCAGCGGTGGAGAGGACTGTGCCGAAGCCGAACCCCAGAGCTCGTACCGCCTGTGACGTGGCCGGTGCTCCCAGCTGGGGAGGCTGGGGGGTCGATCCAGACGTGGCTTCCCTCTTGCTACGTGCACTTCAGCAGGTCGTTAGAATTAAATGAGATCACATATATAAAAGGCGTAACAGATTGCCTAGCGTACAGAAGATGCTTAATAAAAGTGTACTTCCCAGTTGAGTGGCATTCTCTCTCTCTCCCATAGCATCTGTCCAGCCGGCAGAGTGTACAGCAGAGCACGTCCCAGGTAAGCAGCGGGGCCAGGCTGCCCGGGTTTCCACCTCAGCTCTTCGAGGGGCCCCAGCACAGTGGTGCGCCAGGAGGTCACGCGCGCCCCTGACGTGCTCGTTGCGTGGTGCCTTCCATCTAAGGAGCCCTGACCTTGACACAGATCTGTCCGGTCTCCGCTGCTCTGTCCAAGTTTCCGTAAGCACAGCTGAAAGAGAGGAGACGGAGAGGCCGCAGTGAGTGAGTCTGGGAGAAAATAAAAATGTCATTTAGAATAACGATTAGCATTTCACAGTGCAAATCAGGTTCACTAGGTCATGCCAGGATCTGCGAGAAGTGACTTTGAAATGGTTCCCTGGAGGATTGAGCCGTTGTGACCTGGTGGAGACCGTGGCCCTCTCGCAAGTGGGAGTTCTGAACCTCTTTCCTTCCAGCTGCGCATTTGCCCACCTCAAACCAAACACGTTGACACAGCGCCTCCAGCTTCTCTCTCAGTGCAAGGGCAGCTAGTCGTCCAGTTTTCTTGTTGTTATACTGATGTAATGAATAACTAAAGTGGAGATCACTGTTTTCGCCTTCCTTGTTAGGTAGATACCATGCGCCCACGTCACGGGGAAACCTGTCGCATACCGGTCCCGCATCACTTCCTCCTCAGCCTGAAGAGTTTCACCTACAACACCATCGGGGAAGACACCGACGTCTTCTTTTCCTTACACGACATGAGGGAAGGCAAGCAGATCAGGTGAAGGTCACGGAAGTCCTGGTGAGGTTGCGACTGGGTTGGGTGGCATAGCTGGGGGTCATAGGCCTCTCTGCCTTCAGCGAAGACAGACCCGCAGGTGAGGTGAAACCGGGTAAAGTAGCCTCCTTCCGCGGGGAGTTTGCCTCACGTCCCAGGGTACTCGGAAGGCATGCGGCTTCTTTGCCCTGTTTCTCCTGCCTGTGGAGGCTCACAGCGCAGTCTTGGCTACCCCAGGTAAAGCTCTGTGTCCCTTTGGCACAGAAATAAGAGGAGATGCTAAGTTAGGGGGGCAGCAATGAGTCTGCTGGGGGAGCCGCCGCAGCCACTGCGCAAGGCAGGACCGCAGCCAGGGCGGCAGGGGGTGGGTTCTGGCTGTGCTGGATTGCAGACTTTATAGTATTTATTTTTGTGCGTGGAGGAATTCTTTCTTGAAGCTAAGCTTTATGAAAAAGTTTCATATATGAAGCAGAGAAAGGAGAACTACTCCACTGTTGAAGGGAAGGGGAAATACCAGGAATCTCACTATGCCCCTGACCCCACCCAGTACCCTGTGGAAACCCCGAGCAGACCACGTGCCACCCTGAGTCTCAGGCCTGTCCTTTCTCTCTGCGACCCCAGTGCCCTGCGTGGCATCAGTGCGGGGACCTGTGCTGCTGGCTGCTGGCCCAGAGAAGAAACTCCCACCACTCTGGTCTGCAATCCATGCAGGGTCTCCAGCGTGCCATTTGTTTTAAAATTGAATTTATTGTTTATATAATTAGGCCTCAAGAAACAATAAAACATTTTATTTTATTAAAAAGATTTTATTAATTACTTTCAGAGAGAAGGGAAGGGAAGGAGAAAGAAAGTGAGAAACATCAGTGTTCGATTACCTTTCGTGTGGCCCCAGCTGGGGACCTGGCTGGAGTCCTGGCCTGCAGCCTGGTATGTGCCCTGGCTGGGACTCAAACCAGCAACACTTGGGTTTGCAGGTTGGCGTTCAGTCCACTGAGCCACACCAGCCAGGGCCAATAAAATCTTTTAAAAGAAGAAATGTAAAAAAGAAATTGGTGTAGAGTTGCTGGAAATGTTTAGGTAATTCAAAAATCCCTGTATATTGGAAAACTATACTACCTTCCCATGTGCATAATAAAAGTATAAGATCGTTAGTTGACAATACCATCTATTTTATTTAGTTTTGGGAGTGAACTAAAGAGCAGAATTTGAGATCTAGGTTTAATCAATAAATTTTCTTTGCATTAGGATTTGTATAGTTATATAAGCCCTCAAACGCTTTTGATCCTTGAGCTGGCATTGCTGGAAAATTATGCTTTCGTTATGACCAGGTATTATATTGAGCATATATTACTGTCTCAGAGCAGTTGTCAAAAGTCACGGAAGGTTAGGGATGCGTTACTTCACAGTACTGACACAGAGCAATCAGTTGTTTAGTTGTTTTTCTCCTCAAGAGGACGTCTGTCCCTCAAGCACCTCCTGCTGTAGGCTGGTGTTGAGCATGTCCTCACCCGGCCGGGGAGCGGGGGGAGGGCTGGAGGGAGGCTGAGGACTCCCCTTCCCGCCGCTCCGCTGATGCCTCAGGCAGATCTCGCGTGGAAGGGCTGTAGTGAGTGGCAAACGGCAGAAACGCAGGGTGCACCATGCTGTATCCTGACCGGTGAGCATCAGTGATCTGTGGGGGGCAGGAGCAGCAGCTGGCAGGGCCGTGGTCACTCTGTTGTGTGTGCGCGTGTCATTTTGTTTCTCCTGACGGAATCATAACTACGTAGCTTTGAAATCCCAACCTGTGATGAAGACCTCTCCTTTGAGTTTTGAGGCCTTACTTACTTTTTCCTGCAAGGTCTCTGCCATTGCATGTCCCCCGGACATTTCTACCTCAGCCTGTGAAAACCGAATTAATTCTGTCCTCACAGATGTACTTGTTCCTAGTCCCCTTCAACCAAAGGCACGGGCAGGCATTCTCACTTGCTGAGAGCTTCACGTCAGCACCTTCGCCAGCCTCGCGGGCCCCTCCCTCTGCCTCCTTCCCTTCACGGTTAATCACGGCGGCTGTCCGTGCCAGCCTCCCCGCTATCACCCAGAACCCCCAATCCCAGTCCACCCGCCGTCACACAGGTCCTTCTCCTTCTCCCTGAACCCGCCCCCTTGCTGCCGGGTTCTCTCCTCCCCAGCACCGCACTTCTCCCTGGACGGTGCAGCCCTTGGCACGTGGCGGAACGGAGGGGCCCGGCAGGTTCTTGCTCTGCCTGGCTCCCTGCGCTGATTTCCTGCGTCCTGGTTCATCCCAACGATTCACTTGGCTTCCCCTAAACGGACCTTGCTCTCCATGCTTCCTGCCTGTGGGCTTGGTGAACTCCTGTCCGTTCTTTGCAACTCACTTACGAACTCTTTCTCCACATTTATGGGTGCAGTCCCACCCCGGGAGTTCACTGCTGCCTGTGAAGACGCCCTGCACCTAGTTTTAGCTCCTCACTAGATACTGCGTGGTAATGGTGCACGTGCCCGTAGCTTGCTTTCACTGGGAGGGCCACGCCCTTTGCCCATTTTTAATTGGATTATTTACCTTTTCGCTCCGTCATAAAAGTTCTTTATATTTTCTGTATATTGGACCCTTATCAGATACACAGTTTACAAGTAGTCGCATTCTGTAGCTTTTATTCACTTTCTTGATAATGTCTTTTGATGCACAACAGTTTTTAATTTTGACAACGTCCTGTGTTTTCCAGTTTTTTCTGTCGTTGCTTTTGGTATTGTAGGCACATTTTAAAAATTGTGTACATATACTGTGAACAATTTGATACCAATAAACTTATACATGAAAGAAGGTTGTTTTCTGATGGCAGGTATCTTAATGCAGCCTGAATGTCTGTAAGCAGAGAGGTGACTGAATAGCAGTTAACCTTTGAAAATACTGAAGCAAAAAGAAGTGAGGGAGGAACTGAATTAGTTTCCTGTTGTTGTATAACAAATTGCAGCAAATGTAATTGATTAAAAATTACTGATTTTTCAGTTTATAGCCCTGTAGATTGGAAGTCTGCCCAGGGTGTCATGTCACAAGGCTGAAGGCAGTGTCACCTGGGCTGCAGTCTCGTCCAAAAGCTCTGGGGGAACTTTGACTCTAGCCTTGCTGGTTGCTGGCAGGATTCAGTTTCTCAGTCTTAGGACTGAGGTTTCAGTTCCCCTGCCGGCTCTCAGCTCCGAAGACCACCTGCGACCCTGCTTGCGTGTCTGTACCCTCCCTCCTAGGTTAGCGCCAGCACAGCCACCCTTCCCGGGCTTGGAATCTCTGACTTTCTTTTCTGCAGCGGAGTGAGGAAATCCTGCACTTTTAAAGGACTATTAATAGGATTAGGTCAGGCTCACCCAGATACTCTCCTCGTTTTACGTTTTACAGTCAGTTGTGTCCTGTAACATAACCTAATTTGGGGAATAAAGGCCTCCATCTTTACAGTCCTGGGTCCTGGGGCTTTTGCATCCCTGGAAACTGGGGAGGAAGTTTGAGGGACCAGCTCAGAATACTGCCTACAACAGGGGCTACTTCTACATGCTGTCTCTATATGTAGATGAAGTATTTTCAGCTTTTACAACCATGTGTATAATAGGACTTGTGTTTTGGGAGAAAACTATATCTATATGCATACAGTATACATGTAGTATAACGTTCAGTAAATTTTTTTAAATGAAAAGAATCTTTGAACTGACAAATGTTAGAGGTTTGGGTAGTAATTTTTTTTTTTTTTTTTTTTAAGATTTTATTTCATTATTTTTAGAAAGAGGGGAAGGGAGAGAGGCAGAGAGGGAGAGAGACATCAATGTATGGTTGCCTTTCACCTGCCTCCAGCCACAGACCTGACTGGAGACCTGGTTTGCAACCTGGTGATGTGCCCTGGCTGGGGAATCGAACCTGCGACCTTTGGGTTCGCAGGCCAGCGCCTTATCCACTGTGCTACCAGCCAGGGCTAATATACTTAACAATTACCCCACAATTACCTCCTCAAAATAGTGCAGACAGCCCTCTTCTAGAATCGAATTTCTGCCGCCTGTGTTTGATTCTGTGTGGATACAGTCATCTCTCCCATTGTGTGGCTCCCAGTCGCAGCAGCAGCATGACTGCGTGGCCAGCTGGTTTCCTCTGCGGCCCGGCGCCTGCTGGCGTGCCTGGCTCCCCGGTGGCCCTCAGCAGAGTGCTCGAAAGCCTTGGGGCGCTGGTGATCGATCCCTGCCTACCCGCCTTCCCCCAAGGGGTGCTGCTGTCGGTGGCAGGTTTGCTGTTGGGCCTTGGGAGTGGGAAGTTGCCCTCAAAAGCTTCACCACTTTCGATGGTCACACGAGAGCACTTAGGTTAACCATCTTTTCACAGATGCTGTGCGAAGCAAGCTGAAAGCCTCATTTCTTAATCTCCCGGAGTTTACTCAGCATTCAAAATACCCTGGTGTGGCATAAACTTGTCCTGCAAAAGCAGTTGCTTCTGTAATTGGAGTAGAGGACTCTTGCCTGAGAGCCACGCGTTCTGCCCAAGTGAGGTAGACTGTCTCAGTGAAAATCTCTGCTGCCCCTGGGGAGAAACTGCCTTTTAAAACGATGAGTGAGAACACGGTTATTAACTCAACAGTTTTGCTTCCCTCTGCGAAAGAGGTCGTGTCTTGCAGCAGTTCACTCCCTCCTCTCAGGGCCCGTGGTGTGGCCCATCCGTCTTAAGGTGGACTGGGGCGTAGACCAAGCCTGCTCCCCAGCAGTCCCCCAAGGGTGCCCTGAGTCCCAGCAGCAGCAAGAGGAGCTAGAACCCGGGCTCTTGAACAACCCCAGTTTGAGCCACCCTGGTCCTCTGATATGTTGATTTTTTTCAGTATACACTTTGTCCTCCAGATCCCTGGGTTTCACACCCATGGATTCAGCCAACCATAGATCAGACTGTTTCTGATGAACGGTTGGGAACCTGCAGATGTGGAGGTTCTGTATCCATTGGGCCATGCCATTTCACGTAGAGGTTTGGGCATCTGCAGGTTTGGGCGTCCTTGGCGGGGAAGGGTCCTAGACCCACCCCTCCCCCGTGAACACCGAGGTGCAGCTGTAGGTAGTTTCGGGAGAGTCAAGTTATATGTGGCGTTTCGGCCGTGTCAGAGAGGGGGTCCCTAATCCTCACGTTGTTTAAGAGTCAATTATGTTTCATTCCAGTGGCCAAGCCAATGCAACATGCCTCTCCATATATGCCCAAAGCATCAGATCGCACTCAGAAACATTAGAGGGAAATCCGCTAAGAGACAGGCGTGTGCGTCAGCCTGTGTTTTAATCAACTGACAGTAAGGCCAGAAGTTGCTCTCCTGGGTACACCTCTCTCGTTATGTCCTGGTTCTAGATGTCAGCTGGAGACAATTTTAATACAGTATCCCGCACAGGTTGAATACAAGGGGTAAAAGAAATAATCAGGTTCGTTGAGTTCTTTGTTTACAAGAAATTTGGCTTCTGTCTAGACTATAACGTGCAGTACGAAGTAGAATAGAGTGAATAGTGCTTCTGACACAAGTTCAGAGAAATCCTCTGCCTGGGGAGGAATGTGGAGAATTTGGGGCATTAGGGGTGTAGCTGCCTGTTTATGAACCCGGAGGTGCAGCCGTGGGGAACACGCACACTCCTGCCCCGACAGAGCTCAGTTTCCTCGCGAGCCAGGGATGTTCGCCTGCCTTCACAAAGCAGCCAGAACCTCTGCCTGGCTTTGGCGCTGGAGTTACTAGAGACCATCTCAGGCGGAGGAAGATTTTGAAAACTGAGTTTTGGAATCCTCACATGCAAGTGCAAAAGCACGAGCTACTGCATTCCGTCAGCGCATCAGTCGGTGCATCGGGGTTTAGGCGGCAGAGGATGTGCCGTGTGCCGCTCGAAAGCGAAGAAAGGAGACTGGAGGAGAGGGTGGCGAACGGGCACCGGGTATGTAGGCGCGGTGCCCACGGAGCGAGGCTGATGTCAGGGTGGCTGGAAACCTGGCCGACGGAGGGGAGGAAACAGCACACTTGACAGGGGGCCCAGAGGCCAGGTGGGTCCTCTGCGGCGCAGGGCGGCCAGGAACGTCCGCTTGTTAGACAAAGCTCGGTGCCCTGAGAGACACGGGAGTTCTGAACTCCAAACACAAAATTTCAAGAAGCCAGTTCTCTGGTGAAAAGCAGTGGGAACACTTAGTTGCAGCATGGCTGTATCTACTTACTTCGACCGACTATGGGATCCAGAGATGTGGCTGCTGCTTTCTGGGGAAAACTCCCAGGAGCTTTCCTTTCGAGGGTATTTAGAGGAGAGACTCACGTGGAAACGGATTCAGCCAGTCCTTTACCTTGAACTCAGTTCATTGTTATAAAAACTCCTTTCTTTCCCCCTCCTCCTTTGCCAGGAAGCTGCATGCATGTTGACTTGAGAATGCTTAACGCTGTAGGGGATTTTTGTAAGAATTCATTTGAGCCAAAACTGATGACAGTGCTGGGAAACACTGTCTCAAAGGCTCCGGAGAAAACCAGGTTTGCAGTTTCTTTTATGCGTTGGGAGCGAGGGCAGGAACGTTAAGGAAGGTTACGTGGCGGTGGGAGAGAGCAGGGCAGGGTGGGTGCAGGATGGTTACCAGGGCGGCGTGCTGTCTTGAGGCTGAATTCAAGGTGCGTTCACCGGGGTGCACAGACACGCGGGGCAGAGCCTGCCCGAGACAGAGGTAAACGTTTCACTAACAACGTCACGTGTCTCAGGCAGGACAACCCACCGTGACCTGCCCAGTTAGGAATTTGTGGTCCGATCGCCCTGTGCGGTTACCTCCCGTCACTGGGCGTGTCGTATTATCACAGAACCCCTTTTTCATTCACGTACCCTTTCCATGGATTCTTCAAGTCAAAGTTTGAAAACTCTTTTAAATAGTGACCTGATGGCTGCCCCTAAGTTTTGAACCGAAACACATACAAAGGTCGTCTTCCCGTGCAGTGGCTTGTGATGGAAAATAGGAATATTTCAGCTGCAGCCCCCAGTGCCCGGGACTGTAGAGGCGGGGCGAGGGTCACCAAAAAGCTGGGGGAGCGGGCGGGCAGGCGGGTCGGGGAAGGCTGCGGAGGGAGCCCGGGGAGCGAAGAGACCGTGTTGGGGCTCGCCCCAAGCGGGGCGATGCAGGTGCCTGGCATCGTGAATAAGTTGAAGTAGGCTGTGGTAAACTTGGAAGGAAATTGAGAGATGCGTCTGAATGGTTTCTGTTTTCCTGGGAGGCTCATTTGGAAACGTGATGGTTTGGACTGGTGTCTGGGGAGTGAGGGCTAGAGACGGGCAGGAGAGAGTTCTCCTTGAATGCATGCGATGTACCAAGCCCACGCCAGGACCTTTGCACGTCACTTAACTCCTCCCCTGCGTCAGCTCTGAGGTTGTGCCGTTTGCTAGTGTCCAGCCCGGGGTTCAAGGCCTGGTCTGCCTCTGGCTGTGTTTCTACTTCACCTGCTGCCACAGCGACTCAGGAGGAAACAGCCATGCAAAGCAAAGCGCAGGGTCAGCAGGGCACCGAGATCAGAAGCTTCTATGGGGACCTAACAGTCATCATCATGGAAACTAGCCGCCCCAGAAGCCCGGGGTGACTTGGTAAGTGCTCACTGTCCCTCCCCAAAAACAATAGGCAGGTTTCCCTGTTGGTTGTCCCCTGCCTGAGGTGTACAGATTCTCGGTGCCAAGGTGCTGTGTCCCTGGAAGCACAGTAGACCAGATGGAAGAGAGAAATATTTATCTGCTTCAGCATCTCTTAATTTACACGTTGTTTTACTTCTTACGTAGTTTGCCTGAACTCTTGCACGGAAACATCTTTTCCCTTCCATTCAGAAATTGGCAGTATAGTTGAGGCGGAGCGCCCCGTGCAGGACGTCAGAGCCCCACCCAACCGGGTGCGCATTAATTGCTGCGTGGCGTTCGGTAGGGTCACTGGTCAAGGAGCATGGCTGTAGGGGGAGTGGAGGAGCGCCGGCCCTGGCGTGGGCCTGCAGGTTCAGGGGTGTGTGGAGGCAAGGAAAGAAACCAGAAGAAGCCTAGGACCCTTTGTTAGGTAGTCTCCCCTCGAAAGGCAGCAAGGGCACACAGCTTGCCCAACCCCAGGGGAGAGCTCCCTGGTAAGGACTGAAAGGCCCATTCTGGGGACCGTCTCTGTGGTGCCTTGGGACCCGTGCCTATGCACCTGCCTCACCCCATCGCCCGCTCTGGCTCTGCACTCTGGCCCTGACCAGGCTGTGGTCAGCCAAGACCCCCCCACGACCCACACCCCCATACTGGCCCTACCTGACATGCTCCGGCTGCAAGGAAGTCAGGGTTCATCCGATTCCTGGGCTCTGACCTCTGAGGTCTGTCCTTGCCCTTGTCCTAGACTCCGGGAACTCGCACTCCTGCGAGATCCTGCCTTTCTGACTGTGGCGAGCGCCGCCAGGTCAGCGGGCCCGCCTTGTGCTTTCACTTCTCCAGCCGTGGAACGGCCGTGTCCACTCCGTCCAAGCGATGACACGGGCGAGGCCCACAACAGGCCCTGGCAGATACCGAACCTCAGCATTCGGCCTGTTTGATGAAGGAGCTCCTAGCGGAATCGTTTTTCTGCCGTTTTCACTTATTTATTGACTCGTTCGTTTCTTTCACAATTTCCATTGTTACCGTAGGTGTTGGAGCTTTGCTCCCGAGTCCGAACGTCCGTGTGGGCACTTTCGTTGGGCTTCTGAGACAGGAAGGGCACGTGAAGGTCGGCTGCCCCTGCAGAGGTTCTTCTTGCCGCAGAGGCCACGTGTTCGCAGGGCACCTTCCCTGGGGCCTCGGGCGGCAGGGTTTCCATCAGTTTTGCCTAGGTGGCAGGACAGCGGAGGGCTTCCGTCGAGCTAAGATGCCATCAGAGCCCTGTGGCGGCAGCAGGCACGTTCAGAATGCTCGTTTGTGGCTGCGAAGCCCTTGGGAGCCTTTAACGCAGAACAGGCCGTGCGCACTGACAGAAGCTCCGGAGGAAAACTGCCTCTTCAGTGCTTCCCGTGCCCTCCGCTGCCTGGGCACTTTAATTGTGCTGTCCTTATAAACAAAGTCATTAGCAGCCAAGAAGACTATTAAGTAAGGTTTATTTTCATCAATACGTCTCTGTGAACTGCACTCCTCTGTGCCTGGCTCTTTAGGGCGGCAGAAGCGTAGGAGGTACTGTCCCCGCTGCTTCACAGATACAGACTCAACTTATGGGATGTGCTGGGGAGCCGGGGACAGCCCCTGGGGGTCAGTCCCTCGGACTCAGGGGTCTCAGCATAGGTGCGTAGTTGTGCTCGTGACTGAGAAGTGTTACAGCCACACAGGGAGGGCGTGCAGCCAGATCGTACGGGAGAAGGACACAATCTGGAAGAATCTATGCGCAGACTTCCTTATGCTCTCTCCTTCGCAGGGCTTTCTAAATTTGTTTCATTTTAATTCAGTTTAGTTATAAATAACTGCATATAGCTAGTGGCTGCCATGTTATATAGCACAGCATAGAACAAAGTTTTAGTACTTAGGAAATTTTTTTTTTTTAAAGATTTTAATATTTTTCTAGAGAGAGGGAGAGAAACATCTATGGCTGGTTGCCTTTCACCTGCCTCCAGGCTGGAGACCTGGCTTGCAACCTGGTTCTGTGCCCTGGCTGGGAATAGGACCAGCGACCTTTGGGTTCGCAGGCCGGTGCCTTTCCACTGAGCCAGCGCCTAGGAAATCTTTACTTGCTTTAAAAAAGATTTTATTTATTTGTTATGAGAGAGCAGGGAGGGAAAAAGAGAGGAAGAGAAACATGTGGCACACGCCACAACCCAGGCATGTGCCCAGACTGGGAATCAAACTGGCGACCTTTCGCTTGGTGAGACAAAGAGCCACACCCATCGTGGTTTTATTTGCTTTTGTTGCTTGAGATTTTTCCTGAGTTTCTCGGTCTTATATGGTAGGAGCCTAGAAAGTACCTAGTAAAATGTCTGACATATTTAAATACTTATTTGGCTTTCAGTTTGGGTGAGTTTTCTGTCTTCCATTCAGGAAACAATTAAGGTTTTTGTTTTTCCTCTCTCTGTTTATTTTGGTGTCTATAAGCTTTGCTATTCCCATTAGGAATCCCTCATGGCGTAGAACATTACACAGGAAGACTTTGCCTCAATGAGCACTCAAATAGCAGCAGAAATAGTAACAAGAAAAAGTTAATAAGTGTAAATAATGTATATGCTGGTATCCTGAAAGGGCTTATGTAGTTACAACAGGCCAGATCTGTAGGAGTCCTTGAGTGTGTGTGTGTGTGTGTGTGTGTGTGCGCACGCGGTATGACAGTCCAGGAAAAGCCTTAGACAAATGCTATGATTTTCCTTCCATCTGTGAATAAATATTCCTCTTACCTTCTCTCATGCCTAAGAGAGAAAATGTGTGTAGCGAGTAAGGGAATGAAATTGCAAAGTACAAAAATGTTCACATTTCGTACAAAGAACTAGGGTGCACAGAACAGAAGGCCGTCAGTGGAAGCGTGTGGTGAGGGAGGGGGCAAGCCGGGAAGGGTCCTTCTGTGCTGGGCACAGGCACGAGGGCTCCAGTTTTCCCAGGAGGCCCCGCGCGAGAACGCGCTGGCGGGCTCTACATGCAGCCCACATCGGCAGTTACTGTTGTCCGGGTCAAACCCTTGGGTTTTGTTGCATTTCCCTTCTGCCACGTAGAAGCTCCACAGCCCAACTGTGATGACTGTGGAACGCCTTGTGCATTGAATTCCTGGCAGGACTGATGTTTGCTCCCTCTAAACTTGTTTTACATGCAGTCAGGACCTACTAATGAAAGAGTGAATTTTTAAGGTCATCCTTTTTCAGTTATTAGGATGTCCATTAGGAAATGCCACTATTGGATTATGTTGGATATGATCTTTAATGAAGGACACTTATTTTCTACGTTATTACTGTGAAGACAGTGTTCTTACAAGAGGTCCTGGAGAACAAGCACACTTCAGCATTTGTGTAAATTGTTCCTCTTTGCATAGTAAATACATCGGAAAACATTAGATCAAGTTATTAGTGATTTTCTCTTACATGCTTCACTTTTCTGCAAGAGTGCTTGGCCATCTATTTATCTAAGTACAGTTAAATTAGTAGCATTATATCATTTGATGAAAGAGTTCTTAGCTAAACAGGTTTTTTCCAGTCTTCATTCATTTATTGATTTGCTCGTTTCTTTCAGAACTAGCAGGGTTAGGTTACTCTTGGGAAGCTGCAAGGGACCCCGCTACAGAGGGTGCGCCTGTCCGCCCCAGGCTGAAGAGCCATTCCTGAGAAGCAGCTGCTGTTCTGACTTGCCAGTCTTCTCCTGCAGGTCTTCGTGGTGATGGCTGTCGCTCCAGCTGCGTGACCTCCAGCTGAGAAGTGTAAACCTGTGGCACTTCTTAGCCTCTGAGACACGATTAGCAAAACACACAGCAGACAGGGTCACCACCCTCCGCAGCGCCCCTGCATGAGGTGCGCCTGTCAGGAGTGTGAGCCCTCAGACTTGGGCGTGGCGGGGATGAACAGATCCGGGGTGCGCTGTCCTGTCAGCAGGGCCACGCCCTCACTTCAGCCCATTTCTTCATCCGTGTGCTTTTTCTTGTTCCAGTTGGGAGCCTGATCCTGGGTGAGAGCTAAGTCACTAGAGTGAAAACAGGGGTAGGTCCCCTGTAACTGATCATTAAATTACCATTTAGTTCATTTTCGTGAGAAGTGCATGATTCCTAAAGACCCTACAGGGGCTGCATAGTCATAAAAATGCTGTTATAACTATATTTGAGAATATGTAATAACAATTTTACTTATATGTCTCTTCTGCTTTAGAGAAAATGAAAAGAATCTGTTTTTTGGGATTACCATTCAGGAGTTTCTTCTTATTACAAATCAGGCAAAGCATTGCCTCCTCTTCTGCGTCTCCCGGGCGGGAACAGGAGACCAGGGGCTGTCAGCAGAGCGAGTGGCGCCCCGATGAGGGGGAGAGGCACTCCCACCCGGGCCTCTCCCTGGGATCCAGCTGTGGTGTGGGCTTTCCGTTCTCCTGCATACCCCACAGAGACCTCAGGGTCAGCATGCACATCGGCACTGCCTCTCTCCGAGACTCCTCCGGTTGATGCCACAGTATTGACCAACTTCTAAATCTGGTCAGCTCTGTCTCCTAAGTATCTCACGTCCATTGACCTCTCTTCAGCCCCTAACTGTATCACAGCTTCTCAGAGCTACGCCCGTTGTCTCTGGAGTATTTCCCACGTTTCCACCGCGCCCCCACACTGCAGCCCATGTGGCCGCTCTCAAGACCTCAGAGTCAGTGCTGCTTCTTAGCGTTGCTCAGGGCCTCGTTCAGGCCCATCATGCTTGTTAATCCTACCAACCAACTGAAACCTTCTTTGAAATGTGAAATTTTGGTCTCTCTCCAAGATTCTTTCCTCTAGAGGTTCTGCTCCAGAAGATCTGGGATGGGGCCAGGAATCAGCGTTCTAATAAGTAGCCAGGTCCTCCCGACGGTGCTACGTTTGACCAGCACGCCAATGCCCTCTTAGTCATGCTCTGAGCTCTCCCACCTTGCGTGAGAGTCTCCCCTCTGGGTGCAGTCTCTCCTGGAACCCCTCTTTCTTCATCTCAGCCTGCCCCTTACAGATGCTGCAGCCTCTCGGTACTGCCGGACTCTTCCCGCTCGCTCCTTTGGGTAGTCTACCCTGATCTCAGTGGCGCTTGCCAGCCCCTTCTGTAAACTAGAGAACTGCCACACTGCGCTGCAGTTTTTGTGTTGTGTGTCTCTCTCCCTATAGACTTAGAACCTTGAGGATTGGGACCATTTCATTTCTGTATTCCCTGCATCTAGCTCAGTTCCTGGGACACGGCAGGAATTCATGAGTGCTTGTTGAATAAGTAGAAAGGAAGGAGAAAGGCTGGCCAGAACCTTTGAATTGTACTAGTAGCTATTAAAGTGTTCTTTGGAGCCCTGAAGTGTCCCAAGCTTGGTGGTTAGGAGAGAGGTCTAGATAGGGAAGATCCTACTCCTGCCCTCCCTCCACTCCTGCACCCAAAGTAGCTTTGTTTGAAAAATTTTTATATGTTGATGAACAGTGCAAGATTTTGTTGAAAAGAAGAGGAAAGCTGCTACTAAAAATGAAATGGAAAATCACAGTGCTAATTTGCCTTTATGAAGCCCCTTTATGTATTTCTGTGCTTCCTGCTTTAGAATGAAGTGGGAGAACTTGAAGAACTTGAGAAATAAAGGCAAGTGATCTAAATTGGAAAATGAGTCTATGAGGAAATACTAGCTATTTTCTAGCATGTTGGGTTGTGCCATGTAGCGTGGCCTGGGGGCTGCTTGCCCGTTGAAGCTCCTGGAAGGTTATCATGAGGGAGATGCTAACTAGTTGGCATCTGTCTTCAAAGAGGACCAAGTGAGAGACATGAGATTAGATTGCAAAAGCTGAGAGAATTCCTCTGAATTTATTGAGGAGTGTGCTTGTATTTCCAAAGCAGAGCCTTTAGGAAATGCCCTCCCTGAGGACCGGAGACTCTGTCTCTGCCTCAGTGTCTGCATGGTCGGCACTTCCTGGAGGTCACCGGACATCAGCATTACATGTGTGCACGTGTGTGGAGTACATGAACTAGAACTCTCCTAAGTGCTTTTAAAATTAAGATGCTATCAGACTTGTTGCAGATTTGAAATATGGAATTCATTTGTAAGAACTTGCATAATAATATGAAATTAATGTAACTTTTCATGCTGTTCGTGTACTATATAGCATTGTAAGGTCAACTAAGTGTAGGGAAGTTCTTTTATAACATTGCTTATTGAAGAATAAGGGTTGATCATCTCTTCTTGTCTTTTGAAAGAGTAGCATTTGCTCATTCAAATTATCTTAAGAAAAACTGACCTGTTGCCCTCATGTAGAGGTGTGGATGTTTGTAAAATCTCATGAATGAATTTTGCTCTCTTGGCCATAGTTTTTTTCACACCTCTAGTTAATAGGTAGGAGTAGTTGCTATAGTTTTAGTTGGCAGGTTATATTCAGTCAACAGCTATCAAATTGTGTTCATACAGACTCCATTGCTTTACATGAAAGCAGATTGTAGGGCCAAATATCACCTGTCCCATTGGTACTTAAAAGATGTAGTAACATGTAAAGCTTCTGAGAAGTCCTGGAAGATAGAAACTCATGTTTAATAAAATATTTCCTAGCAATATTTAACCACTTTTCCTCCCCGTGCAGCATAGCTATTGCCAAATCAGGAAACATCAGATAGATTGGATAGATATTGGCCTTCAGATAGTTTGAATGTTAACAGAAAGCATGATTTATTTGTTATACACGTTGGAGAAGCTAGCAAAACAGGAAATAATATGTGTACCTGATACCCTTTGAAATGAAAAAAAAAAAACAACCCGTAGTTATTTTTAATGTTTCACGATTGTGAAGGTCAGGTGAAACCAGAAGCATGAGAGACTCTAGGAAATGGGAAGCTCAGGTGGGCACATGAGAACTGCCTCAGGGACCTCCATCCACTGTGGAGGAGAAAGAAGTTCTTGGGTTCTGATAGGGCCAGCAGCTCTGGCCACCTGCAGTTTGTCCTTGGACCAGGGCTTGGTGTAGCCCCTCTAGATAGTACCCCCCTGTGTGGTTATCAGGGAGCTCCAAACAGGGACTCAGGCTGATAGATCATCTGCCATCACCAGAATGTGGCCCCAAGGTGGCTGCAGGTACCATCTCCATTCTAGGTACCTGAAAGGGAAAAGAACACCAAGGCACAAGGTACAAGAGGTATTTAGGGCTGAGCTGGCCCTTTTTAATGATTTTATGTCTTTTGTGCTATTGATTATACTGATAATTATTACTCTGAACTCTTATATGATAAATTGCTTGCCTCCATTTCATCTAGTTCTTCTGGAGAATTCTCTCGTTCTTTCATTGGGGTCTTTTTCTTTTCCTTCTCATTTTTGGCTTTTTCTTTGTATTTGTTCCTATGTGTAAGGTAGATTGGCAAAGACTCTAGTTCACACCTGTGTCAGACACTGCCTGTGACGGGCCCTGGGCAACCTGCTTGGAGCTATCAGTGATCCACAGCTTGTGGCTCCCTCTGCTGGGCCTAGTTGTACGCAGAAAGAACCTGGCTGTGCACCAATGCTGGCTCTTACCAGCACTGAGCCCCGGAGAGGGTCAGCTAAAGTCTTGGAGCTCCCAGAGATCTGCCTCTGCCTGCAGGCTTTCTGTTAGGCTTAGTCACTGAAGTTGCCTCCTTTGTACTCCCAGCAGTGGGACTTGAGCACACAGGGTAGAGCAAGAGTAATTCCTGTAGATCGGGCTATTACTTCCCCCTCAGGCTGGTACCACTTGGAGGGAGTGGTCTGCCTGAGCAAGATGACCTCTGCAGTCTGCGGGGTTATTCAGGGGTCCTGGCCGCTGTTCGTTCCCTTCCCTTCCCAGAGACACCAGCCCCAGACTCTCCCCAGCTGGCTCTAGTCCACTTTGCCCTTCCTCTGCCAGGGCCCAGGGAGAGTGTCTGCAAATGGAATTTTGTCATTGGCCCTTTAAGAGGCTCTCTGTGTCTCCAGCCATCTCTCACTGGCAGATAGAAACCACCCCACTGCTCTTCACAGTCATATGTTATGTGGGTTCCTTTCCTGGTCCTGGTGCATTAGACTGGGGAGCCCAACTTAGGGTTTAGACCCCACACTTTCACTGCCACTCGTGGGAGCCCAGCCAGCCCTCCCTCTTGTACCTTTTCTGCAGCCCTACCAGTCCCATTGGGGTGAAGCGGCTTCTTTGTTCTGGGTCGCACGGCTTCTCTCTGGCTGGGGTTCAGTTAGTGATTCAGGACATTTTTTCCTATAATTCAGTTGTAATTCTAGTTTGGTCCTGGGAGGAGGTTAGTGTGGCTACCACTTACTTCTCTGCCAACTTGAGTCTACCCTGTCTTTTAACAAAGATCTCCCTTAACCCAACGTGCTCGTTTAACTAAAAGTTTGTAAGTTCTGTCTGGTCACAGTCATTCTTTACACAGTGGCCTAGATGTTGTTTTGCCCCCACTTGTTCTCGCACTGGCCTCTGGCCCTTCCTCGGCTGTTTCCCTACAGCAGTTCTTGCCAGAGTCACCAGTAACCTGGTTGACACCCAGCAGACACCGTTGGTCCCGGTCTCGTGATTCTCAATAGCCTCATGCCTTACTGACCCTCCCTCTTTCAGACACTTGCTCCGTGACGAACAGTGCATGCAGCACCCTCCTCATTTTCCTTGTTTTTCTATGTGTCCTGTGTGTGTCTAGTCTTTCTTCTTTTAAAGATTTAATTCATTTACTTTTAGAGAGAGGGGAAGGGAGAAAGGGAGAGAAACATGGACAGGAGAGAGAAACATCGATCAGTTGCCTCCCGTACATGCCCTGACCAGGGGTGGAATCCCCACCCCAGTGATGTGCCCTGTCTGGGAATTGAACCAGCGACTTTGCACTGTGTGGGGTAACCCCCAGCCTACTGAGCCACAGCAGCCAGGGCTTCCTTTGCCTACTTTAAAAATATCAGTGCCCCTCGGAATTCTGGTGAAAGCCCTTTGTTCTCCTCATCTATGTACATTTCCTTTTTATCTCCCTAAATCCCCTGGTTGGAGAATCTCAGATTTATATCTGACCCAGATCTTCCCTGATCTTCATTTCTCTGTACTTAACTACTTACCAGAACCACAAGCTCTATGAAGAAAAGTACCTTTTTTTTTTTTCTTTTTTAAAGATTTTATTTCATTATTTTTAGAAAGAGGGGAAGGGAGAGAGGCAGAGAGGGAGAGAGACATCAATGTATGGTTGTGCTTCACCTGCCTCCAGCCACAGACCTGACTGGAGACCTGGTTTGCAACCTGGTTATGTGTCCTGGCTGGGGAATCGAACCTGCGACCTTTGGGTTCGCAGGCCAGCTCCTTAACCACTGTGCTACCAGCCAGGGCTGAAAAGTACCTTTTATGTATCTTGTTTACATTTATATTCCCATGGTTAGCACACACAGCTTAGTAACACTTTGTTGACTAAATGAACAAGTAAATAAACTGAGCAACTCATGCAACTGATATATCTCATAATTCTAGTCCAATTTTTACTAGGCCCCTTTTGCTGAAACTACATGTGTGTATATAAAAGACTTTAGGCACAGAAGTAAATACTTTTAGAATCACATGCATGGTTTTTGCCATGGCTCCGCTATTTTGGTTACAGCTGGCAGGGATCCTTGGGGTGAAGAGATGGGGGTGAGATCCTGGGCAGGGGCAGTGGGGATCGTTCTCCAGATGTTGCAAACACTGTTTCCTAGGGGATGGCTTGCCTTTTTTTTTTTTTTTTAGTATTAGTGTATATCATGTTTCTGAGGTTTTTAGTCCATTATTTTCCTTCAGGACTAGCCTGTGTTGTTTGGGGAATAAAATGTTTTGATGGCCCTATGAAATTCTGCTCATTGCTTCAGTTATGATATATTATTTCTTTTTGACTTTTTATCCAAAATTTTAAAAAATCCTTGTAACATTTTTCTCTGAGGCCTAAAATGATTCTTGAGAGTTGTATGGAAGATGTAAATTGGGTTAGGTTATTTTGGATCTAGCATGATGTACGTGTGTGTGATAGGAGTGTTCCCGGCAGAGAATGCATATGCTTGGTACGGGCCCAGCATTCTGCCTGGAGTTCTGGGTTCGTGTGAGGCAGCCGTTGCTGCCTCGGGAAGCACAGGCCGCAGGGAGGTCAGAGCCCACGCAGAGGGGACCAGCAGTACCTGTCAGGCAGTTAGTGGGGGCCCTTGCATATCGCTTGGCAAGAAAAAGAGTGTCCTGCCGCTGGTAGATGTGTGCTTTAGGCCCGCCTGTCACCGTGAGCTCTTCTGATGTGTTTAGGGTTTCTCTGTAAATGCCCTTCTTGTTCTGGAGCATGTGGTCCCTTACACTTCTCTGTCTCTCTCCTGCATTTCAGTGAGCGGTTTCTGGTGAGACTGAACAAGAATGGTGGGCCAAGGAACCCAGAGAAGATAGAACGAATGTGTGCGCTTTTCACAGTATGTGCCGCCCTCCTTCCCTTCTCTGCTGTCGACTCTAACCGGGGGCCTGCTCTGTGGACATTGTCACCCCAGAAACGAGCATTTATTCTGATTTCCCACACACCGGGGAGAAGAGGGTTTGATTTATGTTTCTAGCAGGTTTTAATGAAATATTTAAAGGAAACTGAAATTAGTTTTCAACGGAATTTTTTATTAAAGGGATATAATCAAGTGTCTTTTACTGGTATGGATTTTAAAGCTATTCATGTAATAGACACTTAAAATCTGAGAAAAGCCTTACTTTTCTTATTCAACACCACTGGGAATTTCTCTCATGTGTAAGTTTAGTTTCTCAAAAGACATGCATCAAATCTATAGCTTTGCTGCTTTTTTTAGTGAGTGCATATAAAGAGAAACTAAACAGTCCTCTGTTGAAAACCAAACAGAGGATCTTTTCCTTCTATGGTCTGTACTTTTGAATAACCCTGCTGGTTTTCGTGGTGGGAGACCATGAACTCACTGTCTCAGACAGGGCTTGGTCCTTTGCTTATTGGAAAGTGCTACCCTCATAATGCCATGTTGCCTTGTGTATTTTTCAGGCTGATTCTGATTTACTACAGTTTTCTTTTTTTAACTCAGTTAAAAAACTGCCCCACTTTATTTGAGTTCAGTTATGCTCTGAAGAAGAAAACAGAACTCAGAATTTTAAACCAGCCTTGACTGTCATGGGATTCTTTGATCTGCTTCAGTGATACCGAGACACATCAGGACCCATTGGTGCAGGGCCGTGTAGGGGTCTCCGTGCCACTGCGTGGGTGTGGTGCGTGATGGGGGCATGACGGTCACATGTCTCACAGCTCACAGTGCGCCTCTTAACCGCACACGAGATTGTGACACGGTATGTGACTGTTTCCGAGAGGTGAAATTGGGTTTGCTTACCTGACGCTTTTGTTCGTTTACTACAATTTGATCTTTCAAAACCTCAGAGAACGTTAATGCAGAATCAGAAACCACTTTCACTGGAATAGCTATTACTGAAAACGCCGCAGGTTTGCGGAAAGATTTCTAAGTCTGGCTAAGCTAGAATGATGCTCCGTTCACCTTGGAGCTCAGCATTCAAAGCTTAGGAGATGATGCAGGAAGAGCAAGCAGGAGATGGAGGCCCAAAAAGATGGTTAGGGGAGTGGAGGTGTCTTGGTCTGCGAAGGTCACTCTCCTGGTTTAACAAGAAAAAACAAGGGAAAGAGTCCAAACTGCACTTAGGTTAGAGGACTGCTGAGAGCACCGAGCTGAACTCTGAGCTGGGGCTCTGGGGCGGCCGTTCTGAAACAACTCGTTTCCATGGTTTCAGGAGGCCCTTTAGACCCTGGTGGCCTGATCTTTTTTGTTGGAAGACGCCTTGCCCTTTGGCATTGTGGGGACAGAGCTGTGTGCACGTGCTGCCCTTGAATACGCTGAGTGCAGTCCTGATCGCCTGAAAAAGCGAACTGAATTATGATGATATTGTCATGTAATGACAGTAAATCAGAACTTCCGTGTCACATCATGTTAATTATCTGTAGGGCCCCAGCTTTATAAAGCAGGTACGCACGTGCCACTCGATGGGCTCCGAGGCCGCAGAGAGACCCACTGGCCTTCCCTCTGCCGGGCAGCCCTGCAGCTCTTTAAAAAGATCCCGGAAGTGACTGGAGGAAGTTTTCAGAGCACACAGGTGTTTGGAGCAAGATGGCCTTAGGCAGGCGTTTTGTGTCTGTCTTACATGAAGTGGTCGTTCCGGTGGGACCTGCTCGTCATCCTCCTCTAGGATGACAACATCCTCTAGGAGCTCGAGCTCCTCCTCTAGGCCAGACAGTTTTCCAGACCGAAGTACGTGCTCTGTAGTTTCAGAGCAGTGCGAGCAGACGCAGCACCCCCGCGCCAGCTTACCTGGAAAGGGGCCGTGCGAACTGGCCCCCCTGTCCACGGCGCAGTCTGGTCTCCGGAAAGCCTGTTTCCTTATCCTGACCTTGCTAGATTCCAGAGAGGCGTGTGCAGAAAGGACTTTGCCTGGGAAGGAGGTACTTCAGACCTACGTGATGTCTCCTGCAGGGCTGACTCCCCGATAGGCGGTGGCCGTGAGTCCTTGTCTGTGTGCCCTCCCCACCAGCTCCCAGGGCCGTGGCCACGGTGACCGAGACCCCAGTCGTGCTCACCACATCAGCAAACGAGGGTTTCTTTTTCGTTGGGTTTGAGCGACCAACTCAGAGAATGACCTTGTATTGTTTTCCCTGCATTAGTTGACATTATACTTGCCACATCTATTTATACTCTTCCACATTTCAAAGTAGAATTTCACGTAGTGATTTCTTAGAATTAAGAATGAATTTGATTATTAGTAAATAACATTACACATTAAAATTTGCCTTTTTTCTCTGCAGCACAAGTATGAATAAACCAGCTTTTTAAAATATCTGTAAAATCCCGTTATCCCTACAGCTTAGGCACAGGGGAGTGAGCTGACTTTTCCATGTGTCCAATGGAATATCAGTGCCGGAGCCTAAGGTGCCCTGAGACGTCACCTGCCCCACCCCCGTGTAGTTGGGCGCCTGGTCGTGCGGCGCCGGAGGGTATGGTCCAGGGGTGACTGTACATCCAAACCTTGCTTGTCCGAGGAGGCGGCCTAGCACCCCTTTGCCCATCTTTAAAGCCTTGTGAGCATTTTAGTACGGATGGCCACACTCGGTAGGCAGTTTTGAAAAGTGTGTGTTTAATAACTCCACGGTAACTGTGTTTAACCGTGCATTTACATTTGCATTAAATTTGACATTAAAATTTGACATTGAAATTATGTGAGACACATAAATAATTACTCAGAATATTTTCTTGCATTGATTTTCTTGCAATCCTGTATTTATTGACCTCAAATAAATACCACAAAGAGTTCTGGGTACCATGTACAACATGGTCAGAAAGAACCCCTATGCAGCCATTTGGAAAATACTATAAATTATATTTAAGTGGCTTCTTTTTATTCAGCCAGAGCAAGGGAGAGGTCCCATGAGCTTGTGTACAACCTATCTGATTAGCTTTCTAATGATACTGGGATTGATCATTAAAATGATATTGATAGTTTGGATTAAATGCTATGCAAAAGGAACCATTTCATGTTGCAATGTGTCTGACATTTCTGTATTCTTCAGTAATAGACATGTTTCAACCCAAAGAGTATAAAAATGATCATGTTTTCAATCCCTGCTGGTTATTTAGTAGCTATCTTTTTTATTTTTATTTTAATTTTTTAAAATTTTATTGTTGTTGTATTACATCTACCCCCTTTTTGCTCCCCTCTGTCCCCCTCCCCACCCACCCATTCCCTCCAAAGTCAGTCCCACCTGTTGTCCATGTCCATGGTTCCTTTATACTAGGTTCTTGTAGTAGCTATCTTAATAAGTGTTAAAAACAGAACTATTTTGAGGATATAGTTTTAAATTCCATTTCTAAATTAAAGGAATTAGTGACATGAAGTCAGAAATTTCCATTTTAATATCAAAAGACAATTTTCATGTAAAAATAATATCTTTGCGATTCCAGAGATATACCAATTTGTTAAACTGTTTTATAACTTATATCATTGTAAGTATATTTTATTATTCCATCAAGAATTTGACAAAATATAATTATCTAGAATCTAAAAGTTTCAGTTTCACCATTCCACACTACCTTTTAATGTCTCCTTTTCTTTCATAAGTTCAGAACTGGGACTGGGGGGAGGCCAGTAAAACAGAGGGTCATGAAAACGAGGTGCCTTAGGTCCCTGCAACAGGGTTAAAGATAAAGCAAGCACGGGGGTCCGGACCTCAGAGTTCATTCAGAACTGGGACTGCCACTTGGTTGTCCCTTTCCCTGCTTTATTGGAGATTAGACACGCATCTGAGACCAATCAAAAGATGAAAGACCGGAAGGCAATGGAACTCAGGGACAGTTTCCTGGAAGCACCATGGAAATCATGGGAGCCTGTCTCATGAAAGATAGGGGTTCCTCACCAGGCATTGCTAACTCCCAACGGTGGCTGGGGGCGGGCAGTGGGTAGAGAGCCTGAAACATTGCTTCAAGGACAGCGTGCTAGGTGAAGTACGAACGTGGACTCCTAAATACATATTTTCTTTCAAAATGTGTTCTAAACATAAGCAATGTATAAACTTATTTTTATAACTCTAGTTTTAAAAGTTTCTGATTCCAAATTAGACTTGTTTACTTAAGTAGCCCTTAAAGTTTTCCAGATAAATCTATTATCAGCGTTGTACTCAAGTACAAATGATATACGAGGTCTGTCCAGAATGTATCTAGCCATGTAATGTGAAAAATAGAGACATTTTTTGAAGGAGATACAAGAAAGATTGTACATAGGACATTGACACCTCAGTCTCCTTCAACATAGGCAGGTTGGGACCTCACACAGCTCTCCCAGTCGCCATCAGCTGCCCTCTCACATTTTCCTGAATCTCATCAATGGTCTGAAATCTCTTCCCTTTCAAAGGTGATTTTAGTTTTGGGAAAAGCCAGAAGTTGCAGGGCACCAGATCGGGGCTATAGGGGGCTGAGTCACCTGGGTGATTGGGTGCTTCTCCAAAACACTCCACAAGAGACATGATGCATGAGCAGGTTGGCTGTCATGATGAAGCTACTGATCACCAGCTGCCCACAGCTGCGGCCTCTGAATCATCCAGATATTTTCTGCAGAGGAAGGTTCAAGCTTAACACAAAACATGATGCAGACCTATTTCTCTCCTCAGTCATTCTGAATGTGACAGCCACTCATTACACATAGTTGCTCAAAGGTGTCGACTGCCTCCACTGACTAGTACAGTGAAGTCATCATTTTGTCCACACTCCTTGACTGCCAGGTGACATTGATGTCATGTAAACCATTCTCATTATATTAACAATGGATGACTTTTCTAGATAGACCTCAAATATCTAAATTTAGAAATGGAAATCAAATTATTGATGTTTCACTAAGACCAAATTAATCTCTATTCAATGGAACATGCTTAGTGTCCAACAATCATTTGTGGACAGTGGAATAAATGTAAAATTAGTGAGGAGTCAATTTTAGAATTTCAGTCATTAGTGGGCTTTTTGGTGTGTTCCCATATCTGTGCATTGAACATTTCCTTTGTTACCAAGTGTCAGCATGTGGTATTAGCAATATCATGATGATTTCTAACGTGAGAACTCTTGTAGATGTTTGTTAGGTGTTTAAAATAAGAGCTGGAAAAGTATAATCAATAAAATAAACTTCAAAGACTTAAAGATACTTTTACTGCAGGATTTGTGTAAACACGAAGTTTCTACATGCTTGAAGCTCCCTCTCCCATTTATAGCACATGCCAAAAGCTGTAAAAGCAAAACTCATAAGGTTCAAAATGAAATTTTAATTATTTTCTGTGTGTCCATTGCCTTAATTAACTTATTTTTCTCTTTTCTTAGGATTTGAGCAGCAAAGATATGAAGAGAGATTTGTACATAGTTGCCCATGTGATCCGAATAGGTACTGTCCATCTTCCCCTTTCACGTGACTAAGAGCAGCCCGACTTAGGATAAGTGTCTGCTAAGTTTGAGCCTGGTCTCCCCCTCACGGCTCACCTGTCATGGCAGGTCCCGGGACTTGAGTCCGGCTTGTGTTGAAGCTGTACCTTTGCTTCGCTGCTATGGTAGCTGAGTTTGATGTAAAGAAATACTTTCTTCCACTTCAGATCCTTTGTTCCCTATTTGTTTTGGACTCAAACTCTATTTCAAGGGGTCTGCTTATAGGCTTCTCTTTACCGTAGTGCCGGCCGCTGTGTCGCCCAGCCACAGAGGTCTTAGAGCAGGTGGCCGTGGCCTTCGCTGTGTTTCCTATCAAAAAGTATATATCTGTGCTATTCTTTATAAAGTTAGAGTGAAAAAAGTTTCAGTGTGGTACGGCCGCACTGAAGAAAGTGATTTTTGCTGCGAGTCTGCGGTTGGTGTGCCTAGCTTATTTCAAGTTTATGATGTAATTTGGGGTCCAGGCCTAACCAAGTCACGTTTCATAGGTTTGGGTTCTGGCTAATCTTACACGTTTCGTCAGTGACCATGTTTTCATCTTTTGTCAACAAAACAACTATTTTGCTGGGCTTTTGTTTTGCTTTACTTAATAAAGCATCTGTCGAGGTTTCAGTTTCGCATGTGCAAGTCTTGCAGCTGTAAGCACAGCCCTGGTTGCTGGGAAAAGCAAGGTTTTATCCCCTTTCTGAGACGGCTCTTGGTCCAGTGCTGGTTCAGGAGTGACTTTGGCACTAAAATACTAAAGCTGCCTTAATATGCTGAAATTTAAATCTGTTGGCACATTGGGTTTTCTAAGAAATTCATGGAACCGGTTCACGAATGGTTCACGAATGGAACGTTGGTGCTGAGGCAGGTCATAAGGGTGATTGATGCCATGGGGCGCAGGAGAGCCCCGGCCACGGGCCTGTTTGGCCCCCCACCGTGTGAATACCCTCGCACCCTTGGATGGCTGTTCAGTCCTCACTTACTCTGCCAGCTTGGAAGAGGTCCACGGTGCCTGTGGTTCTGGCACCCCTGGGGGACAGCCCCGGACGCCTCGGGAGCGCGGGCGGGGTGCTGGGTCTGACTGGTGTTTCTGCTGTGCCCAGGCCGGATGCTCCTGAACGACTCCAAGAAGGGCCCTGCGCACCTGCACTACCGGCGGCCGTATGGCTGCGCGGTCCTGAGCGTCCTGGACGTCCTGCAGCCGCTCTCAGAGCTAAAGGAAGAGAAGGATTTTGTCCTTAAGGTTTACACGTGAGTAGCGATGTCAGAAATAGTCATGATTTGTAACAAGATACCCCGGCGCTGTCCTCAGGAGAAGCAGTTAGTTCCTAAGCTTTGTGGGACACAAAGGATACATCAGGGTACGTGGGATAGAGAGTTTTTGAAAATGCAGAGATTTTGACTTAAGGTTCAGGATGGGGTGGCAGCAGCTGTCTTTCTAATAAGCTTCCAGGTGATTCTGAAGCAGCTAAATTTGGAGCCTTCGTTCCTAAAGTAAAAGTCTGAGAGCACACATTTTCTCTTCTAGCCAGGATTAACTGACCTTGTTATGAATTTACAGAAAGGCTAATAAGGAATTTCTCTTGTGTTTTGGATATAGCAGAGTCCTCTGTGTCTAAAGCTTGCCCACAGCTGTGGAAACTGAGCCGCTGCTGGTACAGATTGCCTCAAAGAACGGGCGCAGGTCAGGGTGCCCTGTCTTTGCAGGAAGCTGGGTTTTCTGGGGAACTGAGGTGCCGCTCTTCACATCTGCCACCATAGATCTCTAAAGCCCGTCCAGCCAGGCCTCTGTTGTCTTGTGTTCATTAGCCAAGGGACCTGCCTCCCAGAAACCGTGCATCCAACCCTCACTCTTGTTAAACTGCAGGGAAAACTAACAAAGAAACACAGAATCCAGGCCCATTGTCTGCCTTTGCTTCTAAGAGTGAGGCATGAATAGTAACTCTAGAAACATGTGAGTTTAGGGAACTTTTAGAACAAGTGTATTTCTGTGAGAATAGTTTTTAAGAATTAGTCCCATTTTGGTTCTAATCAAATTTGACTTTTCCAAGTTGAAGCCATCACTCACCATGTTACTATATCTTCACCGTAACATTATATGGATATTATTCTGTATAACCTGTTCTGTCTGGTTCAGGCAGAATGTAAACTTAATTCACAGTTACACTTAATTTGGACCTTTACATAATGAACCACATTTTAGCAATTTTAAATTTATTAGTAATTTAAAATAAGAGTCACATCTCCTTGTTACCTGTTTTGTCTTCGTACTATGTAGTCACCTACTTGATGGAATGAGGCTCGCCCTTTGGAATAGTAACTTACAAAGGGAATTTTGGTGGGTTTTCTCTTCCTTTTAGTCAGTCTCAGACTTTCTCCGTGCACTGAATCTCTTCATAGATGGAGAGACTGCCTCATTTTGAACAGGCCTAAACAGAAACCCAGACTACTGTCCTTGTCACCTTGCTTCGCTCTGTCCGTGAGATTTCTGTGCATCACTGAGGATTGCTTGTCTGGTGCGTCGGCTCCTCCTGGCCTCGCAGCAGACTTGTCGTGGGGAGGGGCCCTCAGCTTCCCTCCTGCAGCCATGCTCTCAGGCGTCGAGGAGCTAATTGCTTCTAGAACAACAGCTTTCAGTACCAACCTGTCACTTTGCAAGAAGTGTGATGTGTGTGTAGCTTTTGCCTAGCTTCTTCCCATGGGCTTTGTCTAATATACCGACGCTAAAAAAACCAAAGAGCAATGTTTTTATAGAGAACACAGTTTAAGTTTTTTTGAAGGACTGATAGAGTTAAAATGTAGGATAATTTTTCCACTTGAAAGTTTTAACAGACTTTCAAACAGACTTCCAAACAGACTTCAAACTGCATGTTTGTGCCATTGAGTTTGTGTACAGATGGAATTTCTCTAGGATTAGTTCTTTTAAATCGACATCAGCACAGTGACCCCAGCCCTCGGGAGGGGACACATCTGCTGGATTGAGTTGGAAGCTCAAAGGGTTGCTAATTGCTACCATTAGTATTTTAGTCTTCCCTAGGACAGGATTTGTAGGATAAAAATCTCGCGTACCGTCTCAATGAATGAATTGGCAAAATACGCTAATATTTTTTGAGGTTCTCATTATGTCTTTGGTTATTCAGAATCAGCATTGAACAGAGAGGTTCAAGGTTTGTTGTCATGGTCACTGCCCTGGCTTCATAGATGTTATTTAATATCATGTGTGTATGGGAAGGCAGCACACCCTTTTAAGAAAATCTCAACAAGAAGCCAAGGCATGAAAACTAGGTCTCTTCCTAATGAGCCGAAAGCCTTAACAATCACAAATTAATGACCACGCTGTACTGTTCAGTCTGATATAGATATCGTATCTTTCCTTTGGCTAGAGGGACAAGGGTCACAAGTAGGCACATAAAAGGAAAGGTGTGCCAAGGAGTGGATGCCAATATTGGGGTGGGTGGAGGGATGTCCACAGGTCACAAATGTGAACAAATCCAAGTTCCCTCTAAGTATGGGATGGCCCCTGTCCACCGACCTTCACAATGAGCAAGTCCAAATAAACATTTTCAGGTCAGTGCTAACGAAACATAACTTCTTTAAGTATTACATTTATTGTTTGAGTTACGTTTTAAATTATATGAAATGTGTATTAGATATTACAATCAAGTATTATATAAAATTGGTAAGTATTGCTTTTCCCCCCTTACATGTTGCGAGAGGATTTTATTCAGAACCTTCATGGTTGTCACGCGCTCAGGCCTTTGTCCTCACTAACAGCCTCCCTCCAAGTCCTCTGACAGTTTTCAAGGTACTTTACCTCCAGTTCCATCAGGTTGCTTTTGACACATCACTCTTTGAATCCTTGGTGATGCTTTCCCTGGAAATTCATCTTGAGGCCCAGCTACATTTTTGCTGAACATTCGGGTACTTGATGTTTCTGTGTTTCCATTTGTCCTGTAGGCCCTTGACCGTGGCCTTGTGAGTGAGAAGGACCCGCTGTGCTCTCTCTGCTGAGCCTGTGCACCTGCTCCGGGCCCCTGAATCTTGGGAGTTCTGTGGAGGGAACAAGTCCTCTACCCTTTAGTGAGGTCCCCGGGTGGGAGTGGTGGCAGCGCCGCCCCAGTGCGGGGCTGGTCATCCCTTGTGGGGAAGGTGGGCTGCCTCAGAGACTCGCAGACCTCAGACCTATGAGACCCTCGTCTCTCATGCATCTTATGACTGAGGGTGAGCTACTATTTAATCTTGCTCTAAATAGTAATTTGATTGGATATGTCATCATCGTGCCTGATTATAATCGTAGCTCATTTGATTAATAAATGCTTACAACTCTATTTCTTTACAAAATGCCTTAGCGATTATTTAAAATTGGCTGACGACACCACACCCACTTGGTTTCAACTGATTTGAGGATCTTCTCTGGGCTTTCTGCCCAGGAGGGTGCTTGGAGGGCGAGTTAGGAGGGGACTGCTGTGCTCCAGAAGAGAGGCTCCCAGGGCCGTGGAGCGGAGAAGTCAGATGGGGCAGATGTCAGGACAGCAGAATCGGCTGTTGTGAGCTGGTGGGGTCCACTTGGTGGGAGGGGGTCCCTGGAGCAGCCAGTGGGGGAGAGAGGACGGAAGCTGCATGGTCGTGACGAGGTCACGCTGGGGACACTGCTTGGCAGCCTCCGGCCGTGGCTGCAACTGCAGGAGGGGTGGGGTGTCCAGGGAAGCTTGTGGGTGAGAAGGGCTGCGGGAGGGTGGCGAAGCCGCCGACAGGTGAGGGGTGTGCGGCGGCCCAGCAAGCTGGCCTTTGTCTGGCGTCTCAGTTGTGCATGGTTGGGGTGAGGTGCGTGTGAGTGACACACTGTCACTGCCGATGTGGTCAACCAAGGACAGGCCCCTCGCTGCTGCCAGGGAACCAGTGAGTCTTTTTCGGAGGGAGTTCATTGTTAAGACTCTTCTTTTAAAATGAGAGTGGGGAGTATGTTATTTATGACAAGATGTAGTCAGAGTTCTGTGAAAGAAAGTACTGATTTCATAAACCTAGAAAGTGACAAAGCTGATAGAAAGACACATCCTTGAACCTTCACCAGCTGGGCACGCCTGGTGCCGACCGGTTGGAAGGGGAGACCAGCGTGTCAGACAGGAAGGGCTGTGCGCTGCTGCTGGTCCTCACACGTTCGTTTCCAGCCGAGTTGCTAAACCACAAGTGATCGTTTTAAAGAACATGCTTCCCCTTCCTTTGTTTTGGAAGGAATTCTGCAAGCTGGCAGGTATCCTCCCAGCGCGGTGAGAACCTCGACTTTGACCGTCTTTGAGGCAGAGTCTAAGGAAGGCTGATTGAGTAACGCCAGTAAGCCAGTGGCCAACCCCTGCACCCTGTGTGGCCTCTGCACAGACCCTTCTACTCAGAAAGCGGTTGCACTGCGCACTGCTGGACAGCACCAGTAAGCCAGTGGCCAACCCCTGCACCCTGTGTGGCCTCTGCACAGACCCTTCTACTCAGAAGGCGGTTGCACTGCGCACTGCTGGACAGCACCAGTAAGCCAGTGGCCAACCCCTGCACTCTGTGTGGCCTCTGCACGGACCCTTCTACTCAGAAGGCGGTTGCACTGCGCACTGCTGGACAGCACCAGTAAGCCAGTGGCCAACCCCTGCACCCTGTGTGGCCTCTGCACGGACCCTTCTACTCAGAAAGCGGTTGCACTGCGCACTGCTGGACAGCACGTGTCACGTACCGAGGTTTCCTCTTGGAAGTGGCTGCACTAGACTGCACACTTCTGCGCAACCATGGCAGATTGTCCTTTGTCCAGGGGTCCTGTTTTCTGGTCCATACCTCCCTATTCAACAGGGGCAGGAGTGGGGGCCAGGGCTGTGGGGACTGCAGTGCCACATGGAATTTTGAAGAGATTACCCTGATGGCATTCCAGTTGAGGTGTCTGCATTAGGATGAGGAATTTCTGGTCTCTTCCTAAGCTATGCCAACTAGTTGTGTGGTTGCCACCCTTGGAATTGCACTTCGAGTGGAAGACTCTAAAGTGTCATAAATGAACTTTATGTGTTGGAAAGAGCTGCAGTCTTTCATATTTAGGCATCTGCTTGCTCTGCTGAGCCCTTGCCCCTGACTGCGGAGGATTCCACAGTAACCCACCACCCTCTACTGTGGAGGGGCTGAAGCGCAGCCCAAGCAAATACCCACGTGGCCCTCTGGGCCAGTCTGGTGACAGCCTGGTGGCAGAAGAAAGCCTCCGCAGGGCCTTTCCGTTTCTAAACAGTCGTACTCATTGGGAGGAGCTGTTTTCTTCTTTGACAGTAACTTTCCTCTGGAGCCTCGTTCTTTTCGTCATTTCTTTGTTTGCTTATTTGGGGGTGTGCGTAAGGAATTAGGAAGGAAAAAAACTTGACCATTGGGGGAATGCTATCAGGGGACAGGGTGTTTGTCATATCAGCTATTTGTAGAGATTCATTTGAGAGTTTCTGTTTTCCCCAAGTGTGAGTCTTCTGTGTGCCTCCACAGAAAACGAGCCTTGTCTAACGCAACAAATACGCGTGAAGTGTCCCTTCGCACTTGTGTAACACGTTGGACACGTGTTTGAGACCCGTAAGAGTCACGATGCCTGTCCTTCCGTTGCAGGTGCAACAGTGAGAGCGAGTGGTCCCAGATCCATGAGAACATCATCCGGAAGTCCAGCGCCAAGTACTCCGCGCCCAGCGCCAGCCACGGTGACTACTTCTCTGGCTAGGACAGCCTGTGTGCCGCACTTGCTGTTGCTGACGTGTCAAGTTCTCCTTCTCCCCAAGTGCTCTGTTTCCTTTTGTGATAACTTGGGACCTTTTTAACCTAATACCAACCAAGATACATTTTCTGTGTTTTCTTATGACAGATTCCATGTGCTCTGATAGGGAACTTGTGTTCCCATGTAAATCCAGAGGAAACAGAAGTGTTGCAGGGTCTGTCACATTGTGGAGTCTGTATTTTCCCGAACAAAGTTTACACCCCAGCCCCCCCCAAAAAAGAGACAGATAGTAACGTTGCTTTTCCCATTCCTGTTTAGTGGTAGCACTGCCACGGTAGCCTGACAGGTGAGAACCCGTGACTCTTCTGCCAGTCGTTCTGGAGCTAGAGTAGGCAGGTTTCATCTTAACTTCTCCTTTTCCTTTGTCGTTCTTTGCGTTTAAAACTCTGTCTATGCATGTCTGTCTAAATCTTGGTGCAGTTCTGCACATTAGAAAGATTGTTTTCTAAATTGAACAGTAATTGCTGGTTAAATTAGAAGCACTATTTAAAAGCCTATCAACTTTTACTACCCTTAAAGTCAGCCCTCATATATGCATAGAACCATGTTTTCTTCTGGCAGTTTTTGCCTCTAAATTATGTCATAATCTCTTTTATATAACCTTGTTTTAACTCTCATAGACTTATAAATGACAAGTTGGCCTTAATGGCCTTAAATTCAGCGTAAAGCCACTGAAAGGCACGGCAGCTTCAGAGTTGTTGAAAGCAAGGTTCATTTTCCTCGCCCAGGGCCAGCGGGTACTCAGTGGGGTGGGTCCTCGCAGCAGCTCCGCACCGGAAGCTGGGAGCACCCAACTCCTCTGAAACTCTGCAGCGTAGGGGTCCTCGGGGCGAGTCACTGTTCTTCAGTGACTCTTTTCTGTCATGGTGTGCCTGATGGCAGGGGCTCCGTACGGGGGGCTTAAAGGGGGAGGGAGTCCGAGCACGGCACCTAAAACTAGGCTCAAGCAAGAGGCAGATCAGACTTCACCTTAAAGTATAGAAAGTTACTAGCAATTTGGAAAACTGTCATTCACATCAATAGTTATAATGTTCTTTGCTTTATTTACTTACTTGATTTATAAAGAGCTGCCCTCAGTTCTGGAGACATGATATGATTAAAATTTGGAGAACATTTTTAAAAAGTGAGATGGTGGCAATGCATGAGAAGAAATAGCTGAAAGGGCAGTTTTGTTTTTTTTTTAAAGATTTTGTTCATTCTTTTTAGAAGGACAGGGAGGGAGAAAGAAAGGGAGAGAAACATCAACGTATGGTTGCCCTTCACCTGCCTCCAGCTACAGACCTGGTTATGTGCCCTGGCTGGGAATCGAACCAGCGACCTTTGGGTTCACAAGCGGAAGGGGCAGGTTTTACCCTCTCCTCAGCAGGCTGAGAGGCTGGCTTTTGTCTTACTCCCCAGAGTGAGCAGAGACTCTACCATCTTCAGTGTCTGTGGCTTTCGTCCGGAACGCACAGACCCCGGCTGTTTACACTGTGAGGACAGCACCTGTTCCCCTGTGCTGGGGGCGTGCGGGCTGCCGTGCCTCGGGGAGGGCGGCTGTTGTGGGAGGGGGTCTTCGTGCGCTTGTGGAAAAGCCAGGAGGAAAAATAGCTGCGGCTTCCGGAATTGTGTGTCTGACTGCTCCTTGGCCAGGCTTGACCTGGAAGCTGGTGGGGATCTTGAAAATTACCTGTTTCACCTCTCTCATTAAATAATGAGGAAAGAGATGCTCCATGAAAGTACTTGATGGCTGAGCAAGGAAGCCCAGGTTTCCACACTCCAAGCGATGGGCCTTTCCATTCCACTCCCGAGCTTCAGAGCACGGTTCTCCCGCTGCTGTGCTCCGGGGTCTTCGTGTCAGAGAATTTCATAGTTGGACAAGGGGTACTTTATGTCTTTATTAGTCTCTTTAATTAAAGGCACAAGTTTATAAAAAAGTAAACTTTCTTTGCTGTAAACATCACTCGCCTTTGTTAAATGTCCTGGGTAGTTCATTGACTTGGCACGTTTTCTTGAGAATCATTAGTGCCTTTTCTTCAAGACAAACCATATGAACGTGCGGAAGAAGTGGCCGCGTTGCTTTGAGTGCCGACAGTGGAAGTGTCGTTACTCAGCAGGGACTGTTAGGCGGAGCTCTCGTGTGTGGTTCCTCATTCCCGTTGTCGGCCTCTCAGACCCACAGCCGCGAAAAACAAGTGACCATAGATACAGCAGTTGACATGTTGGTTTTCCTTGTATTTTTACAGTGTGTTTTACTGATTCCCCCTTTGCCCCCTCCACCTAGCACCCATACTCTCTCTGGCAGCTCCCCCAGCATTGCTCATGTCCGTGGGTCGTCCTTAGAAGTTCTCTGGCTACTCCATGTCCTGTGCTGTACTTTACATCCCCGTGGCTGTTCTGTGACTACCTATTTGCACTTCTTATTCCCCTCACCTCTTCACCCTTTCCCCGACCCCTCCCATCTGGCTGCCATCAAAACCCCCTGTGTCCATGATTCTGTCTCTGTTCTTCTTGTTTGCTTAGTTTGTTTTTTAGATTCAATCATGGATAAATTTGTGGGGTTTTGCCATTTTATTAGTCATAGTTTTCTTAAATAAACTCCATTAACATTTCATAGAATGGTGGTGTGGTGATGAACTCCTTTAGTTTTTTTCTTGTCTGGGAAGTTCTTTATCTGCCTTTCCATTGTAAACCATAGCATTGCTGGGTAGGGCGATCTTGGCTGTAGGCCCCTGCTTGTCATGACTTTGAACATTTCTTGCCAACCCCTTCTAGACCTAGTTACTCCCGAGTTCTTTGGCTTGAGAGCTGGATGGTTGGTGGTGCACTGCCGAGTGTTACGGAGGGACTGGGTGCATACCGGCTGGGCGGTTATTCACAGAGGCTGTTCCATCGTCCAGGGTTTCAGAGCCGGAGGTGAGATCCAGAAGTTCCAGAACCCTAACCCCTAAAAGACAAGGTGGAGTTTTTGTGGCCTCCTCTGGTGGCTTCTTCTGTTCTCTGTGCGCCTTTTCACCTGCCCTCTTGCAGAGCCTGAAGCCTGTTCCTCTCCCTTGTCCCACTTAGAGCAGAGCACAGCGGCTCAGGGTTCCTTGGGGAGCTGGAAGGCTAGAGGTCTCTCCCAGCACCTTCTGTTGGCACCCACGCACCCTGCACTCTGCGTCCCAGCCGGCGCAGTTGTTGGGAAAGTGAGACGGAAGGCGGGCAGGGCCCGTGAATGACTCTGCTGGTGCGGATGATAAGAGTGCACCCACTGATTGCGTTTTCCTTTGCCCTCCAACCACCTGAAATTCTGGAAACTGTCCCATCCTCAGCTGTCTGCCCAGGTTAGGCTGTCTTTGGGTCTGTGGATTCCCGTTCACCTGGAGAGAGAGATCTGAGAGCCGTGTGAAGGGACAGACGCGCTGGGGCTGTGGGCTTCTCTGCAGAGATCACCGTGGCTGGGTCTGGCCTCCAGCCTTCGTGTTCAGAAACTGTTGTGGTTGAGTCTACAGGTGACTAGGCTGTAAAGAAATTCCTTCAGGGTGGTCAAAATCGCAAACCCTGATTATCTGACCAGGATGCCAACTGAAGACCACATGTCTGCATTTCAGGACACTATGATCCTGGTGTCAGTGACGCCTGGCACATCATACATGTAATTCCAGGGTTTCTGGGGGAGCATGAGCTCAGCAACGAGATCATCTTGGGGTTCTGCCCGGGCCGTAGTAGAACCTACTTCCTCCCGGCCCCGCTGTGAGAGTACACGTTCCTAGTGTCTGCCTCTTCTGACCTCTTTTTCCACTTTCCCTCCCGCTCCCCCTCCCCGTTCTTAACCGGCAGCTTTGCTGGTCGCTGACTCCTTCCGGCCATCACTCTTCCGATTGTCCTAATTATCGTAGTTCTGCTTGTTCATTTTCTGCTCAGCCCCCAAGTTTCTTCATTCATGGGGTTGCTTCCTGCTGACCCATAGACCAGCACCTAGATGTATCTTGTACCAGCTCATTTCATTCTCAGGGTCTTGGAGGCACCTTGGGACTCCATCTCGGCTTGACATCACAGCCTTCTAGCCGGTGGTGCAGTGGGGACAGTTTTCGGGAGATTCTTTATGCAAAACGCCTCTGGTACAGAGAATGGGCCAGAAGCCAGCTCACCCGGGGGGCCGTTACAGAGCCTCCCAGGTTCTGGAGAAAGCGCCTGGGACCGTCTGGAGGGTCTGAAATGCACGGAATCCGAGGCCGGGCTCACTTAGCTTCACGAAACACCTCTTCTTGTCCTCACAGCAGCAGGACTGTGGTGTCCGCTCCGCTGCTCACGTCACAGGCCTGGCCGGGCTGGCTGGTCACCCCACTTCCCACACTCTGACACTCGCAGCATAAGGCATAGCACCTCTCAGCTGGTGGGACTCTGACACAGGGTCTTCTTTGGTCACACTTGCTTCTAAGCTGCCACGTTTCCTGTGGACCTTTCTGGGTCCCCGAATGTGCTGCTTACGTCGCTGACCCCTCCGATCCAGTTCTCGGCAGGGCCCAGCCAGGCCGTGGGTTCAATGTGACAACTCAGTCTCCCAGGCCTCGGACTGTGTGTATGGACCGGTTCTTTGGGTTATTGACTTAAACTTATTTAAATTTCTGGATGTTTCTTCAGAATTATGTGTATTTTCCGCATCAATATTTTTCTTAAAAAAAATGCTGAATTTTGCATACTTTCCTGTGGAAAAAATGAGACTCGTCCTGTCTTGTCTGGTACGGCAACACAGGGTGGAGATGGGCTAAGGCAGAAAACGCTTTTGTCTTTGCAGGCCTTATCATTTCTCTGCAGCTTCTTCGTGGAGACATGGATCAAATAAGGAGAGAGAACCCCATGATATTTAGTAGGGGATTGGCCATTACAAGAAAATTGGGATTTCCTGATGTCATCATGCCCGGTAGGTAGAACTCCTTGGGCTGGGGTGGGAGAAGGGGGAGGAGGGTGGAGCCAGCGCTCGTCCCTGAGCAGCTGGGAAGGACTCTGCGGCCGTGGCACACCTCTGCGTCCCAAGTTGGGTCGCTGGCTGCCGCCTTCGGCCAGTGGCCCCTCAGTTGGCATTTGCTCTTTGGCAGAAGCCCCGCACCCCATTCCCCAGTGCAGCACCAGAGTCCAGCAGCAGCCTCCGTAGTCTCCGCGGGGGTGGGGGTGGCCAGCACCCTGGAACTTCACGAGGGTGCCTTTCGCACGCCTCTCCTTCATCACGTGCCTTAGAGGAGAACTGCTCACAAGGGCATCCTCTTGAAGGGGAGGAATATACTAAAATAACGTCCCTGTAGTGTTGGCGACTCCCACTTCATGTAGGAATAGCAGATGCATGTTAACGTGTTAGAAAAGTGGATCAGGCAGATGGCATCAATTAGGGTTGTGAATTGCGCAGCCTGGCCAGTTTCTCAGGGACGATCCCACCCGCCTCGTCTGGTGCCCAATGGGGAGCCCGGGCAGAGAGTGGGAACATAGTGGCCTCCCAGAGTGAGTCCAGCAGGTCAGCCCAGGTGTGCTTCCTCATCCGGCAGATGCCGGCAGTGCGGAAGAAACAGGAAGCAGGGCCAAACAGGCCGTCCAAGCCGAGGGGCTGGGGCGGGGGCCGCGGCGGAAGAGTGTCTCAGATGGGTGGCAGCTGGTCCGATGGCCACGGAAGGTGTGAACAGGGGGAGGGGATCGGAGCAGACAAATAGCTGGTTATCAGGAGTTGGAGCTCCCCTTCCCCACTGATTTAGCCACCAAATCTCATGTGCTTCTGCTGAGGAGGGCCGACCAGACTAGACTGAACGCTGCGGCCACTATGAACGTCACTCACTTGGGCTCTCGGTGGTGCTCTGAGTTTGCGTGCTGCAGATGTTTGCCAGCACGTACCAGGGGGCGTGCGGCCTGACGTGGACAAGGCCCAGGTGAGGTGGCCCGGCCGCCGCCCGCCTTCCCACGTGCGGCCGACTTGTCTTTGTCGCCCTCGGTACCTGTCCACAGACGTGCCCGCAGAGCGGCTGCCGCCAGGGCCCTTCATCTCCTGCTCATGTGCAAGAGTGTCTCTTGGATGGGAAACCTGGGCCCCTCACTCAACGCCATGTTTATGTAGACGCTGAAGAGACTTTATGCGTCCGAAAGGCCCTCGTCTGTAGATGGGATGCCCCCCGCAGGCTTCCTCCCATCCACCCAGACACCAGTCCGTGGCCGTCCGTGGCCCTGGGCCCTGGGCCCTGGGAGGAGGTCCCAGCCGTAGTCCCTGGCTGCGCGGCTCCCCCGTCCCGAGGAAGCGGCAGGTGGTGACCCGGCTTTGTCTGGTGGACTATTGTCATTAGAGACCCAGGCTCAGGAGGATGTGTATTCTAAGGGATGTATTCTAAGTCTGTCCTATCTCTAAGCACTTGTTTGTCTACGATTTGGACATTCCCTTCCTGTTAGTCTTCACGCAGTCATAAGATTAAAACCAAGTGAGCAGAGCCTAGAAAGGAGCAAGCGGCAGTGGAAACTATTCTGAAGCAAACTTCGGAAGTGAGGTTGTCCGAACCGCGTCGGGGGAAAGAGGTCTTTTCGTGGAGCGCCCTGCATCTCCACACCGTTGGCACACAGGGGCGTGAAGGACTTCCACACCGTGGAAGTCCGCTGTGTCAGTCGTGGTGGCGAGCAGAGGTGAAGAGCTCTCCCGCCCGGGCAGCTAAGGGGTCATCAAGGCCGAGCCCCGGGCAGTGCTGCGTGGCGTGCGTCTGAGTGCCGGGCTGCAGCTGCGAGGGAGGCCGGTGCGCAGGCAGAGAGGGGCCGCGTCGGTCTCCTCTCCCTGAGGACAGAGCTTTGCGCAGATGGCCACTCCCAGGGCTGCAGCCAACAACTGCCAGCCGTTAACGTGCCCCGAGGTACCCTCCGAGTGGGCGTGCTGTCCTTGGGCAGGGTGACAGGGCCGCGGCAGCCTGCGTGGGAAGCCGTGGCCAAGCCCTGGCTCCCGGTCCGCCTGCAGCGGTCCAGCCGGTGCCCGCGGGAGTGTTGTCCCTGGGCCCTCACCGCGCTGGTGTGCCAGGTCGCCAGGGGCTGCCACTGCTCCTCGGACAAGGAGCTAAATTATGCCAGTAACTGTCAGCGTGTCAACACGTCAGCCTGAGAAATGAGAGTAAATGTAAAAATTAGAATTGCTCATGGACTGGGATTCTTATTTTAAAACCACCCAGCATTTGGCAGACACTCCTTCGGGGGGCTGGCAGCTCCGAGCTACGGTGGTTAACTGCCGTGGGTTCGCACAGGCTCCAGCCACACCGGTACCGACCCACCGATGCCGAGCGGGTCTCCTCACGGTCTCCCGTTGCCACCATGGGCCTGCTGCGGACAGGAGGCGTCCTACTGTGCGCCATCACCTGGGCCCTGACTTGCGGGCCATAGACAATAGATGAGGGAAACTTTCACTGGTGTGTCATGTTTCCGTGGGACTTCCCCTTCCCCCCGAACTCAGCTAGTTCACTGCAAAAGCTCGTAGCTGTGGCGCAACTTGGCTCCTTCCCTAGACTTCTGTCCAGAGGACAAGACAGATGGGAGCGGGGCCGGTGTCCAGGGGGAAGCAGAGGTGAGCACTGTGCCCAGGAGTTCACTTGTCAGAATTAGCCCCCAAAAACCTTTCAAGAAGCTGTTGGCCAAAAGGCCGTAAACTGAAAGGGATGGTTTAAAATCTGCTCGGGAAAGACAGCACCTTCTGCTGACGGGGATCGGCGCCCCCGGGAGGTGCATCCTCGGGGCAGCCCGGTGCAGGGTGCAGATTGTCACAGTGACCATTCGCTGTGAGTGCTACGGACCATGTGTTTTAACTTGGTTTCGCGTGTTAGAACGGTTGACTAACGTTTCTTCTGGAAGCATAGTTCTCTAACCTTAGTCTGTATCAGGATCCCCTGCACAGTGTGGGAAAACACGGGGTGCTGGGCCCGCGCCAACAGCTCCTGGTACAGCAGGATGGGGTGGGACCGGTAATTGGCGTTTGTCACAAGCTCTGCAGTGGCGGTGACGCTGCTGGTGGGAGCCCCTCTGAGAGCCGCTGTGGGCGTGCCGGGCCCTGGGCTGCTGCAAGGCCACCCTGCCCGAGCTCCGGGGAGGCGAGGGCGGGCTCCCCCACGGGCCCCTCTGGCCCTCGCCCTCGAGCTGAGCAGCACACGCTGGCTTGGCCTCTGCCCTGGTGAAAAGTGCACGCTTTGTGGCCGACCTGCGAGTGATGTTTATTCTCTTTTCCTGTGTGTCTTAATCGTTCTTGTTTCTCTCTGTGCTGTCCCCTCACTCTCGCCCCTTTCTTTCTGGTGCAGAGATGAAGATAGTTGGGTGTAAGTTTCTCCTTTTGTGTGTCCTGTCTGCTTCTTGCCTGCTTTGTTTCCATCTCCATTTGTTTCATGGAATGTTGCAGTACGGGGGAGGGCTGTCATGTGCATTATTAATCCTTCATCAGCCTCACCGTATGGGGTAACGGACAAGACAGAAGAGGAGCTACCAGCCCAGCCTAGAAGACTCTGATGGGTTGGGTGATCATTAACATCTGAGGAGCAAAGGACGGGTTGGAATGTTTAGAAAAGCGTACAAGGCCCTAGATAGCTACAGGGAAAGGGTTTTTTGTTTGCTTTTGTTTTGTTTCTTATGAAATCCTCACCTAAGGGTATGTTATTGGTTTGAGAGAGGGGGGGGTAGGCAGAAAGAGAAACAAACATCAGTTGGTTGCCTCCCAAACGTGCCCTGCCCAGGAATTGTGCTTTTCTGGGGTCCGGGACTTCGCTCCAACCGGCTGAGCCGCTGGCCGGGCCACAGGGAGGCTCTTTCTGAGGCGGACCAGCTGCTGCGGGTGACGGGACGTGAGGGCCTGTTCGGAGCTGCAGAGACCCAGAAAGGCGAAGGCTGCTCTCTGCTCTGCCAGGCTCGTCTCATGCCAGGGTGACCACACGGGCACAGGTTCTGAAGGAAGGTCCTCGGGGGCATGACGGAAGGACTCAGCCCAGGGAGGCACAGGACGGAGGTCAGAGGGGACTCTGACAGTCCACCTAAGGGGTGGCTTCGAACGAGTCGCTTCTGGCCCCACGACAGGTTGAACGATCATCACGTGGTCGGCCCATGGAAAGAATGACCGCACATGGTGAGGTCACCGTGCCCAGTCCTGTCATCCTGTTAGAGCAGGGAACATCTCTGGCTTTGTAATGATAGCAGCCAGTGGACATGTGACATTGAGGACATGTTAGAAAAGCTGAAACCCGCCTTTGCCGGACTCGGTAAAGAAATCCTCCCGAGAGTCTTCTTCATATTTTTATTGTCTCCTCCTCACAGTAGGACTTTTATAAAATAGAACCTCGGTGATAGGCCCGAAACTGTCCATACTGAATGGTAGTTGACATCCCTGCATGTCCGTGAGTGCCGTCTAGAGACTTCACTCCCTTTCTGCCAAGAGGCAGAGTTGGCACCGTCACAAGCAGGTGCTGTGACTGCTCAAGAAAGTGCGGTTTTATAACACATGGTCCCAAGAGAAAGAAAGCGCTCTTGCAGCCCCGCCCAGCCCTATCTAGGCGTAGACACAGTGTAAGCAATACAGTATTAAACGATTAGCCTTGAACCCAAAGCCTCCTAATATGCATCCTCCTTGATGCAGAAGGAATAGGAATGGAATGCAGAATCTACACCTACTGAGTGACCGCACCTGCGAGGGCCATCCTGGGCCAGTTTTCCTGGGGTGGGACTCTGCTTAGGCCGCAGCGGTGTGGCGCCAAACTCCGTGTTGGCTGGAGCATCTGCCAGGAGCCTGGTACTGACAGGTGCTCTGGTGCCTGGACAGGACCTTGGGGGTTCTGAAGCCTGTAGGGAGGGAGACAGCAAACATGCTGGGAGCTCCATCCCTCCAGGGTCACACTAGGAGGCAGGTCATCGAGGGTCAGGTTGGCCGCTGAGGCTGACAGGTCTCTGCCCCAGCCCCTGTGGTTTTTGGTAACTGAAAAGCATTCTTTCCTCTAAGACCCCTCACTCCATAAGGACCCCAGGATGCTTCAGCCCAACCCCTGATATAATCAGGCGGCCTCAGGTTCATTACCTTTCTCCATCCCAGCAGTGTTTGTGTAGACTTAGAGGAATCTGGATTTTTTTAAGAGATTTTTTTATTATTTTAAAAGAGAGGGGAAGGGAGGGAGGGAGGCGGAAAGGAAGAGAAACAACAATGTATGGTTACCTTTCACCTGCCTCCAGCTACAACATGGCCGGAGACCTGGCTTGCAACCTGGTTATGTGCCCTGGCTGGGAATCGAACCAGCGACCTTTGGGTTCGCAGGTTGGTGCCTTATCCACGGAGCCACCAGCCAGGGCCTGGGGTTTTTTATTAATCCTCACCTGACGACATGCTTTTATTGACTAAAGAGAGGGAGGGAGAGACATTGATCGGTTGCCTCCTGTTGGCACCTCAACCAGAGACCAAGCTCACAGCGGAGGCATGTGCCCTGAGCTGGAATTGACCTGGAGGCCTTTCAGTGCGGGTGAGGCTCCAACCAGCACCACCCAACCAGCACCACCCGGGCCAGGGCTGGATTTTTCTGCGTACTGTAGCTGCAGTGTAGCGAAGCTGTTGGAGTAAGACATCAAGCCAGCTATCAGCATAGTATAGCTCATAGGCCAACAGCCTGTCTTTGTACTACCTGCTAGCTAAGAATTTTTTCCACATTTTACAAGGGTTTTTGAAACAAAGGACATGTAACGAGACCTGTGGGACCTACAATGCCTAAAATATTACCATCTGGCCTCTTACAGAAAATACCATAACAAGTACAGCTAACCTCAAAAACCAGCGCACTTCTCTTTCCCGCCCTCATTGGAACCTGCCCGTCTTCATCCCTCTCCTGGCAGTGGGTGCGCAAGTTCCCGGCAGCCTCCTGGAGACAGTGCCGTAGCCCAAAAGCATGGGGCCACCGGTAGGCCCTGTGAACATGTCACGTACATGAGCTGGAGAGCAGGGAGCCTTGGGAGGCTCTGCAAGGCAGCCCCGGCCCATCAGATCCCCGGAACTTTTCACGTTTGCTTGTTCTTAGGACTTCTGTGCGTTCCAGAAGTAGTGCAGAGCTTAATGTGGAAGGTCCCCTGGAGAGCCTTTGACATGAAGACCCAGCAACGTTAACGTTCACAAAGTGCCATTCTCAAAATGGAGGCTGTAATTAGCGGAATTGCAAACCACAGGCAGCCTAATACCCGTTCTCACCGGGAACGGCCCTGGCCCAGGCAGGTCTGTCTGTCCGGCTGTGGGGCAGCCAGGGACCTGAGGAAATCTAACTACTTCAGCCTGTAGCTTGTATTAACAAATTTCCCAAGTTGGATGATCGTCCCCAAAGGCGTTCTGTTTAAGTAGAAAATGTTTAAAGCGCAAACACTAGGAGTATGTAGGTCAGTCCATGGGTTGAAAGTGGCATTTTGGGTGAAGGGGCCTGCAGGGGCCGTGAGCTCACCCTGCAAAGCCGGCTGCCCAGCTGTTAGTTTTCCATGTCACGTGTGGCTAGGAAGCTTGAAATGTTTCATCTGAAGGATTTGTTTATGGCGCCATGGTTGCCTTGTGTATGGAGCCACGGAAATTTACACTTCTGTCCAGTCCAGCATACGACTGCTGACAGGATTGACCACCCGGAGAGTGGCTTCTAGCGAGCGCTGGTTTAAACCCGGGAAACATTTCCACAGCACCCGTTCTCTAGCTTAGACACGGAAGTTCCCTAGACTATTCCCGTTTTTGCCAAATTGGCCTAGAAAATGAATAGTTGTTTAAAGTCCACGGCAAACCTCATGTGTAACTAGAAGGCTGTTTATCAGCAGGCAGCCCCGAGGTGCCTGGTTCAGTTGTTAAAGACTAACGTGGAGCCAGCTTTGAGTTATCCCATTATAATAGCGATAACCCATCCTGAAGTTCCCAGTTCGTTTTGTCTTTTTTCATTGAATTCATTGGGGTGACGTTGGTTAATAAAGTTATACAGGTTTCAGGTACACAGTCCTGTAATACGCCACCTCTGTATTGTATTGTGTGTTCACTGCTCCAAGTCGAGTCTAGTTCCCAGTTACTTTTGAATTCTGCTTTCAGGACTGATTTGAGGGAGCTCCTGTCCTGACAGTGACAAGCGGATGAGTTTGAGTTTCCTCTCCTCCCGCTTGCCTGGTCACGCCGCTCGCACACCTCAGCGCTCTTGCAATGATTCGCTGGTAGAGTGCGGCTGGGATGTGCGGTGGAGACAGCCTGCGGTCGCAGATGCATCGGACTTAAAGGAGAGGCTCTGCTCAGCCCAGGAGGGGGGTGTGCAGGTGGCAGGCACAGGTCCTCAAGGCAGTTGCGTTTGTGTGTGATTTTCAGAACACGTTTTCCTCTGCTCTGCACGGTACCCTCGGGGCTGTTGGTTGGAGCCAGGTGGCTTTCGCAGACAAGGTTCCCACTGTCAGAGATCAGTTAATTCCTTCTGATGGGTGACTCTTCCCCTCTTGAGCCACAGTATTTTGAGAGCTTCATTACGTGACCAAATAACCACGATTGCACTCTCAGGATGGGAAGGTCACCTGAAGAATAGGAAGTCTGGTCATGAAGACATCAGAAGCCAGTCCTGATGTACCTCTGTGCGGTGCATAAGCCCCTGACACTTCACAATCGGAAAAGAGGCAGTCTGTCATCACGTATCTGACCGAAGCAGAAAGCTCACTGCTAACCAAAAACAAAAACCCGTTTGTGTCATTGTGATTCCAGGTAATGAGTATATTTAGATGTGCCAGTTTTCCTGAGCAATGAGGTGGAAAGACTGTCTGCCTTCTGAATTGGCTCGCTTTACAAGTTAATTGTGCATCTTCTCGCAATTGACTTCTTCAGGCCACTGATACATCTTCACTTTGGCCTTGGCTGTATTTGTGGGGGTTTTGCTCTTTTCTTCCTTGGAAGATTCCCCCCCAACAGCCTTTACTATGCTTTTTTGAAAGTGAAAAGCCCTTCTTTAAAAAGTGTGACTAAAACTCGTCATGTTGCAGATTCAGAAGCCACGGGCAGCCTAAGTAAGCTCCCTTGCACAGGCGCAGACCTTCCCACCCCCGCGGAAAGGCAGCTGTGCGGTGGGCGCTGCGGACAGGCTGGGTGGCAGCAGCCCAGGGGCCCCAGCGCTGGGAGCTTCTGGAGGGAGTGGCACCTGCTCCCCGGGCACTGGTGCCTGAAGAAGACCCGACACACAGTCAGTCCGCAGCCTGGGCCTGCAGCAGGGACTCGGGGGGAGCCAGGCCTCCGGAAGGAAGACACAGTGTAGCCTTCAGGCAGACTCAGAAGGGTTAATGAAGGACTGCAAAAGGGAAAGGGAACTTTTTTTTTTTTTTTTGAGGGAAAGGAGGGATTAGCTGAGACATGGACAAGACGAGACCAAAATGATTCTCAGGTGTCTCCTCTGCGGGGGGCTGGGGCCGCAGCACCCCTCCTGGGGCAGAGAGCCCGTGCGGCCCGCACTCCGGGGGTTCTCTGCCCAGCCCTTCTGCCGCAGGGGCGCGAATGGGGACTCGGAGGGCTCGGGCTGAGCAGGCTGCGCGCTGCCCCCTGACACTGGGAGGACGTCCATCGTATTAACCGAGCTTGGAATGCCCTGTGCACCCCAATCCCTGGACCCCCGGAGGCGCCAGTCGCTAGCCTGGCCCTCCGTGCAGCCGGACGGCGTGCCCCTGCGCTCATGCAGATGTGGCCTTTCCTTCCCGCAGGTGACATCCGCAATGACCTGTACCTAACCCTGGAGAAGGGCGACTTCGAGAGAGGAGGGAAAAGCGTCCAAAAGAACATTGAAGTGACCATGTACGTGCTTTACGCAGACGGAGAAATCCTGAAGGTAAGGCTCGCCAGCGGTTGGAGTGGCGGCTGACCCTGAAGTTCTGCCACGTGTGGGCGTTGTCCAGAGACCTGCCCTCCTCAGGCCCCGCCGGGCGCTCCTCGCGGCCTCTTCCTTTGCTGGAGGAAACCTCCGGCGGGCCCTGATCATGGCTCCCGGTGCCCACTGCCTTCGTGGAAAATCTAACAAGTATCTGACCCGCGCCTTCGTGCCCCAGTTTAGACCTGTTTCCTCCGGGTCTGTCCCGCCTGTTACTTCTGCCGTTCTGCCCAGCCCCGAGCTGCCTCCTCTAGGTAACTGTGACGAGATCCCACTCTTTCTGCTCCTTGAGCTAATACACAAGAGTCACGTTTCCCCTTTGGTCAAAGGGGAGACTGAGGCCCTCACCTGCTGGCACCACGTCACACGGAAGGGCTCAGCAGGCTCGGGCTCGGAGCGATTACTTGGGGCCGCGGCTGAGCTTCCCCACGGACGCTGAAGCCCCAGGGCGCTGTCGTGCTGTTGGCAGCGTGTCCGTTCCCCTCAGTCTCATCGTGGTGCGGTCCCCGCGGATCCCTGCAGAGTACTTGGGAGATGGCAAATCAGTCACCTCATTTATGTACCTTGACAGCAGCCTTGAAAGGGAGGCAGAACAAGAATGATCATCCACATTCTACAGAAGAAGAAAATAAAATTAGCCAAAATCATCTCCCAAAGCCAGGAGGAACTAGAGGAGAATGTTGACGTGGTGGGCAGGACAGTGAGTTGTCCTTGTGAAACCCACTCCAAGGACTGAGGCGTGGCCATGGTTTGCATGGACGTCCTACCAGGTGCTCGCACAGCCCGTGCACACGGGGAGTTGCTGCTGAGCGCGGTGCAGCTTCCCGTCCCCCAGGCACGGGGCGCCGGCAGTCCCAGGATGCATCCTCATGGCACTGTTTGGGGTTTGGGGACCAGGGTCGCGTTGAAGCGGGTCTGCCCTGGATGGTCAGCCGAGGGCAGCCTGAAATGCCGGTGCGACACTGGGCTAAGGGCGGTTAGGAAACCAGTTCCGCCTTAAAATTTCCTTATTCTGCCCAACTGGCGATGGGCTGCGTACAGGGACTTGTCCTGGGGAGCCCACTGCAGGGACGCAGGGCTGCCGCCGGTTCAGGGGCACGGCCCAGCGCCTTCCAGTGACCGCGCCGGTGCCCCGGCCCGAGACACGAGGCACTGCGGCCGCTGAGCCCTTAACGCTGCCCACGCAGTGGTTGCCAGGCAGTGTCTCCTCCTCCAGGTTTCTCCTGGTGCAGAACGAGAGCCACACAAAGAAACTTCCTGGTGACGGGAAATCCGGGCTCCCTCTGGGAAGTGACACCTCACTTTGCTTCTCCCTTCCAGGATTGCATCAGCCTGGGCTCCGGGGAGCCCAACAGGAGTTCCTACCACTCGCTGGTCCTCTACCACAGCAACAGCCCGCGCTGGGGGGAGATTGTGAAGCTGCCCATCCCCATCGACCGGTTCCGCGGCTCCCACCTGCGCTTCGAGTTCAGGCATTGTTCCAGTGAGCGAGGACACTCTCCACACCCCCCTGTGGACAGGAATATAACTTTCCGCTCTGGGACGGAATGCAGGGGGCTCTTCTTATTGGGGCAAGAAAATGGGAAGCTAGGAAGAAATGGCCATTTCAGAGATGGGATGTCACACCAGGGCTGTTTTGGGGACAGTGATTTAAAACCATGTAGGTGGCATCGGTTCTCCTTAACGCCTGACCTGCACACCGGGTAACTGCCGGTGTTGGTCCCCCTCGTGTGTCACCGTTGTGCGGGCGGCACTGCTCTTAGCCTCTGGCTTACCCGGGCCAGCAGCCTCATTTCTGTGGGCTCTCGGTAGCCTGTGCACCGTGGGATATAAATGGAAACACAGTTCGGTACATTTCTCATTGTTCCTGCAGCCAGATTGATAGTTAACGAGAAAAGGGAGAAAGAAGGGAAGAGCATAGGTGGTAAGCACAGGGGGTTTCTCAATTGAAAAGGCAAAGCAACTAACACTGGGCTCCGATTACAGCGAAGGACAAAGGGGAGAAGAAACTCTTCGGCTTCGCATTCTCCCCGCTGATGCGGGACGACGGCACCACTCTGTCGGATGATGTCCACGAACTCTACGTGTACAAGGTGTGGGCCTGGCGCGCTCCCTCGGCCCACACGTGGCTGTCAGTTAGGCGGTTCACAGGCCCAGGTCGAGCGCTGGTGGGCAGGCGTTTGTCTTCATGTACCCAGCCTGCCTTCCTCCCACAGCTGCACCCGCAGGCCCCTCGCTTCCCACCTCCTGTTTGCTGGCCGTGGAAATGTGTTGCCACCCCTCTGTGCCATTGTGGCCTTGGTTAGTGTATTGGGAGACTGGCTATTTGAGATCATGGTCTTCCGGCTGTCACAGCATAGCCGCCCCCAAAGGTTGCCTGTGTACCCGTGGAGGCCGCATGTCCCGCCATGTTGCCTTTGAAAGGCGTGTCAGCCGGCCTGGGGGGTTTCTGGATGGAGCACAAGCATCAGCCAGAGCTCCCCCGGGGTTTGGTTTTCGTGGGCGGCGCGGCGCAGGCAACGCCGCGTTCTCTCCCTCGGCCTGCAGTGCGATGAGAACAGCACCTTCAACAACCACGCGCTGTACCTGGGCCTGCCCTGCTGCAAGGAGGACTACAGCGGCTGCCCCAGCGTGCCCTCCAGCCTCGTCTTCCAGCGCAGCCCCAAGGAGTCCTTCTTCATCTCCACGCAGCTGTCCTCCACCAAACTCACCCAGAACGGTAGGTGGTAGCGCCTGCGGCGGGCGCCCCTGGGGCCCTCCCTTGCCTCCCTGCCTGATGTGTGTTAGGGAGACAGAAATGATTGCTGCCATGCCACAGTGCGGGGAGTCTTTGCATCTGCAGCAGGAGCAGCCTATGAGGTTCCTGTGGTTGTAGGGGTTCCGGGGCCACGCCCTGCGAGCGAGACGTGTCTGTCCCTGGTCCCAGACTGGAGCAGCTGTGGCCGTGCAGCTGTCTCCGTCCATCTGCATCCCACCTGTCCGTGGCTGGGAGTCTGCGCGCTGCTTGTCCTGGCCTAGCCAGGGTTCAGCATCTCCTGGGCTTGCTTTCTAGTGGACCTCCTGGCCCTGCTGAAATGGAAGGCCTTCCCGGACAGGGTCATGGACATCCTGGGGCGGCTGCGGCACGTCAGCGGAGAGGAGATCGTGAAGGTATGGCTTCCCGCAGCGCTGGCGAGGGGGAGTCGGGGCGGAAGGCCCGCCAGCCCCCGGGTTCCGCCAGGAAGCCCTTAGGACCAGTTCTCGAAATGTAGAACTAGATGAGTAGGATGAAAGGTTTTTTAAAGTTCGTCTCTGCTTTAAAAGTAGTTACCACATCAGGTTTGTTACCTTTTAGAAACTGTATTTTCCCTATGTTTTGACTTGTTTTTCTTCCTAGAAAGCAAAACAAAGACTAAGGGTAGCAGCACAGCGTCCCTCAGGAATAGGCCCCGTGTTGGTGCTGCTTTCCCTGTCCTAACGGCTTTCTCATTTTCCTTACTTCCTCCCCCTCTCGCCGCACACCCAGCCTGAGGTCCTCTGGCTCCACTCCCCCGATTACCTTGTGGAACCGGAAATCCGCTCCGTGAACCTGCAGGAGCTTGTTTTGCTCAGCCTCTCACTAGGGAGGCTCCTCGCTTGCGCTGCCTCTGCTTTCCACAAGCACCCACCTCAGGGCCAGCAGGGCTTTCCAGGTTAAAACAGTGTCCCCAGGTGAGGCCTCGCCTGCCTCACCTCATGCAAATGTCCTCGGTAGCGTGAGGCCACAGTGAGAGCAAGGGACTGCCGAACTGTTTGAGGTCTCAGGAAAGTGAGCTCTTTTTCTAAAAATAAATTTAGCATCAGAACCACTTAGGTCGTCTTGGTATCAAAGCTGCAGTCCTATATGGATGTCCTGGGTCTTATAGGTAATTGCTCTTCCCTTAGAAGTTTGGCACGTAGGCAACAGGAAGGGCCACTCTGGGTTCCCCAAGCCCACCTAGTTACCCCCTCACTGGGTGAAGACAGGATAGTAGGTCTTTGACTTTGTTTACGGGAGGTAGATTCACTGGTACGTGGGAAGTTGACACCGTGTGCTAGGCCCTGAGAGCCCAGCCCTCTGATCCCTATGCACTTGCAGTTCCTGCAGGACATCTTGGACACACTCTTTGTGATTTTGGATGACAACACAGAAAAGTACGGCCTGTTGGTGTTTCAGTCTTTGGTGAGTCTCATCCTTCCTAGCTCTTTTTTTTTCCTATCACATGCTTCTAAATGAGGGAAATAATTTATGAGAGTGGGTTCGGATGCTTCCATTAGAAAAGGGACTGAGGAGTGTCACCCCAGACGACCAACCAGCCTACAAGGCTCACCCCTAAAAGATCAGATTTGAAGAATTCAGCATGGTCAGTTCTGGGCCTCAACTTTGTAGCTCTGATACTCAAGTCTCATCACGACCGCAGAGCTGCCTGGCCCCCAGAACAGTACCTACACCAGCCAAAGGCTCGGAGACTAAGGTAGGAGACCAGATGGTCCACTTTTCACTCACAGAGTTGGATTTCACCACCAGGAAAAGCAGAGACTCGTCATGCTGGTCTGAGCATCCCACTTTCTCCCCATGTGAAGTTGTTTAGGAAGCAGAGTCTCAGAAGGTTGCATTGCGAAAACTGATTAGGCTGTTCAGTGCATTTTCTTTAACAGACCTAGTCCCACGGGAATGCTGGGTATTCAAGGAGAACCAGCTGTCCTAAGTGTCCTGGGTAGGTGAGAAGCAAAGGCAAGATGGCACTTGCATAGATTGCCCCTTTGGCTTCTCCCCCACTCGCCTGGCTAGCCAGCCCCGTTTCCCAAGGGTGCAGGCTAAGTTGGCTCTGAGGACAATTTTCTTTCCTGTTTTTTCCAAGTTCTTTGAGATGCAATAGTATTTATTATACCAGCTACACAGGTGTTATTTTGCCTTTTCCCGGTTTGTATTGTACACTGAGCTTTACTACAAAGAGGCTCAGGGTGAGGCTGGCACAGACGGATGAGCCCCGAGTCTGGATTTTGGGGGTCCAGGAGTGGTAGGAACAGGACAGACACGACAGCAACGCAGGCATAGGATAAAAGTCTTGCATTCACTGCCATGGGGAACAGTAGAGAAAATGCGGACAGTTTGCCATTCCTTGAAGAGGCGAAAGTTCTGTTTTGTGCTGGGAATGGGCCTGAGCCCTCCACTGACCCCTGGTGCCCGCCCTCCCTCCCAGGTGTTCATCATCAACCTGCTCAGAGACATCAAGTACTTCCACTTCCGGCCCGTGATGGACACGTACATCCAGAAGCACTTTGCTGGAGCCCTGGCGTACAAGTGAGTTCCAGTTGGCATCCGCTGACCTTTTTTTTTTAATTCTTTTATTTTTCAATTGTGGTAAAATACACATAACATTCAATTTAAGTGTACAGTTCAGTGGCATTAAGTACATTCACATTGTGGTACAACCATATCGCCACCGTCCGTTTCCAGAACTCTCTTCATCTTACAGAACTGAAACCCTGAGCCCGTGAGACACTAACTCCCCCTTTCCCCCGCCCCAGACCCTGCGCGGCCACTGGCGTGCTTCATGCCTCTGAGTTGCCCAGCTTAGGCATCTCCTAGAAGCTGAATCAAGTGACGCTTGTCTTTCCGTGTCCAGCTTTTTTCACTTAGTGTAATTCCTCAGTGTTCATTCGTGCTGCAGTGTTTGTCAGAATTTCCTCCCTTTTAAGTTCTGAAGAATGTTCATTGTACGTATAAGTATATACCGCATTTTGTTTATTCCTTCATCTGTTGTTGAATACTTAGCTTGCTTTCATCTTTTAGCCATTGTGCTAATGAACATGGAGATCCTGCTTTCAATTCTTTTGGGTATGTATCCACAAGTGGAATTGCTGGATCATAGGAAATTCTGTGTTTAGTGTTTTAAAGAACCACCATCCTGTTTTCCACAGCATTGGCATCAGTTTACGTTTCTACCAACAGTGTACAAGAGTCCCAATATCTCCACATCCTCATGAACACTTATGATTATTTTTCTTGGGTTGATTGGTTTATTTATTTTTGTATTTTGGGATTTTTTCTAGTAGCCCTTCTAGTGGTTGTGAGGTGGAATCTCATTGTGGTTTTGATTTGTATTTTCCTAGTGATTAGTGATGTTGAGCATCTCTTCACCTGCTCACTAACCATTTGTATTTCTTCTTTAGAGAGAAATTATTCGAGGCCTTTGCCCCTTATTGAATCAGGTTGTTCGGTTTTTGTTGTTGAGCAGCTGGAGTTCTTGATTTATTCTGGATATTAATCCCTTGTATGATTTGCCAATATTTTCTGCCATTGCCTTTCACTCTGTTGGTTGTGCTCATTGATGCGCAGAAGTTTTCATTTTTGGTATAGTCCAGTTTATCTGTTTTTTATTTTGTTTCATGTGCTTTTGGTGTTAAAGCCAAGAAATCCTTGCTAAATCCAATACAATCAAGCTTTAGCCCTATGTTTTTATCTAGATTAGCAGTTATATTTAGGTCTTTGGTCCATTTTGACTTAATTTTATTGTGTAACATGAGTTTGACTTCATTATTTTGCATGTAGATATCCATTTTTTCTACTTTGTTGAAAAGATTGTTTTTTTCCATCATGCTCTTGGCATCCTTGTTGAAAATAATTTGATCATATATGCAAGGGTGTATTTCTGAGTTATTTTATTCTACTGGTGTACAGATCTGTTTTTATGCTAATACCACACTGTTTTGATCACTATAACTTTGTAGAAAGTTTTAAAATCAGGAAGGGTCAGCTTTCTAAATTAGTTCTGTTTTTCAAGATTGTTTTGACTAGTTGGGATCCCTTGAGATTTCATGTGAACTTTTTTATTTCTGCATAAAAATGCTGCTGCGGACTTTCAGCTGACATTTTAAACCATATTGTCTTACATAGTTGTCAAAGCTCCAAAAAATAACTTGCCTTTTCCATGGGAAACATGTGAATAGCTAAATGGAGTACACACAAATAAATGTCAACAAAGTAAAAAGACAGTTGGTAGAAGAGATAAGTAGTAAACATGGGAAACACTTCATAGGTTATTTAAAATCATTAATGCAGTTTTTTAAAAGTCACCATTTTCTCCTATGAATTAGCATAATTTTTGAAGGTATAAATAAAACCTGCGGTGGTGAGGCTGTGGGGGTCTGACATTTTGGTGTCTCTTTGCAGAGTAGGCACTATGCTGTGTGTATAACACTGTCATCTCACTAGTATTCCCAGTAACTTCGAGATGCACTGTTGTTTCATGTGCATTTTAAATGAGGAGAATGAGGCATAAAGGAATCAAAAACTTACCCAAGCACCCCAGCTGGGTGGCTCCGTTAGTTGGAGCATCATCCCCGTACCCAAAAAGATGAGGGTTCAATCCCTGGTCAGGGCACATTCAGGAGGCAACTGGCCAGTGTTTCTCTCTCACATCAATGTTCCTTTTCCCCCCTTCCTACCCCTTCCTCTTTCATTCTGAATATCAATAAACATATCCTTAAGTGAGGATCTAAAAAAAATGGCTACTTCCTTTAAAGAAAAAGGAAAAGAAAACTTACCCAAGGATACAGAGCTAGAAGCCAACAGGCTCCAGATGTGAATCCTGCTATCAGACCAGGGCCTGTCCTCTTGACCTCTGTGCTGTCCAGCCGTGTGAACTTGCGGCACTTCTGACCCTGTAATCAGTTTCACTCAGGTGCCTTGGTTCCTAAGGAAATAAAATAGATGGGATGAAGGTGGAGCAAGGAGGGGCATGTAGGACTCTCCACAAGGTCTACTATTTACTAGTCAGAATTGTATGTTGTGCAGACATCATAATTTTAGACGGAATAAAAATAACATACAGTCCAAGACTTTGGGAAAACTTTCTAGTAATCAAAGAAATAGGTCAGGGATAGGGGTAAAGAGCAAGTAAGATGGCTAATTAAAGTGTGGCAGGGGCTGTTGTCTGGCCCCAGAGAGGCAGAGATGGTCACGCCAGCCTCGCTCACCAGTGGGATGTTACTTCCTCTGTGACTGATCCAGGCTGTACTGCTCGTGAATTAAAGGGGGGTTTCTGGAACTGTTCTCTCTCCCAGGGAGCTCATCCGCTGCTTGAAGTGGTACATGGACTGCTCGGCGGAGCTGATCCGGCAGGACCACATTCAGGAGGCCATGCGGGTAACGTACTGAGCTGGCTGTAGCAGGTGGCCCAGCCCCGTGGCCACTGGGAGCAGCCCGGTGGGGTGGTGTGTAGGCAGGACAGGTGTGGCCGCCCCAGTGTCAGTACCTGCTGTGGACCACACTGTCCTCCTTCCCTCGCCTGGATGTTGCCCCAGAAGGTATTTCTTCTGTTGATGTGTCTTAAAGCAGGGGGCGTACTGACGTGCGCCCGGCTCCTGGCCAGCGAGTCTCTGCTTCCACTGGCCGACGTAGCCTGTCTCCCTCTAGGCCAACGTTGAATTAAAATTGAGATCTTTTTATACTTTTTCCTCCTTCAGTAGTTACTGAGCATTGTCCTTTAGGACAGTTTTAAGTGAAAAGAGCTGAGTTGGTATGTTGAGTAGATCATCTCAAAACCTTGACCTTGGGTGGACCCCAAGGGCCCCCATGGCAACACTCCTGCTTGGACAAGTGCATGGCGAGGCACCGTCTGCCTTGCTGGGCAGGTTTACAGACCCCCCTCCCCTGTGAGTCAACTCTTCTTTCAGCAACTTCTTTCATGGCTGCTGCCGAGAATGGCCCGGGAGAATGTCGCCCCACTTCTGCTCCGTCCCCCAGGCGGCGGCTTGACGAAAGCTGGCTGGTCCCCCGGGAGCTCCCTGAAAGCAAGCCCATGCCTCCCCCTTTCCACCCCGGCCTCTTGTTATTCTTGAGTTACTTTTATCTCAGTCGATTTAACCATGTCTTTTAGCAATGAAAGAATGGCAGCAGACAAATGATGCCTTTCCTCTGCCCTCTTTTAGTATCACATCATCTTCTCAACGTTAAACTGGGCCTTTGATTTTGCTGTTCTTGTCCACATGGTAACAGATAAAACAGATGCTGCCCCAGTGGCAGGAGATTGAAGAGCTGAAGTCAAATCACAGATTCACGTTTCCCTGCTTCTTCTTTGCACATTCTGTACAAATCTAAAGCCCCGAGTCTCATTTCTCTCCTCCTTCATACCGTGCATGTCTGTAGAGCAGTCGGCATCTGTTGTGGGCCCTGAGATGTGAAGGGGGGAGGAAGGCAGGCCTGTTCCCTTGAAGGACATGTCTCCATGCCCCACGGGGAAGCAGGCACAGACGCGTGTGAGCAGGGTCCTGAGCATGATGTGAGTGCAGGGCCCGCAGCACCTGTCAGGGGCCTGGCCTAACATTCGAGGGAGCAAAGGTTAAGTGAAACCCGAAAGGTTTTATATGAATCCATATATTAATTGCTGAAGGACACTGGAGAAGGCGTAACTGGAGAAGGTTACGGAAGTTGTTTTCTCTGAAGAAGTATTCGTTCCACCAGTTATTCAGCCAATATTGCTGGGCAGCTCCTGGGATTCAGCAGCCCAACCAAACGAGGCTAAGCCTTGGTCGCATCTCCGTTCCAGCGGGGGCAGGCACTCCACGTGAGCGCCGCAAATGCGCAGTTTGTGGTGCGTGCTGTGGGGGAAACACCTGGAAATAAGCCCGGACCACACTGACTAGAGAGCACGACATACCGCAGCTCAGGACTTAGATTGGAGGAGGCTTCTCTGAGGAGGTGACCTCTGAGCTGAGACCAGCACCAAGAGCTGGGTGGGCCTTCCAGACAGAGGGAGCGGTGTGTTTAAAACCCTGGGCAGGAAAGAGCTTGAGTTTTCAGGCAACGAAAAAGTGGCTGATGTGACCGAAACAGGGGCTTTCAAACGTTAGATGGGGGTGGGAAGTGACGGAAGGGAGGCACTGCGGCTGGTCCCACAGGGTCTGCCTAGGTGGCGGCTGGGTTGATGCAGGGCCACCAGTGGAGGAACAAGGTTGGGGGAGGAGAAGGAAGAGCCGCGTTTGGGGGGACCCTTCTCTGTGGTGCTTCATACTTGTCCCCAGTGCCTCAGACCTGGTTGGATGGCCCCCAAACCTCATGCATCCAGTGCCACAGTTTTATCAGACCCTTTCCCTTCTTCAGCAGATTTCAGTTCACGAGTCCTCTGGACCCACCGAGTCCTCTCCCTCCAAGCCTGTGTTGTCCGTCCTCATAGGACGCAACGTGCGTCTGGCCGGGCACTGTCACTCTGCCGCCGCTTGTGTGGGCCAGGGGCCTCCTCGTCTTTACCCCTCTGACTCGCTGCCTCGTGCCCTTCCTGTTGCGTCTCTCCATGCACGTTCCGCGTCCAGACTTTCCCAGCAAAGTTCTGCCAGTGAAGTGGAAAGTAAAGGTGTCCTATCTGTTCCCTGTGAGCGACCTGCGGGGGTGTCCTTGGCAGGTTTGAGGATGGCTTTCCTCACGGTGTCCCAGGGAGGCCGCACATGGACTCCTGAGGAATGGCGTTTTCTTCGGATCCCACATTCTTGGAGGCAACTATTTCCATCACAGTCTGGGATTCCTCAATGTCAGCATCTCAAGTCACAGTTGTGAAAAAATATCTTTCCTGCTGCTCAGTGATCATTTGGACCTTAAGAAAAATACTTAAAAAGAGAAAGTGCTTATCTCCCCAGTTGGAATTTACCCCTCACCTGGTTTTAGTGTGGAGTTTGCTGTTACTTTGCCCTTTATCTCTTGCTGTGTTAGTTCCTGACCATCGTTCATACCTTTCCATTGTGTTTGCTCCCGTACCCCCAGGCCTTGGAGTACCTTTTCAAGTTCATCGTGCAGTCGAGGATCCTGTACTCACGAGCCACGTGTGGAATGGAAGAGGAGCAGTTCCGGTCCAGCATCCAAGACCTGTTCCACTCCATCCGCTTTGTCCTCAGCCTGGACAGCAGAAACTCGGAAACACTCCTGTTCACTCAGGTCTGTGAGCTGCAGGGATGCTTTGGTGCTGGGTTCGTGTCTGTCTTAGCAGGTAATTTCTTTGTCCTCCTGCCTCCAGAGCCACGGAAGCCCTGCCAGGCTCCTATTTGTTGGGTGAGGGTGATTTCCAAGGAAATACCTAGTAGAACAAAAAGCTGGGTTGGTTCTCTGCCCCAGCTGCCAAATATGAAATAGCTTTCCCCCTTTGTCTTTTTTATCTGCTACGGTACTATTTTTCTGCTGGTTCTAATTACTGCCAGAGAACTTCCTGGCTACCTCAGAGTTTCAGGTCTTCGGCTAGAATTCGTGTAAGCGCTTGGGCCTGGCCTGAGCACAGGCTGCAGGGTGACAGGCCTGCTGCCTGGTGGCATCGGCTCCTCCTCACGCCAGGCCAGAACCCACTGCCTGAGGAGCCAGCTGAGGAAGAGCCTCCCGCCTCTTCCTGCCGCTGTACCCTGCGGGGACATGCGGTCCCCCTCGGCAGGCCTCGGGTCGGTCCTGTAAGAGAGCGAAACTGCAGAAGGCCTCTGCACCCAGCTCTGTGCAGCCGAGCGAAGAGTGGGAGCCTGTGTTTAGTGCAGGACTGCTGGGTGCCGTGCCCTTGACTGGAAACGAACTTCATGCACTGTGTGTCCCCTCCTGCCACTGCCTGAGGAGGAGTATTGTGATGGTATCACCCCACCTATAGGTTAGGCAGTCTCACCCAGGGTTCTGTGGCAGATACGTGGTAAAGCTGGGGTTTGAATCACGCCTGTCTAAGTCCCAAACTCTTCCTCCTGCACTACAACTGCCTCGCAAAGACACAAAATTATTATCAGGCTGTCCTCAAGAGGCCACCTCGTGAGTCTGCTGAGTTGACTCCCGGAAGGGAAGTGTCCAAGCATGACACTCCCTGGGCCATCCAGGTCATGAGCTCGATGCTGTCATCACCGGAAGTCCTCAAGAGTTCATGCCTGACTAAATCCACACGTTCTGCGTCCTTTGGGTTTATACTTGAGCCACCAGGCATCACCTGTGAAGGAGATAAAGTTCTCGGGTTTTATGGTTTCATATGTCTGTCCTGGGAGAGTGGTCCTGCTCTCCGCTGCGTTGCTGGTTGCAGGGCTCTTGGCAGAGGTCAGTTAGTGCTGCGTGAGGTGCACGGCTGTCTGCCACATTCTCTTTGAGAGGCTCCTGGCTGAAGTTTGGGGCCAAAATGGGAAGGTCAAGAGCCTGATCATAGATCATAGAGACAGATAGCAAATTTAATTCCATTTTATAAGCATAAACAGCTAAGGATATTAAACCATATTGAGCTGATTTCCTTTTCTGTTCCCTTCTCTTGCCAGCAAGTGCCTGGGCATGTTATGAAAGCTTCAAGTGGCCTGGGTGCCCGTCAGTCCTCTTGTTTTCATTTCCATTCTGGTTCTCCCTGCTTTGGTCCCAAGAATGCTGCAGGGGGAGGTGGCGCTGCCCGCAGCAGGGCCCGCAGGGCCTTCTCAGCCTCTGGCCGCCTGGCATCTCGGCCGGAGCATGCAAGGCACACCACACATGCCTCCGAGCTAACTCGGCTTCCCTTGCTTCTGCAGGCGGCCCTCCTCAACTCCTTCCCCACCATCTTTGATGAGCTGCTGCAGATGTTCACGGTGCAGGAGGTCGCAGAGTTCGTGAGGGGAACACTGGGGAGCATGCCCAGCACCGTCCACATCGGGCAGTCGATGGACGTGGTGAAGCTGCAGTCCATCGCCAGGACCGTGGACAGCCGCCTGTTTTCTTTCTCAGGTAGAAGTGGGGACGAGCGTCAGACTCTCCTTGCCAGGGTGCTGGCCAGGTGGTAATCAAAGGGTCATTTTTGTCAACCTTCCTACAAAGTGGCCCTTAAAATGCAGAGTTTTCGGTAACCTCTGTTCGAGACGGCAGGCGAGAGGTGTGCCTCCTGCCTCACTCGCAACTTATTTCTAGAGATGCGCAGGCGTGGCCTGCAGAGCGGCGCCAGGCCCAGCAGCCTGGCCCGTGGCCCAGGTCCCGCCACAGCCCCAGGAGGCGAGAGAACGGGGACAGGAAGGGAGCAAGAGTGAAGGATCTAGCCCACGGGGAAGGATCTCAAGTAAATGAAGAGACCCTGGAGGGGGACCGGAGGAGCCAGTGTGCTTTCTTGATTCCTCGTTTCACTAGTCAGGTAGACTCCGTTTCCTCTCTTTGTGGGAACCTCTAAGGATTAGACAAAGAGATGGGCAGGGAGCCCTCCACACCCCTAAATAAGTCAGGACAGCCTAACAGATACCGTCAGCGGGTCAGGCTGCCTTTCAGAAAGAACAGCCAGATCCAAACCTGAAACCACACTAAACATGATCAGCTTGCAGCAGTAACAAGTACTCAGTGGCCAAATGTCAAGGTCAAGATGAGCCTGATCCTGGGACTTCTGGGAAAGATGGAGGCGCAGGTGGACATGCTTCACCACCCCCTCAGCCGTAAGAAGGGTCACAACTAACCTCAAGACAAAAAACACCCAGAACTGTCAGAAAATTGAACTGCACGGAAGTCTGACAACCAAGGATGTAAAGAAGCCATATCCATCCAGACAGGTAGGAGGGGTGGAGGCAGAAGCTGGGGCAGAGAGGACACGGTGTGGGCAGAAAGGCGGGAGCAGTGGCGGCTGGCGGAATGGGCGGTCCCGCATTCATGTGTGGTAGATTGAGTGATCCCAGCCCCACGCCAGACCATGCAGCCCAGGGTTCTAGCACCAGGAAAACAAAGCCTCCTAACTTCTGGCTGTAAAAATCAGCAGGGATTGGGGTGGCGGAAGGAACTGCCGATCTCTCAGGAGAGTCCGTTTAAAGGACACGCATAATCCTAGAATATATGCAACCCCACCCCTCTGGGAACCACCACCAGGGCAACAGCCAGAGCGGGGCCAGTCACATACAGGAAGTGGGTGAAGTGACTGGAAACAGGGTGAGTGCCAAGCACGCCTCTAGCAGCCAGGCAGCAGCATTGTCCCCTCCCCCACCCCGACCCCCCGGAAAGCCACAAAGTGGTGAGGCTGGGTGCCCCACCCTGGTCCTACCTAAGGCTCAGCCCCATACAGTGTATAACAGGTGCGCCAAGACGGGGAGTCAAAGCAGCTCTACCTAATACACAGAGACAAACGCAGGAAGGCTACCCAGTTGAAGAGACGAAGAAATAGGGCCCAAATGAAAGAACAGAACAAAACTCTAGAAAAAGAACTAAACGAAATGGAGATAGCCAACCTATCAGATGCAGAGTTCAAAACACTGGTGATAAAGATGCTCAGAGAACTTGCTGAGTATGGCAAAAACATAAGGGAAGAAGTGAAGGCTACACTAAGTTAAATAAAGAAAAATCCCGAAGGAACCAGGAGTGAAGGGAAGGAAGCTGGGGTTCAAGTCAACGATTTGGAACATAAGGTAGAAGTAAAGAGTAGCCAGAACAGAATGAAGAAACAAGAATTCAAAACAATGAGGAAAGAATAAGAAGACTCCGGGACATCTCCACAAGTGCCAACATCCAAATTGTAGGGATGCAGGAGGAGAAGAAGAGCAAGCAAGCAATGGAAAACTTATTTGAAAAACAAATGACAGAAAACTTCCCCAGCTTGGTGAAAGAAATAGACATACAAGCCCAGGAAGCACAGAGTCCCAAACAAGCTAGACCCAAAGAGGCCCACACTAAGACACACCAAAATTAAAATGCTAACAGTTAAAGATGCAGAGCATCAAGGTAAAAGAAGAGAGTTTCCTTAAAAGAAGATCCCATAAAACTATCAGCCGATGTCTCAAAAGAAATTTTTCAGGCAAGAAGGGACTGGCAAGAAGTATTCAGTGATGGAAAGCAAGGACCTACAACCAAGATGACTCTGTCCAGCAAAGCTGTCATTTAGAATGGAAGGGCAGATGAAGTGCTTCCCAGTCAAGGTAAAGCTAGAGGAGTTCATCAAGTCATTATATGAAATGTTAAAGGGACTTATTTAAGAAAAATAAGATCAAAACTGTGAATATAAAATGACAACAAACTCAAAACTATCAACAACTGAATCTAAAAAACAAAAACAAGATGAGCGAACAACCAGAACAGGAACAGAATCATAGGTATGGAGAGCCCACGGAGGGTTATCGGCAGGAAGGAGGAAAGGGGAGAAATGGGGAAATGGTGCAGGGATCGAGAGGCATAGTTGGTGGGTATGAAATAGGCAGGGGGGTGTTCAAAATAGTAAAGGAAACGGAGAAGCCAAAGAACGTACATCCACGACCCACGGACAGAACTAAAGGGGAGCTGTTGGAGGGAAGAAGGATACCGGATGGAAGGGGAAAAATTGGGACAACTGTAACAGCATAATCAATAAAATAAAATACACTTAAAAAAATATTAGCCTTATCCTGTAAGAATATCGCTATCATAGAATAAACTCCTAGGGCACAGGAATAAATCTGAAATGCTAGCAAAACCATTATTAGAATTTTTATAATTAGAATTTTTGGTAATAAAATATTTTAAGTTTGACTTTTGAAGTATAAGAACAATAATTTTACAGTCCTGCAGACGTTTGCAGTACCAACTGGGTGTCCTTTAACTTGCGAGTGTTGGGGATTGCTGATGGTAAAGCTGCCAGCCAGGAAGATGAGCTTTGCTCCCGGTAGCTGTGGGAAACACCCTCTCCTCACCGGCTCCTGGAGTGAAGGTTGTGTCAAGGGTCAGGCCGCACTGTCACCGAGGCCATCACCCACGCTCATGCCTCAGGCATGGCTTTCTGGATACACGGGAAAGGGGACAGCAGGCTCTTCTCACTGGCGTGTTTTATTTTTAATGCCTGCTGCTCCCCATAGTCACATGGAAAACCTGTTCTTAATCTCCAGGCAGCAGTGGAAGTCGTGTGATTGGGTTTTGAGGTGACAAGCCATCGCCAGGCTTTCATTTGCGTCTCACTTCCGTTGACTGCCTGACAGCAGCGCCTTCCCTGACTCAGGAGGGTTTTGGCAGTGGTGTCATTTAACCAACACTCACATTCTCAGCACATGAATTCCATCTTCCTTCAGCAGATTCTGCTACTTTGCAGGCTATTGGTTATTACACAGCCTGCTTTGTCGGTATTTTGGTCTGCAAATAGATTGTGCACTTCTCTTTTAGTCAGGCATCTTTTTTTTTTTAAAGATTTTACTTATTATTTCCAGAGAGAGAGAGGAAGGGAGAGAGACAGAGAGGGAGAGAAGCATCCATGTATGGTTGCCTTTCACCTGCCTCCAGCTACGGACCTGGCTGGAGACCTGGCTTGCAACCTGGTGATGTGCCCTGGCTGGGAATCGAACCAGCGAATTTTAGGTTCGCAGACCGGCACCTTATCCAGTGTGCTACCAGCCAGGGCTCAGGCATCTTTTTAAAAAATAAAATAGCTGTCAATCCATTTCACTGGAACATATCCTAATACGTATTTGACAAGGCAGAGTCTCAAAATCTCTGTGTGTCTTGTAATTTGATTTTGGCTGACAAAGACTTTCTAAATCTCATCTGGAACACTGAACTATGGTGAAACATGAACAATAAATCCAGAAGGCCATGGCTCGTTTGTGTTACTGGAAATCTGACTGAATGGTGCCAGCCAGGTATGGGGGTGCCTGCAGGAACCACAGACATGATGTCCCCATTGTAGTCCCCTCATGCCTTTGAGTCAATGCAGAAGAAGCCATCAGCACCTCATTCTACAGATGGGAAATCAAGCCTGTAGGAAGAAGCAACTGCCTAGGTCTTAGTGTGAGTTAATAAAGTAGCCTTCCTCAAGTTAGGGTTCTAAACAGAGTTGCCTCCTGGTGACAATACTATTTGGGTAACGTTGAGGAATGATGAGTAGGATTGGCAATAAGGGTTAGCTAATTATCAAAGGCCTGTGACACAAGTCCTCCTTCTGTTCTGGTCATTGCTGGGGACACACCTCGCAAGCCTGCAGGGATGAGGCCATCAGGAGCCTGCCACAGAGCACACGCTGGGGGCGGGAGAGGACCAGGCCACCTCCACCTAGCTGGGTGTCCTGTAGAGGGACCACTTACAGTCCCTGTGAAGTGTGCAGGTCAGTCAGTGCAGCTCAGAAAGTTGTGCGAGTTGTTTAGAGTGGTCACTGTGCACTGAGCCTTTCGTTTGGGGTCCACTCTTCAGCGATTCCGTTTGGAAGCCATGTCCTAACATTCATCCTGCACAAAATGCCACAGAGACTGTCTTGACCTGAGGAAGGAGCGAGGTGGAAGGATAATGCTGTGGGACCTCGTAGAACGCCTGGGAGCCGGGGCTCCTAGGCCCTCCAGAGGGAAGGGGTGGCCTCCAGCTTGGCTTCCGCCCCAGCGCCGCCTGCTTGGGGCCCAGCTGAGCGCACAGGGCTCCGGCTTCTGAAGGTGGCTCGCGCTCTGAAGGGCTGCTTCCCGCTGTGTCCCCCCAGAGTCCCGGCGCGTCCTACTTCCTGTGGTTCTTCATCACATTCACCTGCACCTGCGGCAGCAGAAGGAGCTTCTCATCTGCTCAGGGATCCTTGGCAGCATCTTCTCCATCGTCAAGACCAGCTCTCTGGTAGTGGCCCCGCACCCACCCCCCTCCGCTCTGCCCCAGCCCGGGGCCCTGTAGCCAGAGGCAAGCCCGTCGGGGGCTTCCGGCGGTGCAGGGAGTTGTCCGGGGGGAAGGGCGGCCTGTGGCGCCAGAGGCCTCTCCGCAGAGCACAGTCTTGCTGCCGTTTCAAGTTGTACTCCCACGGGTCCACCCAGAACCGCAGCTCTCCGTGCTTGCAGGGAGCCCAGTCCCGTGCGGTGCCCTCGGGGCGGGCGGGCGGGCGGGGGCGGCTGCTGGTTCAGACCTTTCCCTGGCCCCCCGGCAGCCGAGGGCCTCTCAGCGTCCTGTGTGCGCGGTGCCACCCCGGGAGCCCTGAGCCTCGTGAGGCGGGAGGGTGTGCGTTAGGGGATCTCAGCGAGTCATGTTTTTGCTTGTTTTCTTCTTTATATTTTCTTTTAAAAAGAAGTCTGTGGTGGAAGGGGAAGAAGGGAAGGAAAGATATGTGTTAGCCACAGATAATTTATTTTAATGATAATTACCGGTGTATTTGTGATAATAGAAAAAATGCACATTCTTATGAAAAAGTTAGAAAATATAGGAAAGTATAAAGAAATAAAGTAGAAGAACAAGAATGAATTTTTTTATTATACCATCTTATTAAGTCGAGGTAAGGTTTCTGGAGACTAAAATTTCAATGGCGTTGAAAATGAAGACCAGGGGCTTCAGCCCGCCGCGTGGCTTGAGCAGGGTGCAGGGACCCAGCAGGGCGCCTGAGTCCCGAGTCCCACCTGGTGATGGGCGGGCCTGGCCCCGCTGCTGAGAGAGCTGCAGTGGCTGCTGTTGGCCCCCCGCCCCGCAGGCCGGCGGCCCCTTCCCACCGGGCCTCAGCGGGCGCTGAGGTGCGGAAGGTCTACTGGTAACCCACGGTCGGGCGGGGTTGGGGCGGAGGCCTGGTGCCAGAAGGAAAGTGAGGACGGTTGAAGGCCAGAAGAAAGGGAGAGGGAGGAATGGGCATGGGTAAAAACCTGAAGGTGTCCGGGGCTAGAGTTGATGCAGTTAGTTGCTGACGGCTCCGCCAAGAGGCACCACAGCTGAGAGTGACCCCAGTTTGGCAGGTGAAGCTGGTCAAGCGTTCATGTGGCGAGGGCAGGGCGTCACTGGGCTGGGTGCTGGGTGGGGAAGAAGGAAACGGAAGCCCCGTGAGAGCAGAGGTACCATCTTGCTCAGGTCCGTGGACAGTGGTTGGCACAAGGTAAATGCGTAATGAGTGATGGGTTGGTGCATGGATGGACAGATGGACATTTGGTCCAGTAATAGCTTAATTTGTGAGAGAATTAAAATCAAGCTACGGGACTTGATCGAAAGGGAGAGATCTGTGAAGGAATAGCGCACGCGTGGCTGGGGCAGCTCCGTGCTCTGCGGGGCTGCTCAGAGGGGCGCCCTGAGACCAGACTCCTTCAGGTGGCCCGAGGAGCTGGATGAGACCCAGGCAGGTGGGGCTGGCACCGGCTGAGACCACCCAGAAAGAAGGTCTTGAGGAGAAGCAGTCTTGAGAAGGACTGAGATACTCTGGGTGCTTAGTAATGGCAGAGGTGCTGCCCCCCACGCCCTGTGGTGTGAATACTTGGCCATTTTCCCGGGGGTAGTCAGCAGTGCTGTGCTGGCAGTTACAGGGAAGTCAAAGAAAACCTTTGAACTCAAGGCCTTCACGTCCGTCCTGTAGGTTGAAATGACCATACGTGCTGGTGGTTCAGCATTGCGGGTGCGGTGCTGGGTTGGGTTAGGGGCCCCCGCCCCCCGCGTCAGCAGCGGTGCTCCGGGGCCTCTCCGAGCCGGCCGGTTCCTTGACCCTGCGTGCCCGTGTGGCCAAGGGCGGCGTTGGGTCTGGTCCTGAGGCGGCTGAGCCTGTAGGAGCTGCGCGCAGCCCGGCTGTGCTAACGTGCGCCCTCTCGCTGCTCCAGGAGGCAGATGTCATGGAGGAGGTAGAGATGATGGTGGAGAGCCTCCTGGACGTGCTCTTGCAGACTCTGCTCACCATCATGAGCAAATCGCACGCTCAGGAGGCGGTAAGAGGGCAGCGGTGCCCGCAGTGCACAGCGGAGATCACTGTTAGTAACTAACATTCAGGTTTCCTGTTTCCTGCTCTAACCTGGGGCTCCTGCACGCACCCATCTCACCGCACAGCACCTCATCCCGCCTCCCTCCTGCACGGCTGCCCGCATGCTGCCCCCCCCACCCCACCTGACCCCTGTCCACGCGGAAGCTCCAGGTTCGCACTCCCGGAGCCTGCTCTCGGGCAGGCTCAGGAACTGCGTCCCGTTCCCTGCACGCTGTCCTCGTTGGCCCTTGCCTTTGAGCCGCGCCATCTTCTGTAATGTGGAATGAAATAGAGACGTAGGAAGACGTAGGAAGAGGCTAAAGGTGGAAATAGACGGTTCCTCCTAGAACAAGCTCTCCCAAGTGATGTGAGCAGCAGAATAATTTTCTCAGAATGTGCTGCCGGTCAGTTGCTGTCGTCGTGTGTGTATCACAGTGCCTGGCCCCAGGAAACATGGATGAGGGAGAAGTACCCTGGCATTCCTGGCAGGGAAGGAGGGGCGGCCCCCAGCGCCCCGCCCCTGTACCCGGAGTGGACTTCCCGGCCCTGTGTTGGAACGTGATAAACGTTGCCCGCACTCTTCCATGGGCAGTGGGAGTTGCCAGGGCTCTTTCCGAAGGCAACCCGCTGGGAGCGAGCAGGGCTCCTCGTGCCAGGCTCACCGTGGGGAAAAGCGTAAGCCCCCTGGCAGCCAGTTCTGCTGACTGACAATGACACGTGCTTACTGTGGCCCGACCTGCTCCGTGTCCCTTACAAACGTTACCTCACTTGCCAGCGCTGCTTACAGAGTTTCATTTTGCACAGGGTTAACGAAGATGGTAACAACTTCAGTTTACTGGGCACTTCTTTACGTGCTGGACCTTTTACTTGAAGGCTTTATGTGTAGCCATCTGGTCAATGAATTCTGGCTTATTACACCTATTTTTCAGATAAAACTGAGGTTCATATGTATGCCTATGTTTTACATACATATACGTGTAATAATTTTGTGGGTCAAATTCCCATGAGTTTAAAACGTTTGAAGATTGTCCAAATGAAGTCATTTTCTTTCCATTTTTCCCTGAGGAGGCCGTCTTCCAGAAAGAGGGCATGCCTGGCTGCCCAGGGTTAAAAACCGCTATGGGGTGGCCGGAGTCTCGGGGGTCCTTAAAGCAGGGTTCCCTCCCCTGGACCCCAGTTGGAATGTGAAGGTTTAAAGACTCATTTTTTATCTTTAATTTTTCACTTATCTTAAAACCCACAGCTTTTCTTCTCATACAGGTCAGTTTTGATTCCTGTATTTTCCAGACAGTTGTGTTGACCTACTGTGTTCCCTCTGCCTGGTCCACTAGCCACATAAGCTCTGAGGGAGACTCTTGCAGGACCCAGCAGGATGGGCAGAGTTGGAGTCATGTCCAGAGGAGGCCTAGCACCCTGACGAGCAGCCACTCTGGCCTTAGAATAGTGACAAAGACGACGTGGCCAGAAGGTTCCCAGGAGAAACTAGAATACCCGCTTTCCTTTGCGGTGCTGCGTTGTCGTAGGAAAAGGCTTTTCAGGCAGCCGCCCCGCGGCAGAAACCTTAATAAAACCACCTGCCAGCGCCCAGAGCACAAAGCTTGTCTCCAGAGCCAGAGTCGTCACCTTCCTTTCCATGAACACGGGGGCCATTTCAGACCCTCCCTCTTGTCCTTGCCTCTGTGGGTGGGCTGTGTCCCTAGTAACCGACTGTGCTGAGCGGATTCTGGGTTCCCGCAGGGTGAGTACGTGTCCTGCCTTCTCTCGCTGCTCCGCCAGATGTGCGACACCCATTACCAGCACCTTCTGGACAGTTTCCAGAGCAAGGACGAGCTCAAGGTAGGGGGCTTCCGGAGGCTGAAGGCCGGCAGTGGTCCCGCACAGCCAGACCCCAGTAACCTGGCAGGTTCTCCTGGACTGGTAGCAACTCTGACTGCTGCCTCCCGGAGAAGCCCCTCTGGGCCCCGTTGGTTGGCAGCAGACCAAGACTCCTTCCCTTCCTGCCCCTGCAACCCAGGCTTCACTATTTAATGGTCATAAGTAATGGTAACAAGTTTTTGTCGTTAAAATACGTTTCTAGAAGGTAACCCCTTGAGAGCCTAGAGCACGCTCTTGGAGAGAAAAGCAACCAACAGGGAACCGCTGGCCCCATCCCTCTGGGCCCAGAGCCCGGGAGCACCCAGGAGGACACCTGCACCGCGTGTCGCAGGGCTGGCTCATGCCAGGCGTCCGCTTGTTTCAGGAGTTCCTGCTGAAGATTTTCTGCGTGTTCCGGAGCCTGATGAAGATGAGCGTCTTCCCTCGGGACTGGATGGTGATGCGGCTTCTCACAAGCAAGTGAGTGTGCCAGGGCCCCGCACTGGCATCCACAGAGTCGCTCTCAGACGGAGCTGTGCCCCGTGCGTTTGTGCAGGAAAGGTCAACACCACCTCCGTGGGGACAGAGGGGAGGGCGAATGTGAAAAACTGTCCTGGCGCAATCGGCAGGCCTTGGCCGTTTCACCCCAAGTTCAAAGAGAAGACAGAATCAAAGAGAGTGTTTTTAAAAAGGGAGCCCGAGTGCCTGGCAAACGACATCTTGGTACGGCTAGAAGAAGAGGAGGTTCCTTCCTGAGGAGGGCGGGCTCCGTGGCCAGGGGCCCTTCTCTTGACTCGGTCTGTGTCGTGTGCCCAGCACCGCCCGCCCCCCACATCTGTGCTCGTGACCCACCGAGACCTGGCTGTGAGGCTCTGGCCGCTTCTGGCCACAGGACTCACGCGAAGGCTGACCCCAAAGTGCCTGCACCGTTTCCACTCTAGCCTGTGTTTCTAACAGGCAGACCAGACAAGGGATGCGGTAGGTCAGGGGCTTCCCCGACCGGCTCAGAAGGCCACGTGGCCACTGCTCTCTGGCCCCCGCTGCCTGCAGCTACCTTGCCTTTCCTGTTGTCTTTACCCAGGATGTAGCGAAATGATGCACGTCAGCGGTATTGGCATGGTATCAGCGTGGCTTTTCCATTTTGTACCTGTTGTAGTGTGTTGTTTTTCTTTTTTCAAAACTAAACCTTTTATATAGAACAGAAGAATGGTTATAAACAAAGTTGCACAGATATTTCCTCAAATGGTGGATTTTTCTTTTGACTCCCTCTTGTTTCTCTCAGCCTCTATTCAGAGCACCTCGGGCTCCCCAGCCCATCCTGCAAGAGCAGCCTCTTCTTTTACGGCTTGTTACCTTTCAGGCTTGTCGCCCCCTCTGCTGGGGGACTAGTCAGTCTCCTTAATGCATGGTTTGGCCTTGCCCTGCTCATGCACCAAAGCCCTGGGGGCCGTGGCTAGATACCAGCTTCCCCGCCTCACTTCCCACACCCGAGCCCTTGGTGCCAGCAAACTAGCCTCACATCGTCCCTCTTTTTCACCCAGGGTAAACCTGAGAGCGATATTCTAAACCAAAGCCTGGAATTAAAAGACTATAGATGAAAATAGTAGTGTATGGCAAAGGTATTTAATAACTATAAAACCCTATGATCAAGTTAAGAAATAAAATTATACTCTTAAGTCGTCTAGTGGTTATAATATGTTCATTACCCAGAAGTCCCCAGAATGCGACAATCATTCTTTGAACTAGAAGAAACTTGAAAAAAAAAAACAAAACCAAAGCATCAAATCCCATGGCCCCCTTTTATAGGCAGGAAAACTGGAGCTTGGAGAGCGGTAGCACCAAGGCCAGGTCATGGCACGGCCAGGTCTAGAACCCGCTAGTGTCCCGTGCTCTTCCGCCAACAGTGGAGCATTTCTCCACTGGTTTCCAGTGGGTCTTATGCCCTCTGTTGCTCCTTTTATAGCCACATCTTCCAGCGGAGCGTGACCTGCCAAGAAGTGTGCGCACAGGCCGTAGACAGTTGATGCTAAGCTGTCGGAGGCCATTGTTAGTCTTTTAACTCTGCCGAACACCTTGTTCCCTTACTGCAGCATTATAGTCACCACTGTCCAGTACCTCTCTTCTGCACTGCACAAGAATTTCGCAGAGACAGACTTCGACTTTAAGGTAGGAGCTCCTGAGGTATATATCACTGTCTTTGTAATAACCTAGAAAGCCGAAAAATAAGCTCACTGTTTTTGTTTTACTTAAAGCAGTCACTTTATTTTGCGTATAATTTTGCAGGTCAGGAATTTGAGGACTCGGCTAGGTGTCAGCTTGGGGGCTGGGGCAAGCTCACTGGTTTTTTATGTTCTTAATCTGTTGGTAGTACCGAACAGCTTGCAGGCTTGATAGTTTGGGAGGTGCTGGGAGCCAGATGCCCACAAGAATGCTTCCTAGTCTAGAATTAACACTGTTGGCTTCAGAGGAGTCAGGAGAGAGAAAAAAAGTTCCGTTGGCAAAGATATTTAAAAAGGAAAAAAAATCCCAAGATCTTAAAGTTGTAAAATGAGTTCTGTGCTGCATGCATGTATATTTAGAAGCTGTCCTTGCAAGGTTAAGGACACGGGCTGTCATGGGATTTTTCTTGCTCTGTCTCTAGGTGTGGAATTCTTATTTTAGCCTGGCAGTTCTGTTCATAAATCAGCCAAGCCTCCAGCTAGAAATCATCACTTCAGCCAAGAGGAAGAAGATTCTAGATAAGTAAGACATATGCCCAGAATGGGCTGAGTTTCCTTCGAATATCCGCACAGTTCTCACTGAGGCGGCTTCCCCAGGAGCCGGGCGAGGGCGTGCGGCTCAGTTGCGGCCCGGACGACCTCGTGTGTGGGGACAGGAGAGACAGCGCAGAAGCACTGTGCTCACTGGGCATGTAGCCTGTCTTCCCCAACCTTCTCCCGCTAATAATGCTCCTGTGTTGGTATTTCCAGGTACGGGGACATGCGTGTGATGATGGCCTATGAACTGTTCAGCATGTGGCAGAATTTGGGTAGGTCTTCCCTCCCTAGTCGCCCTTCCACATCTTACAGCACCAAATAAAAGTGACAAGACTCGCAGCTCCCCCAGGTTTTAATAATGTTAATTCAGATGCAAGGGACCGTCACCATCTTGAACAGAACACCCCATGTGGTGCAGCAATGTGCACAAAGCCCTCAGCGGGAAAGTCAGGCTGAGAAGACAGGCTCGCGATCCCTTTTTTGAGAACTGGAAGCCAGAAGGAGAAAGTTGATGAGGGCGCCAGTAGTTTTCCCCAGTCCGAGAACTCGTGTCTCCGAGAGCTGCCGTTCTTGTCCGGCCGGGGCGTTGCAGGCTCAGAAGCACAGGCCCTGGAGATGCTCAGCGCGGGATGGGGCAGCCGTGCGCTTGCGTTAATAAAGATGGAAAACACTCCTTGAGTTTCTGGAGTTCAGGCACGCAGATCACATTCCTGGCACCAATTGCACAAAGAGTGGATGTAAGGAGGGAATTTTAGCCCTTAGGTGGGTTTTAGTTCCCTTTTTGTGATGACTTTTCAGCTCCCCGGATACCTGCTGCTTTGGGTCTAACACTGAGGGTTCGAGGTAGCTTGCCGTGGCCTGGTGGCTGGGGGGCGGGGGGTGGCATCCTTCGCTATTGTGTTGCAGGCTTTCAGCAGCTAGAGGAGCTGCTGTTACTCTTCCTAGTAAAGCCTGCCCTCACCGAAGCTCAGGGCTCTGAAGCCTGGGCAGTGACGATCCTAAGATCTATAATCCCTCATTACCCATCCCTGTCTCTTAGACGAGTGAGGTGTGAGGCATTTCTTCTGGCAGCAAACACTAGGGCCTTCTGCCCACGGGTGGAGGTGCGTCTCCCCAAGCAGGCTTCCCAGCTTAACTTGCTGCATTGAGCACAGTTAAGGTATAGACTTTAACCCTGAAGCTGACTCTGAAAGTCCCAAGAACACAAGAACTAGCCATTGTACCCAACAGCAAGATTTGAACATGCAGAATCAGCCTCAGGGCTAACATTTGATCCTTAGGTAAGCTTTTTTAAGTAGAAGAAACTGGTAAGAAGATGCCTAATTTTCCTGATAAAGCCATCCTGTCTCATTGTTTTGGTGGAAATGGCATTTTCCGGTCCTCAAAAATTGTTTTTACTATGCTGTGGCCATCAGTACACGGTGCACAGGCTGTCTCCTCCTTAGTCTCCAAAGGACTGAAAGCAGGTCTCTGGGTGACGTTCACTCTGTTTCACCATCACAAGGGAGGGAAAAGTTCTGTCCCCTCGGACAGCCCTGGCTCAGGAAACAGGCCCCAGGCTGGGCAGTTGCAGGGAAACCAGATCGTCCACTTCCCAAGGACAGGACCCTTTAAGAAGGTCGAAGGGTGAGCTGAGCTGAGCTGAACTGAGCTGAGTGGATGCATTTCTGCCATCAGAAATGCAGTGTGGGGAATGGCCTTTTCACACAACACATCAAAATCAATACTAAAATACAGAACAACATCACTCAAATCTGTCAGAAATCAAATTTAACGGATGTCTAACAACTACAGAATTAAAGAAAAAGCCATCCAGACAGAGCTGGCAAACTGGCTTACCTGGCCAGCACTGTTAGACCCGCCTTGGAGATAGATCCTCAGAGACTCCACCCCACCCAGCTTAGGGGCCCACCTCCACTGCGTTTCCCTGGGAAGGGCTGGTCCTGGCTCATCCTGCACAGCTTCCTAAATCTTACTGGCAATGCAGCAGCTGGCCTTCGTGAGCTCCAGGCCCGGCTCTAGCAACAACCCAAATTCACAGCTTGGCTTCACCTGGGAACCTAGCCCAGCACAAGCAGCATCCGCCTCAGATTGCTGTGCCGCTCAGGCAGGGTGGCCTGGGCAAAACACAGGTGGGGCTGACCCTGGCCTGCAGCACTGGGGGACCCCAGGGCCAGCCCACCCAGCAGACAGCGACAGACCACGTCTGAGCACCACCACCCTGTCCCTGCACAGCTGATCTCCGTGGAGGGGGGAGGGTGGTGGTCTGTGGTCACAGCCAGTTCATGCAGCTGACCGGCCTGGGTAGATCCCTCCCATTCAACTGCCAACAGCAACCAAGGCTCAACTACAAGAGGAGGGTGTACTCAGCCCACACAAAAGGTGCACTTCGAGTACCCAGCTTGGGTGATAGGGGAGGTTGTGCCACTGGACCCTACAAGGACACCTAGTGCATTAGGCCATGCCATCAAGATAGGGAGGCTACCAAAAGAGGAGACAAAGAAACATGGCCCAAATGAAAGGACAGATCAAAACCCCAGAAAAAGAGTTAAACAAAATGGAGATAAGCAACCTATCAGATGCAGAGTTCAAAACACTGGTTATAAGGACACTCAAGGAACTTAGTGAAGACCACAGCAGCATATAAAAGACTCAGTCAAAAACAAAGGATACATTAATTGAAATAAAGAACAGTTTACAGGGGAACAATAGGAGAGTGGAGGAAACAAAGTCAAATCAATGATATAGAACATAAGGAATCAGTGATATGAAACATAAGGAAGCAAAAAAACATGCAATCAGAACAAGAAGAAAAAAAGCTAAGAAAATGAGGACAGTGTAAGCAGCCTCTGGGACAACTTTAAGAGATCCAACATTCACACTATAGGGGTGCCAGAGGAGAAAAGAAAGAGCAAGAAATTAGAAATCTATTTGAAAAAATAATGAAAGAAAACTTTTCTGATTTGGTGAAGGAAATTGACATGCAAGTCCAGGAAGCACAGAGAGTCCCAGACAAGATGGGTGCAAAGAGGCCTGCTCCAAGACACATTGTAATTCAAATGCCAAAGGTTAATATAAAGAGAATCTTAAAAAGAGTAAGAGAAAAGCAGTTAATTACCTACAGGGAAGTTCCCATGAGACTGTGAGCTGATTTCTCAAAAGAAACTTTGCAGGCTAGAAGGGATTGGCAAGAAATATTCAAAGTCGTGAAAAGCAGGGACCTAACAGCCAAGATCGCTCTTCCCAGCAACGCTATCATTTAGAATGGAAGGGCAGATAAAGAGTTTCCCAGACAAGAAAAAACCAAAGGGGTTCATTATTCTAAGCGGACTTATTTAAGAAAAAGAAGACCAAAACTATGAACAATAAAGTGGCAAAAAATACAAATCTATTAATTGAATCTGAAAACAAATTAAGCAAACAAGAGTAACAGAGACAGAATCGTGGATACAGAAAACATTTTGATGGTTCCTAGATGGGAGGGGAACAAGAGTGGGAGAATGGGTGAAGAAGTGAGGGGATTAAGAAGTATATAGATAGAGCCTAGACTCCTGGCTCAGTGGATAGGCTCCGGCCTGCAAACCCAGTGTTGCTGGTTCGATTCCCGCTCAGGGAACATAACCAGATTGCAAGCCAGGTCTTCGTCCAGATCCCCAGCTGGAGGCAGGTGAAAGGCAACCATACATTGATGTTTCTCTCCCATTCTTTCTTCCTCCCTTCCCCTCTCTCTAAAAATAATGAATAAAACCTAAAAAAAAAAGAAAATGTACAAATAGGGAATCACAGAATAACCACAGGGATGTGAAGTACAGTATAGAAAATGGAGTAACCAAAGCACTTATACAGGGTACACGTGATGAACTGGCAAAATTTTAGTAAAATAACAAAGCACAAAAGTATTATATTTTGAAATAAATTTATTCTTATATGTAAATACATAAACATTATTTTTTTAATTGTTAAAAAAAAGTCTCCATTTGCTGCAGTACTAGACTCAATTCGACTTTGGAATCTTGAGCACACTTTAACTTTTCTTTATCCGTGGACATTATAATGTTTTCAATTTTGGCTTTAACAGCCTGTTTATTGGAATGAGGTTGTTTATTAACTTCTCTCTCACAAATGCTCCCTACATAGTAGTCTAAAGGATTTGCATCTGGTGAACTAGGCAGCCAGATTTCCTTTGACCAGAATTCAGGAACATTGACACTGAGAAATTCTTGCACATTTTTGGTGTTATGTGCTGATGTACCATCTTGTTGGAAGACAAAAATGACATCCATTTGTGACTTGCTTCATCCACGGTACAACGACTCTCAAAAGGTCAAGGTAAACATCCTGGATCTTCACTGATGATCTTCTGGATTCTGTCTACAATATGTGGACTTGTACGATCCTTATGTACCTTACGCATTTTCCTTGTTGGTATGATGACATCAGGATCAGCATTATACACCTTCATGTTGTAGATAAAGGGATGTTATTGAAGTTTGCAATTTCCTTAACAGTTCGCCCTGCATGTAGTGCAGAAACTATGGTTGCTCTAACATCATATTCCTTCAACATGACAGTTGCCCTCAGAATTTACTACTTCATATCTGAAACAATGATGTTAAATCATAACCTTAGAAACATAGTTTTTCAAAGTAAGCCCTGGCTGGTGGCACAGTGAATAAGGTGCCAGCCTTATCCCAATGGTCGCTGGTTCGATTCCCAGCCAGGGCACATAACCAGGTTGCAAGCCAGGTCTCCAGCCAAATCCATGGCTGGAGGCAGGTGAAAGTAACCATACATTGATGTCTCTCTCTCTTTCTCTGCCTCTCTCCCTACCCCTCTCTCTAAAAATAATAAAAGATAAAATATTAAAACACAAAATAAGCACGTGAAATAAGGGGATGCAAAGCTATTGCCAGTTGGTTGCGGGCACCCTGTACACATGACCCATGGACAGGAACGATGTTGGCAGGATTGCCTGAGGGAGTGTGGAGTGCTGGGTTGCGGGGGGCGGGGGGGAAGGAAAAATCAGGACAACTGTAATAGCATAATCAGTAAAGTATAATTTTAAAAAAGCAATACAGTGCCTTGGAGGGGGGCGTGGGTGGAGAAAGTCTACGCCAGCCTTTGGGAGCGGGCAGACTGTGCAGGGGCCCCTGCTAACTCAGGAGGGCCTCGGAGGCCCCCTGTGAGCACATGCCGTGAAGAGGCCCCTGGACTCCAGACCTCCAGTAGCTGGACCAGTGAGGGAACATCCTCGTCACTTGCATGCCTCTGGGCTAGAGTTCGAAACCCCAGGGAGCGTGCACTGTGTTTAGATGGATTTATCTTGCCAAATAGCTGTTGCGAACTGACTCTCTGAAATCCTGTTCTGTCTGGAATAGTGAACTCTTCCTTGACCTCAGAACGATTTTCAGGTAGTAAATTCTTTGAAAAGACAATCAGTGCCTGTAGAACATCTGTTTTAACTGGGCCAGGCCAGTTTGTCCATGAACACTAAAAGGCCAAGAGAGGGAGTATCTCAGAAAACCACAGGGAGAGCTTGCTCTGTTCTCAGACGCTTCCAGCGCGAGCAAAGTGTGCGCCGTGGCCCCGCGTGGGAAGCTCCCCTGAGGAGCAAAGCAGGCAAACTGACGCCTGTTGGCTTTTGTTGTTCAGGTGAACATAAGATCCACTTTATTCCCGGAATGATTGGCCCTTTTCTGGGTGTGACGCTGGTCCCACAGCCAGAAGTGCGGAACATCATGATTCCCATCTTTCACGACATGATGGACTGGGAGCAAAGGAAAAATGGCAACTTTAAACAGGTGAGGTGACACCTGGTGGTAAGAGGGCCCTGGGAGCGTGTTGTTCTTCCTCTGCGGGGGATCCCCAAGGTGTGTGCTCCAGGCGTTTCTAGGGTTAGAGCCCAGACCAGATGATGTCTCGTGGCTCAGGATAGCCCACCACGTCAGACTTCTGTATGGAGAGGTGGGTCCAGGAGGTGGGAGCCCTTGGCTTTTGACTAAGCGGCTTCGGGCCGTCCCTTTGTGCAGGTCTTGTGCCACACCTGAAGTAGGAGATGGCCCTGCTGTGTGTCTGCTGTATTCAGGGGACAGGACCGGTACCAGTAAGGGTCAGTGGCAGGGGAGCTGGTACTAGCTAATGAAGGAGATATCTTGCCAGCAGCAAGAATTGTCCATTAAGCTGGCCCACTTTGGAGACGAGGAGTTCCTCTTTCCTGGTGGGTACCGAGCGGAAGGTCCCAGGAGACCTGTGGCGGACGTTTCTGTATCGGCATGGGATGTGCCTGTTTCTCTGTAAGCTCCCGCCCAACTCTGTGATTCTGGGGTGAACCAGTGGCCTGACAGTGAGGAACAGACCAGGCAAAGAATAATGTTTAATTTGCATTTATTTATGGATAAGTGTACAAAGAGTAAAATTCCCTCTTTATGGTTTACAGTTCTGTAAGTTTTAGCAAACATACAAAGTCATACAACCACTGCCACAAAAATAGTTTTTAATTCCTGAAAATTCCATCTTGCTGCCCTTTTCCAGTCAGATTCGTCCCCTGCATTTAACCTACGGCCGCTCTGATCTGTTCGCCGTCACCGTAGGCCTGTGCTTCCCCGAGGCCATTTCGGCAGAAGCATGTAGACCAGAGCCTTCCAGAGCATCAGCTGTGTTGTTGCCATGACCAGTTTTTCTGTTGCTGAATAGTGTTCAGTGCAGTTTCTTCATTCACTTTCAAAGACATTTGGGTTGTTTCCACTTTTTGGTGATTATGAATACATATATAGGTGCTGAAAATCATTTTTTCACAGGTTTTTGTATATTTAACTTTATAAGATGCTATCAAATTGCTTTCCAAAGAGGCTACCATTTCAAAGTTCCAACAGAAGTGCACGAGGGTTCCAGTTGATCCATACACTCACCATCGTTTATACTCTGTCTTTGTTTACTTGAGTCTGTCTTTGTTTACTTTACTCTGTCTTTGTTTATTTTAGTTATTTTAATAATTGTATAGTTTTTTTGTTTTGTTTTGTTTTTAAAGATTTTATTTCATTATTTTTAGAAAGAGGGGAAGGGAGAGAGGCAGAGAGAGAGAGAGAGACATCAGTGTATGGTTGCGTTTCACCTGCCTCCAGCCACAGACCTGACTGGAGACCTGGTTTGCAACCCGGTTATGTGCCCTGGCTGGGGAATCGAACCTGCGACCTTTGAGTTCACGGGCCGGCACCTTATCCACTGTGCTACCAGCCAGGGCCAATTGTATAGTTTTTGATCGTTGTGGTTTTAATTTATATTTTTCTAATGATTAATGATGTTGAACATCTTTTAGTGTGCTTATTTACCATCTTTAATCTTCTTTGGTGAAACGATTATTCAAAACTTGTGTTCATTTTTTTTGTTTGTTTAATTTTTTAAAAAATCAATGTATGGTTGCCCTTCACCTGCCTCCAGTTATAGACCTGGCTGGGTACCTGGCTTGCAGAACAGTTATGTGCCCTGGCTGGGAATCGAACCAGCAACCTTAGGAGTCACAGGCCGGTGCCTGTCCACTGGTAGCCACCAGCCAGGGCTGTGTTCATTTCTAATTGGGTTGTTTGTTTTCTTATTGTTGGGTTCTGAGGGTTCATTATATATTCAGAATATAGGTCCTTTATTGAATATATGATTCAAAAATACTTTCTCCCAATCTTTCTCTTGTCTTTGCATTTACTAAACAGTATCTTTTATGGAACAAATTTTTTAAATTTTTATGCAGTACAGTTTATCAGTGTTTTTCTTGTGTAGATCATACTTTTAATATCATATCTGAGAACTCTTTGCCTAAGACCACAAAACTTTTTCTGTTATGTTTCTTCTAGAAGTTTTACCATTTTACCTTTAGAACTGTGGTCTGACACAGCTCAGCACCACCAGTGCTTAGAAGAGGGCCAGGGCCTGAGAAATCAATGGACTTTCAAGTTTCAAGAAATAGTGTGAAAACTTAGGAAATGCTTTCGTTCTTTGATTCAGTGATTAACAGATGAAAAGTTAACCTAAGAAAATAAATAATTAGGAATGCACGCGTTTTTTGCAACTTTAACAATAAAAATTTGGAACGAGCCTAACTTCCTAAAAGTAGGAGCCCGACTGAATCCACAGTGGCCGTGCCGCCCAGCAGCCCCTGTGCTGACGGTGGCTTCCGCAGCCCAGCAAGCCAGGGAAGGCGGTGCAGGCATGGTGCTAAAATACTCTGTGAATTGGAAAAAAGTCTAAGAGACATACCCTGGCTCCCTCCGCTGCAAGTTACTAAGAGCAGGGTTATGGGTTAAATTTTTCATTCTAGCTTATTTGTATTTTTAATTTTTCTATATTAAGCACTGTTGTATAAATCAAAGAAGTATGTTTAATAGGTACTAAGAAGTAGGGGACTAGTTCACAAAGCCAAAGCCATGAAATACACCGTTGGAAGTAAGACCAAAAATCTCTGGATTTTGGTGATTATGGATGACCTTCAAGAGAGCAGTTTCAGCAAAAGTGGGTGCACCCTAGACATTAGACTGAGGGGTATTTCAGGAGGGTGGGAAAGGGAAAGGGTAGACCCTCCTTTTAAATACTTGATGACAAAGGGAAACAGCAGCAAGGTTTTTCCAATCAGGGGCGCCAAGGTTTGCTTGTTGGTGTCAGTAACTCATGACAGTCCCTGCGGGGGAGAACACAGCTCATCAGCTAAGTCTTGAAAGGTGAGACGCCTGGGCCCCAACTTGAGTCTTGTGCGAAGCTAACCGTCCTGATTCGGTGTCGGAGGTGGCGGGATGCGGCCCAGCCCTCTTTCAGTGGACCCTGTGACCAGCGGCGCAGACTGATTCCAGAGTGACATCTCTTACTGGTGGCTGGGTTCTCTCACCAGGCAGTTGTGCATTTTGTGCAATTAGAAGGCACATGTGTGACAGTTCTTTTCTGTTTGAAGTTATTTCCCAAAGTACTGAAGGCATTAGAGCTACACACTTCAAAAACAGAATCTTATCTTAAAATATTATTTACCCACCATGCAAAATGCCTCTAAAAAAACCCAGGACTAGCATCATAATTGTAGCAGATTGTCCTATTTGCTGCTCATGGGATTTCAGAAAACGTAGCTGCCCTTCCGTGAATTTCCTAATTCAGTTATTCTTTCATTCATTGCCTTAGGACTCTTTGGCCCTGTGTGGAGTGGGAAAATGCTTCTCTTTATAGTTCATTATTAAGTACATCCATGCCATGTTTTGTTTACGTAAAATACCTGTATAAATAATACCACATTTTCAAGCTAACGAAGGGTTAAATTTCTCACCTCAGAGTAAACCTATTAGAAAAGTGGCTGAGTGCTGCTGAGGGCCCTGTGGACCAGTGGGGCAGTAGTGACAGGTTCAGTGTTGCTCCTCACAGTGCAGGGGCCCCTGGTGGTGACCCATGGGGACAAACACCGGAGCCTTGTATCCTGAAAGAGACTCTCTGAAGGAACTACATCTCCCTCAACCCAGCCAAATGCATTCAGAGTGAGGACCAGTCCCCAGCTTCTTTCCTTTGTCACTGCCCGATGGAGGGTAATGTTCTAACCAAGTGTTTTTTATACATACAGATTCTTTTGAATGAACATTTTTTTTTTTAAGAGAGAAAAACTTTTCACAAAGGCTTCTTTTTGATCCAAAATACTTTTCTCTCCAGGAAGTCCTTACGTTTTGCCCTAAACTGGGGGAAAAAACATCTGAGAATTGTAAGTTCCGATTTGTTTAAACCTCTGGGGTGGAGGAGGCAGCGTGGTTTCCTGGGCTGTAGGTGAGACCCTGCCTTTCCTAGTGTGTGTTAGGTGCCAGGACCAAACAAGAAGCAGTTCCCAGCCACTCTCCCCCGTGTCGGGTCAGTTCTGGTTTATCAAGTCTCTGCTTCCCTCTAGGTGGAGGCCGAGCTGATTGACAAGCTGGACAGCATGGTGTCCGAAGGGAAAGGTGATGAGAGCTACCGGGAGCTCTTCGGCCTGCTGTAAGCTGCTTCCACCAGGCACCCCACGCGGGGGGAGGGGGCGAAGCCGGCCGACAAAGGGTAGGGGTGCCACCGCATGGGCAGGGAGAGACCTGGGTTGCTCCTAGCTGTGGCAGTGAGCACCTTCTGTGACAGCACGAACTCAGAGACCGAGGTGGCTGGCGGGAGAGCAGAGCAGGCGCTTGCTCTGAGCTCCCCCACCTGCAGGTAGGGAGAGTCGTCCCTGACATATCCTCACGGCTCGCGCTGTGTCCAGTCAGCATGTAGCTTCCTGGGGACTCCGTGAGGGCTGGAGGGGGAATGGAAACCCCTGCTTTGTAAGATCCCACAGTCAGCCTAAAAACATTAACGTGGGTTTTGTGACCTGAACAAGTCCTGTCCCCTGGCCAGGCCAGGTTCCCCGTGTGTGAATCGGGGCGGTTGCACGGAATGACGTCCAGGCTCACCCACGTCCACCGCTCTTGGCTCTGTCGTGAGTTCCGGGGGCCAGGCACCGTACAGGGTTTGTCCAAAGGCAGGGGTTCGGGGGAGCTGGGGTCCTGCCAGCCGGACAGTGATGCTGCGTATTTTATCTTCCTGACAAACGGTCTTTAGACATTGACCTCTCCGGTCTCCTCCCCTCTCACTCATCTCCAACCTTGGGATTTTGTTTAAGTGCCACGTTGAGACGAACCTATAGCGTGTTTTTCCTGCTCTGCATTTGCTTAGAACTGCACCCGGTACAGAACACGTTGACATTTCCTGTCGAACCCTCACAACACACCTGTGAAGCGGGCGGGCAGTTGCCGTCCTGGGCGGTGGGGACAGGGCCGCACAGCCAGGGAGAAGCACCTGAGGGCGGCGGTCTTTGGTCTTAGGAAGGGGAGATCCTTCTGTCCACCGCGCCCACTTTGCTCCTTGATGAGGCACACAATAAAGTGTGAATTTATTTGAAATTTAAGTAATTATGATTTGTGAAAATGAGCCCATCTGTTAGTATTTCTCTTTTAGCTGAGGCTGTTTGTGATTGTGGAGTGAGGCAGAGAAACCTCTCCCTAAGCCACTAACAGATGACTTGACTTCAAAAGAAGCAGCACAGAAATAACTTGTAATTACTGATTAGCTGACCAATGGTGTTTCATAAACCCTCCTAAAGTCGCGTCTCAGAACTGAAAGCTGCTGCTAACATGGAGCGGCATTTCCCAAGTATGTTTTGGGGAAGGTGGTGTGTACACTGGGAAGAAGCATAAGTGGATCATGGGCCGATCGGTTGAGAAGGGACTCAATTGAACAAACTTGAACAGGCCTCGATACCTGGGGGATCTTTCAAAGCCTTTCATGTGCAGAAAGATGTGAAAAATCTCCAAAAATAGGGTGTTGGGATCAGCACTTCCCATGCTTGTTTGCTCACGGAATTCCTCTTCCTGTTGCCCAGGCCAGCAGAGCCCTGCAGAACACAGTTTGGGGAGCGCTGGCACAGCGGCTTTCTCCGTGGGGGACGGAGGCCGGGGCCGTGGTCCTGCCTTCTCTTCTCGCGCCATAGGTCCCACGGGAAACCCTCGCTTTCCCAGAGGTCTTGGCTCAGTGCAGGGGCGACCATCATCGTCGGGGCAGCGGTAGCAGCTGCCAGGCGACCGCGTGGCCCTTGCGGAGCCCACCCATCCAAATGGCCCTTCGTGACCTCACGGAGTTAGGAGTTGAGAGGAGCCTGTGGGAAGGGAAGGCAGTGGAGAGCCCAGAGGCCGCCTGAGGGAGCTTGGGGCTCGAGAGGGAGAGGACGACCTCGCGTTGAGCTCTTGGCTCCGGCCCGTTTTCCCCGGGAGCCTCCCCTGAAAGGAGGGGCAGCAGGTGCAGCTCGTGGGGGCCTCACACTGCGCCCTGGAGGCCGGTGGGGACCTTCCCCCGGTTTCTCGGGAAAGGTTGGTTTGTGTATTTGCTGACCAGCCTAAGCAGTGAAGAGGCCGTCAGCCGGTGGGCAAGGCCAGGCCCCCCAACCCTTGGTGGGCCCTTAACTCAGCTGCTGCCTCAGAGCAGATCACCCAGTGTACCCCGAAAGGGGCTGGGGCCTCGAGACCCTCCCTCAGTCCAGCGGCCTTCGTAGGCTCTTGTACCGGAAACTGGGAGGTCTGTTCCTTTGGCGTTGCCAGTCCAATAACTGCCTTGTCGTTGCTTTTTGCTGCGCGGAGTAGAACCCAGCTGTTTGGGCCCTACCCCAGGTAAGCCCGCAGGGCGGTAGCCCGCCGCCCCCAGGTCCACCGCAGGCCCCCGGGTCTCGCTCTGTGCCAGGGGAGGCTCACCGATTGTGTCTCGTGTCTGCTTCCCTCGCTGTTCCTCAACCAGCCTGCTGGAGAAGGTCGAACAGGAAACGTGGCGCGAGACCGGCATTTCCTTTGTGACCTCGGTCACCCGCCTCATGGAACGCCTGCTCGACTACAGGTATCTTCCCAGGCACGCGCTTGACCTCTTCCCAGGTCAGGGCACTCTCTCCAGCTGAGACCACGGGCCCTTGCCGGGAGGAGCACCTGGTTCTGGGTGCCATCACCAGTGATGAAGAACCTACCGCTGGCCAGGGGTGGGGGAGGAAGGGACAGAGACTTAACCCCTGGGATTCCTCCTGCTACGTGGCCCCTGTTCCCAGGGGACACCTGGAACATGTAGCCCTCTGGCTCTCCGTGCAGGGAGGGAGAGGAAACGGTCTCCAGTCTCCAGAGCAAGGCAGAGAGTAACTCGGTCCTTAGGGCGGCCCTTCCTCAGAGCCCTACGACCCGTGGGCAGGGCGGTGTTGCCTGTAGAGAGGCGTGACCAGAGGACTTTCAGCCGGCTTCTCTGCTGACTGGGCGCCCCACTTTCCCTGCCTGCGTTCATGGCCTGAAATCCGTTGTTTCTGTCCTCCGGTCCTGGCCGTGAACAGACGGAAGGAAGCAGGCTGAGTGCCTGCAGAGATCGTTCTGTTCTGTTCGGTCTGAGAGTCCATGTAAAGTTAGTTATTTCATGAAAACCCGCTTTTTCAGTCAGGCGAGGCTTTTGAATTAGTCTAAGGGTCACAATGGGTTGCCACTGCATCCTTCGCTGTCCTCTCAGGAGACGTCCGGTTAGTGGCCTAGGGTGCCTGTGGGAACCTGGAGGAAGATGCTAAGGAACGAGGAGAAATGAAAGGAAATCCAGCCCCTCTGTGCTTCAGGGCGTGGAAATGCCGCGGGGAAGAACATGGGTCAGGAAATGGGAGCGCGCTCAGGCCACCAGAGCTGCTCCGAATAGAAGGTGTCACGGTACCAATACTTCCCAGCCTAGCGTTGGGTCCCAGTAGTGCCTCAGTCACTCTGCAGTTCTGTGGTGTCCCAGGGCACCGCTGCCCGTCATGGGACACGCAGTCATCTGCGCTCTCCTTCCAGGGACTGCATGAAAGGGGAGGAAACGGAGAATAAGAAGATCGGCTGCACGGTTAACCTGATGGTGAGAGGACTGGGCTCTCCCCCCTGTTGCCTGGTGGAATCGTCCCGCCCTGCCCTGCCGGTGGCCGGCCTTCTGCGCGGCGGCTGGACGCCTAGGAGCTTGAGTCAGGGCAGCTGCTCCCGCCCCATCCCCACCTGGGCAAGGGATGAGCTGAGCAGCTCTGGGCAGAGCCCTAGCCGGCCTGCTGGCAAGGCCCCGCCAGCCCTGCCCTGCCCTGCCCGGTCCCCAGGGTGCGGTCCCCAGGGTGCGCCCTCCCGCAGCCCCGCCCGGGCTGCGCCCCGGCAGGTGTGGTTCTGGGGCGGGCTGTCTCTACTGCAGCCGCCTGACCCTCAGGTACGGCCGGCACCCGGGGCCTCTCCCACCGCCACGTGTGTCTCCTTCTCTCTGACAGAACTTTTACAAGTCGGAAATCAACAAAGAGGAGATGTACATCCGCTACATCCATAAGCTTTGCGACATGCACCTGCAGGCAGAGAACTACACAGGTGAGCGGGAGCCGCACCCCCGTGAGACGCCCGGGGCTGGTGTCCCGTGGCCCCCTCGCCGCACTCCTGCCCCCCAGCTCCCCGTAGCTGCAGTGGAGGAAGCGGGCGGACTCTGCTCACGCCCGGCCCGGCCCGGCCCTCCGCCACCTGAGCGGCGGTTCCGTTCTCCCTGCCGCCTCTTCACCTTCCCTGCCGCCTCCTGGGCGACGCCCGCTCCGGGGTGCCGGGCGCAGGGCTGCCGCTGCTCACGCGTGGAGCCTCTCTGAGGAGCTGGCGGCTGGCACTAAGCGAGGCCGGAGCACGGGGCCCGCTGGCAGCCGGGCTGTCCCCCTACACCGCAGCCCACGTTGCGCTCCCGAGGGAGAACGTGGAGGGCGCCCTCTGACAGGCCCTTTCCTCGTCCCTTCAGTCCATCCACGACCAGGGCCTTTCTAACAGCGCGTGTGAAGCAGGCCAGCACGCCTGTCGCACGCTGTTCGCTGCGCCCCGCTCGGAGTCGGGAGTCCTGCCTTGCGCGGTCACCCACCCGCCTTCTCACCAGGGGACAGCCGCTCCATCGGAGCCCCTGAGCCGCAGGCTGTAAACCTGTGTGCTGACCAGGAAGTTCGAGCCAGTATTACACCAGATGGATTTCCTGCAACGCAGACGTCTTTCTCCCGGTCTCTAGACGGCAGAGTGTTTGGCGTAGATGCCACTTTTTCTGACGACAGAGCTGGGCTGACTGCCGTGCTCTGCGTCCACTTCCACCCACCGTTCCGTGACCGAGAGGGCAGCGTGGGGATGGGCTACACGCTCCTGCATGGGCAGCAGCACTTACTGAGTGCGGGACAGGGCCGTGACTCAGGCTGGGTCGCAGACTTGGACGGGGAGAGGGTAGAGGCCATCCCTGGGGGTCTCAGGAGTGACACCTGAAAAGAAGATACTGCTTCCGAAGCACCAAGGGCAGGTCTTGTGTGTCTCGGGCTTGTTCCCTGAGCGGACATGGGCTTCCCGGATCCAGCCAGGGGGCATGTGCCTCCCTGGGCAGGACGGTGCAGAGGCCGGAGGACAGGCAGAGCGGCGAAAGAAAGACAATGTAGTGAGGATCCTGACTCCGTGGAATCTAGGGAGCCATGGCATTTAGGTGCCGTTCTACGTCATACTGTCTGGTCACTCCACGTGGAGGGTGGGGTGCCGCTGGGTGTCTGCCCTGGGCCTGACATCAGCTTCAGGTTCCTCCAGGCACGGGGCTTCTGGCTCCAGGCCCATCACAGTCATCACCATTCACACTTCCTCTCTCTGGTCCTGTTAGGAACAGTAGAGATGAAGAGAATGGTGATCCTGGGATTAGAAAATGAAGGTAGGGGCATTGAGGCTGGCTCCGGGGGCAGAGAGAAGTCTTGGTCGGTGCTCACCCGCAAGAGCCAGTCCTCACAGGCGTGGAAAGGAAGCTCTGGTCAGTGGAGCAGAAGACCCGGGAGCCCTGACACGCCCGTGTCTCCAAAGCAAGCACCTGCCCAGAGACCCAGGCACTGGGCCATGCTCCACCTGGAGCCGGCACTCGTGGCCAGGCTGTGGGAGGAAGGTGTCCACCAGCAGACGCGGCTCCTTCGTGCTGTTGTCTGGGGTTACTGGCTGGCTGGGCAGCTCCTCGGTCTCACCTTTGGTGTCCAGCGCCCCTGGCCTGGGCTGTGCGTGCCTTGCCCTGGCGTGCTGCCCGGTCCTGGGCCTGCATAGTGCCTGTCCCCACAGAGGCTGCCTTCACCCTGCTCCTCTACTGTGAGCTGCTGCAGTGGGAGGAGCGGCCCCTGCGGGAGTTCCTGCACTACCCTCCGCAGACCGAGTGGCAGCGGAAGGAGGGCCTGTGCCGCAAGATCATCCACTACTTCAACAAAGGCAAGGTAGGGTCGTGGGCTCCCCGCCCGAGTCCTGCTGCGACACTGCGTGGCCGTGTGCGCGTCAGCTTTGGAGGCCACGTGGTTTCCTCTGGGGAGAAGCTGATTCTGTAACTTGGAAACCGGTTCCAGGCTGGGGGGTAAAAGAGCTCCACCTATCAGCTTTGCGAAGCTGTAGAGGCTGGTGCCCCCACAGCAGGGTTCCTGGGCCTCCCCTCTGTTGGCTAGGCGTGGCTTTCTGATCTGCCGGGGAAAGTGAGCTGTAAAAACAAATGGATTTTAACCCGAGCCTGCAGAGCCCTGTGCTGCCTCTCACTGGCACCTGCTGGGGTCTCGGGTTCCTCTTCCTCACAGTGCAGCCTGGGCTTCTGGCCTCGGGCTGTGCTCCACCAGGCCGGGGCTGTGAGGCCGGCGGGCGGCATCGGCATTGGTCCCGGCCTCCCCGGGGGATTCCGCCGTGGTGGTCCCATCTCTGGGAGACCTGGTGGGCCCTGGCCCTCCGCACCCACCGTACCCACCGCCTCTGCTGATGGCCCATGCGCTGGAAAGGCTGGCACGTAACTTGTCAAAGGTGTTCTTTCGTTACAAGCTTGGAGCTTGTTTGCAAGGCTGACAGAATCATTCAGGGAACTCCAGGAGCTGAGCCCCTACCTTGAATGGAAATTGTTTTTTGTTTTTTTTTTTTTAATGAGTTTTTCATTATAAAACAAGAAAGATTTAAACCTAAACTTTAATAACTTCATCAGTCTTATGTAACGTAGGAGGCTTTACATTGGTCAGAAACGCTCACCCCCCTGCAAGGGAAGCCCTGGTGAGCAAGAACCTTTCCAGAAGGAGCTCTTAAGTGACCAAGCCCAGAAAGGGGCCCACGCTCAGTTCTCAGGCATGATGCCCTGTCCCGGTCCACAGCCTCCTCTCCTTGCTGGCCCGGGGCTGGACGCAGGGCCCCACGCAGGCGGGCTCTTAGGCCTGCCTCCTGGCACGCAGCCCACCCAGAGCTGCCACTTAACCCGCAGGCCCAGCAAGCCCACCCAGCCGGGAGGCAACGGCATGATCTTGGTGTGAGGGCACAGCCGCTGTTAGCACGGTCACGCCTTTCCCTGGCGGGGGGTGCGCAGCGCAGCCACCCTCACCTGACTGGTCCTGCCAGCGGGACAGGCTAGCACGCAAGGTCCCCTGTCACCCACACGAAGTAGCGTCAGAGAAGCAGGCTCCCAGCACGGGCGAGGGAGTGAAGTGCGGAACCTGCCCAGGACTGTGGCTGCGCAGGAAGGGCAGACGACCGGAGGCTGGGGAGGCTACCATCTGCCGGCCTCCTTCAGCCCTGCCCTGGATAGGGCTCTCGGGGGGCAGGTTCTCTGCTGACCCCTCAGTGAGCCCAGGCGTGAGCTCATCCTCGGGGTACTTCCAGATCATTCCGCGGGGCTCACGTGATGGTGCCTCGTTCCGGTCCTGGGATGGAACCGGTGGCTAGGGCTCACCAACTCTGGGAAACTATGCAGGTTTGGCTTTGTTTTTTTTTTTTTTTTTTTTTTTCATGCATGCTAGAAGTTTAATCATTACAACGAAACTACTTCGTTTGGTCCAGACAAGACACCATAGAAGTGTCTGTTTCTACATAAAGGACCATGTCTGGTGAGGCAACCTATGTTTAAGGATCTTCGGTTTCTGGTTGACCCGGGGCATCGCTTGTAGAGGGAGAAGCCTCTGTCGTTTCTTCATTCGTCGGTGGTGGGTTTCTGGTGGACTTTTTACGCTGCCTGTAGTACAAGACGACTACACTCCTCTGTCTCTTCTTTTTACGACGTTCTTCTTCAGGCTGCTGGACGTTTGATTTTCCCTCCTCCATTAATGTCTGCTCCTCTCTTTCCCTGTCTTCAAGCGGGGAATCACTGCTCTTTGTCTTCATTGTTGTGGTTGGTGTTTCTTTTTCTTCATCAGAAAACAACTCAATTATGTCTTCCATTTCGTCGGCCATTTTTGTTGCAGCAAAAATGCCTCGGCTTTGTTTTTTAATAGCTCCAGAAAAGCCAAGCCTGGCTGTGACAGGAAAAGCAACAAAACCCTGGAGTCCCTGCAGTTGACTTCTTTTCCCACTTGACTGGCGTGATCCCTACGTCCATGCAGTTTTTTGCCATCCAGGGGTGGGGGCAACGGGGATGTGGAACAGCGTACATCTGCCAGAGCTGGTAGAGTGACCGGATTTCAGGCACTAGTCGGAGGTTTTAGTCTCTTTGCTCCCTGCCAGGAGAAAGGAAACTGTAAGAAAAGATGTAGATGTGGATGCAGCAGGTTCCCTACCTATGTTCAGAGGCAGCTCAGAGCCCCCAGACCCACCGCATTTCCAGCACAGGCCCTAAAGCCTGGCAGAGCACCTGGAAACCCCTGGTCCCGGCTTACCCTAAAGGGAATTGGGGTGGGTGAGGGCCTGGAGCAGCAGGGTCTCAAGTTCGGGCAGAGATGCCAGCAGGGCAGACGAGCACCCATTCCACAGGGGAGAAGACCTGCTTTGCTGGCAGCTGCTACCAGCAGGCAGAGCTCCCCCAGCCCCCCGTGTGGGCCCTGAATGAGCGGCTCCCCAGCGGGCGCTCGGGGTCTGCGGGCCAGAGCTGTGCGTACAGCCCAACTGCTCAGCCAGCGGCCCACCAGGCAGGTGCTGCTGTGGCCTGGGCTGAACCAGGTCCAGGCAGCACTCGAAGCCAGGGAGGGGACTGGCGAGGGCCCCCCTGAGAGCTGAGGAGTGCGGGGGTGAGAGCTTTCTAGCCCCCCGAGGCAGAGTCATTGTTTGGGGGTGAGCAGTCAGGGTCTGCTTAAAATTCTCTCGTTTTTCAGTCTTCTTCATTGATGCTGCACTTTCAGTCCACGTGGCGTTAATCACCTAAAAGGATAGAAATAATATGCTCTTTCTGAGAAACACAGACCTGTATGAAATACTGTGGTCCTGCTTCCTGATGCTGTTTTCAAACAGTATTTTAAAAAGTAGCCCTTACTATTTAAGCATTCCCGCTGAGATACTTAGGGGAGAAACAGTGGGAGGTTTGCTTCAGAAACTGTAGGGGTGACTCAGTCAGCCCAGCGTTGTGCTGTGCTCTGCAGGCCGGCTTTGGGCACGGGCTTCGCGGCATCTGCTTTCCCGGAGGCCTGCAGTGGCACCTGAGGTGGGCGTGGGCCTGGCGGGGGGCGGGTGGGGGGCAGGTGGGGGCGCTAAGCCTGGCTCCTCCTTCTGCTGCAGAGCTGGGAGTTCGGGATCCCACTGTGCAGGGAGCTGGCGTGCCAGTACGAGAGCCTCTACGATTACCAGAGCCTGAGCTGGATCCGGGTGAGCCGCCCTTCCCCCCAGTCCTGCTTAGGGCTCCAGCCCTGCGGTCCCTTCAGGACATTAAGGGGGAGCAGAGGGCAAAGGTTTTGCCTTCAGGACCCTTGCAGCGTGGCGGGGCAACCAGAACACTTGCTAAGCTGGACAGATGGTTGTGGGGTCCCCCCGGAGCCCCGAGCTGGTGCTTGGGGAAGGGGGAAGCCGCGTGCACGGACTTCACGAAGACGCGCCTCCTGAGACGGTGCTGTGCAGGGTGCTTCCTCCAAAAGCTTTGTGAGATCGTTCCCTGTTGGGCTCGTGGTCACTTCCGTCACCTCCTTCCGGCTCCCTTCTTTGAAGCGAAATATTTAAAATTAAGTGAAAAGCCCCAGGGACCTGGAAGGTGCCCACCAAATGTTTCCTGGTTTCGGGTGCTGGGTTCCGAATCGGATCGTGTGAGTCGCTATCAGAGAGAGGCCAAGGGTCTCGGCTCACCTCCTGCACCCGGGCACTGCGGCGGCTCTGCCGTGCTCCCCGGTGCCAGCTGGGGCTCGTGTGACAGGCAGGTAGGTTCTCGGGCAGTAGCTTCAGGCTGGCCTGTCAAGTCCTCTCCTTCCTGGCCGGCTGGGTGGATGGAACACGTGAGAGCTACCTTCCTAGTCAGAGTTCATTAAGGTTTTCTGAGCCAAGACTAAAAAGCTTAGCAGCCTGGGAAATGCCAGACATCATGGATAGTAGTCCAGCGTTTAAAGTTAAAATCTCTTAAATTGGAACCAGTACCAATGATGCAGGCAGTGAGCCTTCCTCACCCTATTACCCTCTCTCATCACGATAGATGAATAAAAGCAACACAGCTGGACTGATGGGAAATGGTGCTGAGAATTGCTGGGGCCCCTGTAAGCAACCTTAGCCTGGGACCAGCTGCTGTCACGTCAGTCAGAACCAGGAAGGCTGGGGAGGGTTAAACAGACATGTTAAACGTTCACCTCTCCAAGTGTGGGAAGCCGGGGTCTGTGGGGCTGGGGCCACCCTGGGAAAGACACACAGAGCAGCATCTCAGGGCTGCAGGGGCAGGCCTGCCCGCACCCCACCATCAGGTGACGGTGAAAGAGGAGGGTGGCTTCCTTTTCCACCCTGCAGCTCCCCGAGAAGAGGCTGATCCTGGCGAGGGGCTCACTTCTGAGCTGGATGGAGTGGCTGTGTTCTTGACAAAAGACTCTCCTTGGGCCTGGGAGGACTTGCTGTAGGCTACCAGCAGTCAGGCCAGGCTGCAGGCAACTGTGTTTCTCGTCCACAGAAAATGGAAGCCAGCTACTACGACAACATCATGGAGCAGCAGCGCTTGGAGCCAGAGTTCTTTCGGGTCGGCTTCTATGGCAGGAAGTTCCCTTTCTTCCTTCGGGTGAGTCATTCAGGTAGTCACAACTTAGATCCTATTTTACACATCATTCATGTGTAACCTGTCCTCCCTCCCCCACCCTTTGTTTCCTATTTGACTGAACACTTCTTTTGGAAGGACCGACAAGCCAACAAAAGGCATTGGCCTCGCCTGTCTGACCTGGCTGCCTCCTTCAGAGCCCTTACCCTGTTGTACTACATTACAGCCACCGGAAACACGAGGGTGGTGTTTTCTTTAGTTTAGTTTTGTTTTGTTTTAGAGAGGGGAATGGAGGGAGGAAGAGGAGAGAAACATCAGCGTGTGGTTGCCTCTCATGTGCCCCCAACTGGGGACCCAGCCAGCAAACCAGGCATGTGCCCCAGCCAGGAATCGAACCTGCAACCCCTTGATTTGCAGACCTGCACTCCATCCACTGAGCCACACCAGCCAGGGCATGACGGTGGTTTTCTTACCAGTTCAACCAAGTTCCTGCAGGAGATGGCCAGGGTCTGAAAATGTCACAAAGAATGTTTAGAAACCTTCCAACTTGTGCATCCAGTACCTAGAATCCTCCATTGAACTAAGCCAGAGAGGACACCAGGATACTCCTGACCTCAGTAGTGGGCTGGCCTCTTAGGTTCATCTTTGAAGATGATGGTTCTTCCCCCGTTTGCACGGTAGGCTCTGCAGCCAGGATAGAGGACTCTTGATTTGGCTCAACCCAGAGGACAATGCCCCTCGATCCTGGGGCCTGCGGAAGGGCTTTGGCCATGGGAAGTCTTGTCTGGGCAGCCCAGGATGAAGATGGACACTTCTGTCCCCCGTTGCCTGGCAGGCTGGGCAGGGTGAAACAAGGGAGGGAATGACTGAGCATCACGGTCCTGGCACCAGTTGAACGATTGTAATTTTCTTATTTATTCAGCACATCCAGAGGCTCCAGGAGGAGTCGGCCTAGGCTGTGGGGCCGCAGCCACAGGGATTTGACATTCTCAGGTGACCTCATTGAAGCTGTGTTGATAAAAGGGCCCTGGGGTACAGTTGGGACCTGAAGCGAGCTCCAGTTGTCCCCAGTTCCAGTATCTTACTCAAGTTCAGTGGCCATGAGTCTCAGCAGGCAAGTGGGAATGTTCGTAGAGTTCCTTTGAGATACTTGGGCTCCTGTCTTAATGGAGAAACTGCATCAGCCAGCAAGCAATAAATAAGCCTGGTAGCACATCAGAGGTCAACTCTGCTTAATGCTCCTTTAAAAAGACCAGTCTGCCTCAGACTAGTCATGTCTCATAGGTAAGGTGAGTCAACATGCACATTTTTTGGGCAGTAATCGTTCTAGACTAAAAGAGAAAATGATTTCTGTAGGAGCCAGTGGTACGGACAGGGGCAGCCAGCACTGCTGCGTAACTGGGGTCCTCAGGCTGCTCACCCCATTTCCCCGGGGTGCCTGGGTAGCAGAATGTGAGTGGGCAGAGGGCCTCCGTGGGAGAGCCAGCCCAGCCATGTCAGAAGTGGCGTATTTATGGCCCCATCAACATGGGTCATCCTGCAGCGATGGAGGTGTGGGTCAGAGGAGGGGAAGAAGGAATTCCACAGGTATGAGAAGCCAAAGCATCTCTAGAAAGTCCTTGGGCAAACTAATGATGTTGACCCTGTAACCTATTTCTTCCTCATTTCATCTTTGCAAATTATGCTTCGTCTTCATTTTTTTCTCCTTGTTTGGTCCCATAACTTGTATATCATAAACCAGATTTTGCTCTAAAGCATCATTGTTTTAGATATAGGATACAAAATTAACACCTGACGACCCCCAATCTGTCCCTGCCAAAGAGGAGGCCTTCATCACTGTTCACCCGGCTCCCACCCCTCACAGGGCACGTCAGTGTCTCAGGGCTCTCAGGATTCTGACAAGTGGGACCTGGCACGGGACCTGCACCTGAGCTGCCCGATAATGCTCACAATGCCAGGCTGGACGTTCAGGCATAGTTTCCAGGGTGCCAGTAAAGGAGGAAGAACAACAAAGGATGTTAGGAAACATCCCCTGCGTCCACGTAAGGAACAGCCCTTAGGAGCGATATTTGGTGCATACAAATCAGCATGGCTGGTCATCTGCTGCCCTCCCTTCCCAACTGTCCAGAGAGGCAGCTCTTGGCCTTCCAGGTGACAAAGAGGAAGTGCAAGCATGGCAGCCGGGTCTGTCTGATGTAGGGCTGCAGGGGCTTTCACCTGAGCAAAGTTGAAACCAAAGCGCCTCAAGGTCAATGCTACATGCCAGCCTTCTGAACACGTAAGCCATTGATTACTTCAGCCTGCCCCTTTGGTTTCTCTGGACCGCCTGCTGGCCCCGCTTCACAGGATTGTCCAGCAGTCCACAACCAGGAACACATCCAGCCCTCCCTTCTTAGGGGATATGCTTCTCTTTGTTGGACCCACAAGCAGATGCTGGTGAGGATTGTACGTTTGCCAGTGGGTATGAAAAGTCATTTCTTCATAACGACCTTTTTTGTCAGTTTCGCTTATCGGGCAAGGGACTTAAAAATGTCTGTCCCCCGACTCCTGGTCTGTTCCATTGGGGAGACCAGCCTGCTCCTCTTGACCTTGTTGCCCTTTCATTCTGCTCCGTCCAGACATGAGGCCGAGCCTTAGCTGCGTTTTCCCCATAGAAGGAGGACAAGGGACGGGAGTCGGACCACATTCCAAAGAGGCTGAGGTCCTCCAAGGCCTGGCCTGTGACACCTCGCCCCCTCTCCGCCCCTCCCCACTCCCCTTCCCCCCCTCCCCCCATGCGTGGACACATATGCGGGCCCTGTGGGGCCTTTCTGCCTCTTCTGGAGACGTACCGGAGGGGTGCCAGTGCTGACCCCGCTTGTCACAGTGGATCTGGTGCAGAGCTGGTGGCGGACGGCTATCACCCGAGACTTCAGAAGAGCCCTGGCCACCCCCTCTTGCCCAGCTGCCAGGTGGACAGAGCAGCGGAGTTGAGGGTGGCTCACTGTGGCCGTGACTTCATTCCACAAAGGGAAAAATGAGACCCACCCAAACCCAGTACAGAGTAGCTGGTGTTAAGAAATGTGTGTTGAGAATATGGATTTCCTCTGCTGAGGTACTTGGAACAGAGTTGCTGCTATGAATACCTGCGCACCTTCTGGCCATGGACAGTGTTTGGATGGTTTCTCCCAGCTGACAGAAGTGGCCTGTCCAGCCTCCCGCCCCCGGCTCTCCCCCACACCTCTCTTCCAGCTGCGCCTGTTCCTGTCCTGGCCGGTGGTGGCCCAGCTGTCACCCGCCCTCTACCAGCCTCGCCCAGCTGGGCCCGTCAGGCTCTCCCTGGCACAGCTGGTCCGGAGTCCCACCCCCGTCCTGTGCGCCCTCTGCCCTCCAGGCCCCCTGCAGCCTGGACCCCCTGCCTGCTGCCCCCCTCCAGTGCCGCTTGCTCCTTTCCCTCCGCTTCCTGTCCACCGGCTCCGTCGGGGCAGGGCTGAGGGCTCCTCGGACGCGCTGGAGGATGAGCGGCCGCCGCCCGTGGGGAGGGCGAGGGCGGGCCTGACCGTGCTCTCCTGTCCGGCAGAACAAGGAGTACGTGTGCCGCGGCCAGGACTACGAGCGGCTGGAGGCCTTCCAGCAGCGGATGCTCAGCGAGTTCCCCCAGGCGGTCGCCATGCAGCACCCCAACCACCCCGACGACGCCATCCTGCAGTGCGACGCCCAGTGTATCTTTCCACTCGCCGCCCCGGGGAGGGCAGGGCGGGCTGGGGGCCCTGCCGCGGGAGGCCCACCCACACGGAGCAGGGCCTCGGGCCTCGGGCCTCGCAGAGGAGGCCCTGCCATGCCGGTCACCAGGGCGCCAGGGCAACCGTTGTCTCTCAGGCCAGCTGCTGCCTGCCCCCTCGGCGCCCTGGGAGGGCCTTCCTGGGCAACCAGGAGCGACCACTGCGGGGGCTCCGCTGCCTTCCCATTGCACCTGTTGTGTCCCTACTGCCTGTCCAGGGGACGGAGGCAGGGCTCCGGGATGGGGCAGAGGGGTGGGGAGGGCGTGTGGCCCCTCACACAGCTTCCTTGGTCACCTCAGGATGGTGGCCATGACTGGGAGGGGGAGGCAGGCGCCGTCCCTTATGCTGGCCCTCCACAGAGACCCCCAGAGTATCGTAGTAGGTTGTTTTCCGGGAAATGGTTGCCTGCGGAGGGCAGGCCCTGACCCCTTCCCCTGCCCGAGTAAAGGGCACTGGCGAGCCCCTGCGGCTCAGGTCAGCCTGGCTGAGCGCTGGGGAGACGCCCGTGGCCCGGGAAGGGCTGCCTGTGCCCCGCCGGTGCGACCCGTGAGGCCTCTGCCTCTGCCGGTCGGGGCAGGGCTGGGACGCTGCTCCCCTCTTCTTCGGGGGTGACGGCAGCCCCGCCGCCCCATCTCTCTGCCAAGTCTGCATTTCCCCTTCACTTGCGGTCCAGACCTGCAGATCTACGCGGTGACGCCCATTCCAGATTACGTGGACGTCCTGCAGATGGACAGGGTCCCCGACCGCGTCAAGAGCTTCTACCGTGTCAATAACGTGAGGAGGTTCCGCTACGACAGGCCTTTCCACAAGGGCCGGAAGGACAAGGAGAACGAATTCAAGGTGAGCCAGTCTAGGAGGGCTGAACGGTGCTCCTAGCAACCAGGGCAAGCGCCCCTTTTTGGGAACTTGTCGTTCTCAGAGAAAGCTGGGCGTGGCGAGAATCGCCTGATGGCCTGTGCCTACCTGTGCCCTCCCTGCAGAGCCTGTGGATCGAGCGCACCACCCTGACCCTGACCCACAGCTTGCCTGGCATCTCCCGGTGGTTCGAGGTGGAGAGGCGGGAACTGGTGAGCCAGGCTGCCAGGGGCTGGTCCTCCCAGCGGCTCCCCTGCTCGGGTGCGGGAGCCTTTCTCTCAGGGCTGGAGAAAGCAAGCAGGCTTTGGCCACCTGCCTGGCCTAGGCTTTCACGGGCCTGCCCTGTGCCGGGACCTTTGTGCCCCTTCTCTCACGCGGTCCTCAGCACCCTGAGGCGGAGCTGTTGCAGCCTCCCGGCTCACAGATGAGGACCCTGCTCCCCGAGGGCCAGGAAGCCGGAGCTCAGGCCTGGGGCTCTTCCCTGGTGGCTGCATGTCTCCGGCTCAGCAGAGAGGATTAGAAGGGGCCCGGGGTCAAGTGCACAGGAACCAGGGCCGGGAAGCAGCACCCCAGGACCGTGAGGAGGGCGATGGGGCCCGGGGTCAAGAGCACAGGAACCAGGGCCGGGAAGCAGCACCCCAGGACTGTGAGGAGGGCGGTGGCACGGTGTGCTGTGTTCCAGGTGGAGGTGAGCCCTCTGGAGAACGCCATCCAGGTGGTGGAGAACAAGAACCAGGAGCTGCGGGCCCTGATTGGCCAGTACCAGCACAAGCAGGTGCACAGCAACGTCAACCTGCTCAGCATGTGCCTGAACGGCGTCATCGACGCCGCGGTCAACGGGGGCATCGCGCGCTACCAGGAGGTGAGTGGGGCCCCTCCCCGCTGTGAGCTCCCCCGGCCTGCTCAGGTGGTACAGCTCCCCGCACTCTGCCACGTAGGTAACCCTGGTTACAGAAGCATGTCAGGGGGCCGCCCCTGCCCAGCAGGCCCTCTAGTCAGGAAGGGCGGGGCAGGCATCCAGACTTAGGTGACCTGGCCACCATCAGTCCTTCTTAGACACCGAAGACACAGCTGAGGTTGCAGAGGTTCGAGCAGGCCCCGGGACTGCACCCGCGTGTGGGCCTGCGCAGACTCCACATTCTGGGCCCCGTCTGGGGAGCCGTCTCGGAAGGGCCGTCCTGATTTGGCCTTGCCTTTGACAGGCCTTCTTTGACAAAGAGTACATCACCAAGCACCCCGGGGACGCCGAGAAGATCGCCCAGCTCAAGGAGCTCATGCAGGAACAGGTGCGCCTGGGGGCCGGGAGGTGGGCGGAGGCGGGAGAGGCTGCGCACCGCACGACGCTGCCGGTCCCCAGGGTGGCTCCCTGGCCAAGAGCGTCCTGGTCTGTCGCCTCATAGGTCCATGTCCTTGGAGTCGGGCTGGCAGTTCACGAGAAGTTCGTGCACCCAGAAATGCGCCCTCTCCACAAGAAGCTCATCGACCAGTTCCAGATGATGCGGGCCAGTCTCTACCACGTAAGCCCCTGCGCCGCGCACAGAGCCAGGCCCACTGCTGCGTGGGGGGCGGGGGCGGGGGCGGGGCGCTGCACGCTGCAGAGGTGGCGTGCCATCCAGGGGAGGGTGCCAGGGCCCCCTCACCCACTCCTGCCCTAAGGAGAACGCAGATTCAAGGGCAAAGAACATTTTTCCAAGGTAAAGAGAGGTTCCACGGGACAGGAAAGAACTAAAGTATACGGCCCCCAGGTAGAGGTCTATTTGGAGATCTTTTTCATCCCAAGAACCTAAAGACGTAAGACATAGCCTAAGCTGACCCACTTCCTCCACCTCCGTCCTCCTCTCTGCCCCGTCTTTATCCCTACTCTTCCTGTCCCTCTCCCCACTCCCTCCCTTTACCTGTCCCCTCCAGCTGCCTGCCTGCCTGCCTTCTCCCACCCCCCAGTAGGCCTGGTGACTCAGGCGCACGTCTGTCAGCTGCTCTCAGAGGGGTCAGGTGGGCCCTGTGGCGGCTCAGGGCCCTGAAGTTCTCCCTGACTGGGCCTCCAGGCAGGGTTTGGCCCAGACGCACACGAGCAGAAGCAGGGCCTGTATCCAGGGCTGTTTTCCCTTCAGAAGTCTCACGGGGGATGTTGGCTGGCTGAGAGTGGGGTTCATCTGGCCTTGAGCCCCTGTTCACATGCCCATACCTCATTTCAGCCATGGGGATGAGTCCGTGCGCTTTCTAGAGAGGCCAGCCTTCATGCTGAACAAGTGGCATGCCAGGCCTCGGGGTTGGAGCCCAGGTACCTGCCGCTCACTACCTGTGGCCCCTAAGTAGAAGTGGAGGGGAGGCGAGGCCACTGGCCACAGAGGCCCTAGAGAGGGCTGGACCGCTCAGCTCAGTGAGCCTGACCTGCTGGGGTTGACTCTCCTTGTCCTTAGAGACGGGACGCTGGTCCTCTCAGCGCCTCCGGGTCCTCAGCACAGGTCCCAGCCGCCCCTGCACAAGTGTGGACAGCACAGCCTGTGAAAAAGGAGCTTGTCTGTGTTTGAGAAATGGGCACCGTTTCCAGAGAGAGGCCTGTAGAGCCTGAAGTTCCTTTCTATGATGGTTCTCCCTTGGTATTTCACAGTGCAGAGAAAAAGTCTTTTGTGATTCCCTTTAAAACTTGGTTGTCTGTTTGGTAAGGAACTTGGGTGTCACTTGAGTGAGTGTCACTGAATCAGATGGGTATTCCATTACCTCTCCTTCCACTGTATCTCCTGCCAGCATGGCGGGTTGGGCCGTTGCTGTGTGCGGACGTCTTTGTCACAGCAGGTGACTCAGGCAAGCCGGAGCCTGACCTCCACCCGGCAGGCTTTCAGGTCACTGCAGCGAGAAGCACACACTGTCTACCCCATTGGCCGGGGCACACAAGGAGCTGTCCTCTGGCTGCAGAGGTACATGCCAGCCTTGTGCACGCTCTGGAAGAAGGGGGCAGAAGGCCACACTCAGAAACCTCCCTGGTGGACTTAGGGTCACAGATTGGGAAGGACTGGAGAAAACGGTCAGCTGTGCTTTTTTGCTTCCACAGAGTCACAAATAGGGACGCAAACCTGTGTGTCTCACCCAGGAGGGTTTGGGATCAAAGTTTCTGCTAAGCTCTCCATGTACTTAATAAGAATTGAATTGTGCTGAAATAGAACTGTGCTGTTTTTCAATTACTTACATCAGGATTTTGTATCCTATCTGCCCATAAACTGTGTCACAGGCGACTTAACCCAGGTCACTAAGCACTGGTCCATTTAGCCATCCAATAAAACCCACCCCCAGTCCTTATGTAAGAGGCGCCCGCTGACTGACAGCTAGTGATCGGCACTTCCTCTTCTGCTGCCCAGCTCTGTTCTACTTAACCCTGCAGTGAGGGAGCCACTTGCACCCCCGTGAGCTTGGAGCACCCTCACCTGTTCCCGAGGTGCCCTCTCTGTAAGGTCACTGGGGCTCCTCTGCGGTTAGGAGGCAGTTTCAGTCACAAAGGGTCACTGCCCAGAAGTCAGCAGTCCTGGTTCCGCTCCCAGGGTATGATGCTTTTGTTTGTTTTACATTTCCACCAACAGCCTTCTTTCTTCTCAACCCTTAGTAACGTGTTTGTTGCTGACTGTGATAAAGGGGCCTTCGTTTCTCCACAGGAGTTTCCGGGTTTGGACAAACTAAGTCCTGCATGTTCGGGCCCCAGCACCGCCCGGGGCGGTGTCCTCACGTCCCACAGCCCCATGAGCCCCGAGAGCATCAAGATGACCCACCGGCACAGGTACGCCTCACAGCTGGGGAGTGTCCCCTCCACAGAGCTAAGTCTGAAGGTCACAGGCTAGTGCCCGTGTACTCACTCACGTGCCCCCTTACCCATGTACACAAGGACTGTGTTCTCATCCTGTCATCCTGGGTGACAGAGGCGTAATCGTGGTGTTGTGGGAGCCCAGAGGAGGGACATTTGGGGTAAGTCTTGAAGAAAAAGTAGAAGTTTGGAGGCAGGAAAGAGTTGGGGTTAGGAGGTGACAGAGCAGGGTCCACGCAGATGACCCACATGTGCAGGCACCTCGGTGTGAGCAAGCCAGCAGGTCAGCTGGAAGGCCGGCCAGGTCGCTGTTGCCCAGGTTCCGGAGCAGGGAGAGCCGGGTCGGGCTCTGCACGGGCCTTGTTCATCAGGCCTGTGGGGGCCTTGCTCCCGCAGACTGAAGATCCCCGGCGGGCCTGTAGGAAGAGAACATCGTGACGATGGGAACACCGAGCTGGGGCTGCTGTCCACTCAGGAGTCCTGCCGCCTGGGCTTGACTGCGGCTACTCGGGGCCTCCAGCGCAGGAAGGCCGGGCCTGGGAAGGAGCCCACCTATGGGTTTAGCTTCCAGCAGCAGCAGCAAGGCAGCCCAGCGTGGGCGCTCAGCCGGAGAGGGGGAGCAGGAATGTGGGGCTGCCTGCCCTAGCAGAGGGGAGCTGTTAGCCAGCCTGTGACCACAGGTGACAAAGGACGCCCAGAAGCAGTTTCCAGCCAGCTCTCGTGATAGCTTCCCCACTCCAGGAAGACACCCTGACCCAAGAGCAGACCCCAGCAGCAGGTGGTCAGTGGCTCAGACCCCATCCATAGTCAGGACCTCGCACGTGACCTGGTTCAGCAGCCCTCTCGCATTCCTGTTGAGAGCCTGCTGGTGTCCTCAGAGCCGTCGGCTCTAGGCAGAGGTCATGCCAGTCTGTCTACCATTGGTCCTCCGGCAACAGGGCCCCCAGGCAGCAAGGCGGGTTCAGGACTGCTCCTGCCCTCAGACCCCTCCAAACCAGCGGTGGCTGACGCTGGGGTCGACCTGGGCGCACGCCTTTCTCCTGTTCCCCCACCACTTGGCAAGGCGCCTCAGCTCCAGGCCTGACTTGTGGTTTCCTGCTCTTGCTCACAGCCCCATGAACTTGATGGGCACGGGCCGCCACTCGTCCTCCTCCCTCTCCTCACACGCATCTAGCGAAGCTGGCAACGCGGTGATGCTGGGCGACGGCTCGATGGGCGAGGCTCCCGAGGACCTGTACCCCCACATGCAGGTACTGCAGCTGCTCAGGGGGCAGGGCCAGAGCATCGTACCTGGGAGACTCGCGCTCTGCTGGCTGGTCCCATCTGAGGGCGACACCCCTGCCTAGCTCTCAGTTACTGAATGCGAAACACCCAGACCCAGCAAAACTGCCTTTCTCCGCACCATCCATGTTGCAGCTTCCACGCCTTAGGTCCCAGGAAGGAGATCCAGCTTCAGGCCGGGCTGCCCTCCTAGTCCTCCATCAGACTGCCTTCCTGCCTGGCGTTCCTGATGGCTAAGCCCTGCCTCCTCTGGGGGCCCCATCACTAGGCTCAACCAGCAGCCCAGCTCCAAGGGTGATGTGGGTGACCCTTAGTGCCAGCCACCAGCGTGGCCTCCATCAGGGCCCAGGTGCAGCATCAGACACCAGGTCTGGGAACCTCACGGAGCCCAGTCCTTGAGTCCTGGTCATTCAGACCTCTGTCCTGCTGACTTTTCTCCCTTTGCAGCTCGTGTATCCCAACCCCAGGTACCAGGGCTCAGTCACCAACGTCTCTGTTCTGTCCTCATGCCAAGCAAGCCCTTCTTCCTCCAGCCTGAGTTCCACTCACTCAGCGCCGTCCCAGATGGTTACCTCTGCCCCTTCCAGCGCCCGAGGTAAGGATGGCAGGGCGCTGCTCGCAGAAGGGAGGAGACAGGGCCACACGAGGCCCCCAGCCCTCTCGTCTGTGGCTGTCTCTGAGAGCACGCTTTCCTGTGGTCTGGCACTGGGGACTTGGGGTTGCTGGCTGCCACCAGACCCTGCTTTGAGGAAGGGTGGCAGCTGAGCTGCCACCCAGGTGCCAGCCGTTGCCCCTTCTACCTCCTTAGGAGGACACGGCCTAGGAGAAGCTCAGTCCCTTTCCCTTGAAACATCTGCAAGAGTCAAGGTCAAAGTGAAGGCAGAGTGAGTCTTGAGAAATCAAGCATCATGGCAAAGTATGAAAGTACAGTACGAAGGCCAAAATTAACCCTGGAAAATGTTATTCTAAACAGTACCGACCCCAGAAACCTCTGGTCAGCTGGGAAGGGCTTGGTCAGGAGAGACGGCTCTGCAGAGCTGTTTACTCGGCCAGATTTGCTTGATTCCTTGTTCGGAAGGTTAGTGTTGTTCTCTAAGAGGCAGCCTCATTTTCGCATGCTGACGGTAGTTCCCTGAGTGAAATCTGACTCTCTGCCCTTTGCGGTGGGATGGAGGTGAGCTGTGGTAACAGGACCCTAACAGTGTGGTAGGAACTTGCCAGCCAGTCACTGCTTGGTGCTTCCAGGCTTCAGAGGATGGTGTCTTCGTTGTTATTATTACGAAGACAAAGAAAAACCGCACCAGTTGTGACATGGAGGGTCATTAAAGGCAGAAGAAATCTCTTCAAAGCACACCGACCTCTAAGGCCCACAGCAGAGTGCTGGAGGGACAGGGGCAGAGAGCGGTGCAGGAGCCCACGGGAGCAGCTCAGCGGGAGGGGTAAGGTGGCCGCGAGCAAGGCTTCTGGCCCAGATGGAGGTGCAGGTGGACACGCTGCGTCTCCCTCACGACTCAACACAAACAAGGCAGACGTTTCAGCGAACCGAACTGCATGGAAGCGCAACAAAGGAAGAAGTCAAGTTACTCAGCCAGACAGGCAGGAGGGGCAGGGAGGGGGACAGTCACAAGTTTAAACCTGGGAGGTGACCTAAGGGCAGACCGGGCCACTGGAAAGATAGAGCCGCATTGCTTCTCGCTGAAGGCCCGTGGGGGTCGGGGCGGAGGAAGAAGCTGCCGGTCTCAACGGGCAAGAGGCACTGTGCCCTCCCAGACCCCTCCCCAAAATGCAGCGTTGCTCTAACCCTTACAGTGTAACAAGCGTGACAGAACTACCAAAGACAGAGGCAAACGCAGACAGCTGTCACGCTGAGGAGACAGAGAAGTGTGGCCCAAAAGAGGAGGCCGAACAGGGTTCCAGTGGGAGAACTGAGCAACAAAGAGGTCGTCACGCTAACAGCCGAGGAGACAGCCAACCTAACGGACACAGAGTTCACAACACTGGCAACTACGATGCTCAGAGACTTGACACCTATGCTCAAATACAGAGAACACAGAAGGGAATAAGTGAAAGAACAAAGAAAATCCACGTAAAACCAAGGGTGAAGTGAAGGAAAGGAAATTGGGGTTCACATCATTATTTGGAACATCAGAAAGAAATAAGCAATCAACCAGTACCGAATGAAGAAACAAGGATTGCAAAAAAGACAAGGAGAGACTTAGGAATCTCTGGGACAACTTTAAACATGCCAATATCCGAAGCATAGGGGTGCCAGAAAGAGAAGAGGAAGAGTGAGAAATTGAAAACTTGTGTGAGAAAATAATGAAGGAAAATTTCCCTAATTTGGTGAAGGAAATACACATGAGTCCAGGAAGCACAGGGAGTCCCAAACAAGCCAGACCCTAGGAGGACCACACCAGACACATCATAATTAAAATGCCAAAGGGAAAGGTAAAGAGAATTTTAAAAGCAACAAGAGGAAAAAAGGGGTTGCTATAAGACTGTCAACTGATTTCTCACAAGAAACTTTGCAGGCAAGAAGGGACTGGCAAGAAATATTCAAAGTGATGAGAAGCAAAGACCTGCAACCAAGATGACTCTCCAGCGAAGCTGTCATTCAGAATGGAAGGGCAGATAAAGTGCTTCCCAGACAAGGTACAGCTAAAGGAGTTCATTATCACCAAGTCGTTATTGTGAAATGTTAAGGGACTTAAGAAAAAGAGGGTCAAAATTATGAACATTAAAAAGACAACACTCACAACTATCAGCCACAGAACCTAAAACAAGAAAACAAAAACTATACATATATAAAAGTTATAAAAGATTGCAACAAGCACGTCACGGACTCATGGAAGCACCTAGCCCAGCCCCTCGTTGCTGTGGGCGAAGCCGGTCCCGTGGGGGTGCCTTCAGGTTAGCCAACCAGTTTACGGCTGGAACGAACTTGGGACATAAGCCTGGGCGTCGGCCTGCTCTCGTCCGCTGTGCTGTCGGCTCGCGTGGCGTCCTCCTAACAGGGACTGCCGTTCCGAGGGGAGCCGCGCTCAGACACGGGTGTTGCTAGTGTTGGGAAAGACCAGTGAACTGGGTACGTGTTGAAGATTTGCTCATACGTGGAGTCTGCAAACATGAAGAAAAAGTGGTGATTTGTGTCATGTTACTACAGATGCCTTCAGGGGTAAAACGGAAAGGCGGCTAAGAAGTTGGCCTTCGTTGCTGTCACGGGGCTCAGCATTTGTCACATCTTGAAGTAGATGCTCCTGAACTGAGCTGCAGAAACGGGTTCTGTGGTGTCATCTGCCGTGTGGCTTTTGTCCTGACCAGAACACTCTGAGGCATGTTCAGCCGTATCTAAATCTCTAGCTGGGTCTTCTTGCTGAAGACAGATGCTGAACCATGCGTGTTGATGAAAACAGAAGGCCGCAGAGAATGGATGTTTGAACTCCCTTCCACTCTGACGTTGCTCAGACACTTCTGCAGCTGCCCCTCCGTCCCCTGGAGAACACAGAGACCCCCATCCACGCGGCGGGCTGCCCCTCCGGCTGACCACGATGGTCCCCCACTCTCCAGGCTGTTCCGAGTGCTCGGTGAGGTCTGCGTAGCTCTTGCAGCATCCAGGTTGAATAAAGAAGTTCTTCTCTCCCTGTTTGCAAGTGACCCCTCGCTATTTCAAATGGCTTGCTTATCTATTGCTGCGTAATAAACCACCCCAAACTTAGTAGCATAGAACAACCATTGGTTATCATCACTCACGGTCCCATGGGTTAGCTGGGCTCACTGAGCAACCCTCACTGGAACATCTGAAGACTCAACTGGGCGTCCAAGGGGGTTCACCCCCATGGCTAACAGGCCATAGTGTCAGCCTGAGTCCCTGCCTGTGGCCTGGGCTTCCCACAGATGGCAGCTGATTTTCCCCCGAGCAAGCATTCCAAGAGACCAGGCAGAAGGCTTCTAACTGCTCAGCCTTGGAAATCCCAAAATGCCCCTTCTGCCAAATTCTCTTGGCTAGTGAAGTCACTAAGGCCAATCCAAACACCAGGGTGAGGCATGAGGCTGCACCTCGCAAGAGAAGTGGCGTGTGTGTTCTGGGAGGCCAGGCGCAGATGGTCACCATCTCTGGAGACAGGCTGTCACAATGGCCACCCTGCAGGACACCCTGTAGAGTAAGGCAGGGAGAAGCCCTGTCCTTCTCGGGAGTAAACGCTGGTACAGAAAGTCTGCAAAATGGTCACATGGAATTGGGCCCACAGCACAGGCAACTAAGAAAGAGCTGGAAGCTACTTCTAGGCTGCAACACCCTGCGCCTGCCCATCCGGGGAACCGGGCGCACTGTGGGCCGGGCCCTCGAGACAGCGCAGACAGCGGCCCGGCTCACAGGGGAGGCCGCGGTGAGCACCAGGGGTGCGCAAGGGAGGAGTGGTCACTCCATTTGGGGTGACGTCCGGTGTGGATGAGGAGAAGGCTTCCTGGAGAAAGCGCCCTGGAGAACCTGCACAGTGGCGTTCCCTTTCCACGCCCAGGAGCGGGCAGGCCACCGCGGCAGGGCCCGAGGACGCTGCTGTGGTCCGAGGCTCTGGGAGCCTGTAGCTGAGGGGTGTGGATGGCGCAGGCTCCAGTTCTTGCCGGCTGACAGCTCCCCCTGGCGGTCCAAGGCTGGCTGGGACTGGGAACCGTGCTGGCATCAGGTGCGATGAGGGGTGCACATGTAGCGGAACTCCCAAGTTGTTTGCTGCCAAGGAGCCCCTCAAGGACCGCGGCTTGGCCGGTTCCCGGCCTCCAGCCATGGCATGCAGTGATGGTGACCGGCCACGCTGCATCTAGCATGGTCTGGCCTCCCTGGTAGCCCCTCGAGCCAGAGGAGATCACACAGGCCTCACAGGAGAGAAACGTGAACCCCGTTAACTCAGGAGCCTGGGTTAAAGCCCCACAACTCCCTGGGAGCCCCCTGGGTGCAGGCTGTGGGTCCCCAGGGAGCCTGGCTCCAGGGCTGCTGGAGGGTGACTGGGAAGGCAGCGGCCATGCGCCGGGGGCCTGGAAGCTTCTTTCAGAGGGAAGCTCTGGGAACAGGCGGCAGGGCTGGCTGAGAAGAGCCGGGAGAAGGTAGGTGTGTGAAGACGCGGCGTGTCAAGTAAGAACGGAGCTGCTGTGTTCAGTGACTCTGTCTGTGATGGCTGCGTTGCAGGTGGCCTGGCCTGGGCCCATATCTGGGCGTCTGAGAGAGCCCAGCGTCCTGGCCACACCCGTCTCCAGGGAGTTGGGGTGCAGGGGCCCCCAGCGGCCTCGGTCCAGCCCCCACCTCTCCCCACCTGCCTCTGAGCACGGCGGGTCTGCGTCGCGCCCACACACCTGCCTCTGCTGGGACTGGGGTGTGGCGCCCAGCGCCATCCACCCAGCAGACGCGGTCATTCCTGGCGAGCTGCTGGGCTCCCCCTCGCCCGGGGGCAACGAGGCACCTCTCCCGCCCCAAGGGCCCTCACCCGCCGGTGCCCCGCCTGTGGCCCGTCACCTGTGCGTGATTGTTCTCAATTGGTTACAGGCTCTCCCTCTCTGCCAGATAAGTACCGCCACGCCCGGGAAGTGATGCTGCTGCTGCCCGCGCACCGGGACCGCCCGAGCAGTGCCATGTACCCGGCAGCCATCCTGGAGAACGGACAGGTAGTAGCCCCGGCCTGCTGCCTGCCCCCGCCGCCAGCGTGTCTGCCGGGCTGGCTCTCGGCTCGGTCCCCGTGCCCGCCGCCTCCTGCTGTGAGACCCTCAGAAGACCGCGGGCTCGGGACGGGGCCGGCACGCCAGGGGAGGCGGTGTGGGTTGGAGCTGCCATGGCTGGTGTGGCTGGCTGTCCTCTGGCCAGCCCGCTGGACTCCTCATCCCTCAATGGTCTGGCAGAGAAAATGGGTTATTTCTTGTGTCAGAAAGGCGGTGCGGACGTGAGTATGGAGGCTGCCTCCCTCCTTGTGTGCGAGAGGCTCTTCACTGGGGCGACTGCCTCCTGGAGCCCCTCACTGCCGGCCAGGACAGCACCCCGCCCTGCACGGCTTCCACACACCCGACCCGGGGCCTCCCACAGCCACCGCAGGCGCTACCCACTCTCTCCCACCGGCGGCGCTTGTCTCGAAGGGGCCATGCAGGTCACCTCCAAGCTCCTGCCCTGGTCCCGCAGTTGCCCAGCGGCCCGTCCTGCGCCCGCTCGCGCTGTCAGGTGGAGGGAGCAGGTCGCTGCCCGTCGAAGCAGCGGGTCCGTCTGGAGCTCCAAGTTTAGTGCTGCATGTCCCCTGCCCTCAGGCGACCGTGGGCCTGTGCAGGGGCCTCCAGGAGGCTAAACTTGCCGGCCCTCAGGGTGGAAGGCGTCCCTAAATCCTTCCTGCCAGTGTGTCTCCCCGGCAGGACGGACGGGTGGAGTTAGGTACCCCGGTGCCTGAGTCCCTTCTCTTGGCCGCCCGAAGTCTGCGGCGCATCTCCAGCAGGAGCTGTACCTCAGCTTCGATTTCTAGAATGCCCTGGCTCCGTGTCCCGCAACACTGCGCCGCAAGGTAGAACTGGTGGTTTTTACCCTTTCTGATGTATTTTTTTCCTTCCCTTAGCTGCCAAATTTCCAGCCAGCCCTATTCCAGCAAGTGGTTGGAGCCTGTAAACCCTGCAGTGACCCCAATCTGTCTGTGGCTGAAAAAGGTTTGTTCCCTTCCCTGGTGGCCTCCTGACATGCATGTCCCCATCCTGAGCCTCCACGTCTTATCCCTGAGCACAAGCGGCCGGAGGCTGAGCCGCGCTCCAGCAGCCTGTCGGTCTGTCCAGAGTCCTGACTGGCTCCTGTGCTCGCTGTTTAACGGTGTCTGCTTGCTGTTCAGAAGTGGATCCTGTTAGCTTGTACCTCCCCACCCCCGTGCTGCCGCCTGTCCTGCACTGACCCTGACAGAAACGCAGGCCACGTGTGTGCAGGGCAGCCACTGCCACGGACGCCTGCAAACCAGCCCCAGAATCCAGCAGGCCCTCGCGCCCTCTCCGCGTGGCCCTCAGGAACCCCGCCTTGTTAACAGCTCAGGACAGGCCTGCAGCCAAACACGCCCAGGAAGAATGGGAAGGATGGGCCAAAGCAAAGGGACTTCCCCAGACAGGCCTGTCCAAGGGAAGCCTGGGGCCCCCAGAGGAAATCCAGTCCTCCTGCACCGCTCTGGCCAGCAGCTGCTGGGGCCACGTGACAAACGGCCAGCCCGTCAACTCATGACATGAGGCTGGAAAGTCCCTAGATCAGAGGCTGCTTAGATCTGCCCTGCATTCCTTTCCAGCAAGCTGACACAAGAGCCAGGCTGGGACCCGCATGGCGCTGGCTCTTTAACAGGGAGGGGACCCTGCTAAGCCTGCTGGCCACACAGAACCTGGGCCCGGCAGCCCATCGCCCTGCAGGTCCCCCTCCCCTCTCCACCATCTGCTGGCGCCTGCCAGCTGTCCCACCGTGACCTGTCCCTCTGAAGCTGCCGTCCGGTCATTGCACCGCCTCACCCAGTGCTGCCTGCTGTCCACACTGTCACTGTTGCTCTCGCTCATTATGGAGGACGTGTCCTTGTCCTGTAAGTCCAGCAGACGCTGGTCCATCACCTCATGGGAGGCATCAGCACCAGGAGCTCAACCTTTCAAAGGGCATACAAATTCCAGCTGAAGATGCTGACCTAGCCTCAAGGATGCTCATCCCCAAACCTGTGGCTTCCCTGGACCCCTGCACCACTGTGCCCAGTCACAGTGCCTTTTTGGCCTTGAGGACTAGAATCCACAGTGGGTTTTCTTCATCTGAGATGCGCAGCAATGTCAGGACTAGCCAAGAGCACAGACGGCTCAGAGATCAAACGGGTCCTGGCGGCAGGACTGGTACGAGAGCTTCAGGCCCCGGACCAGCTGCAGCAGGAAGCTGGACACACACCCCCCACGAGGGGGAAGGAGAGCAGGTTGTCTCGGCAAAGAGGCTGCGCCCTGGCCAGGGAGCTGTTGTTAGAGCTCCCAGCGTGGGTCCCAAGATGCCAGGATTGCGGGTCCGGTCCCTGGGCAGGGCTCAGGCGGGGCTCAGCCAGTGGGTGCACCAGTGAGGGGAGAGCAGGCCTCTGTCCCGTGCGCCCTCCTCTCGCCCTCTGCGCCCAGAGCAAGTGTGCCCATGCCACCAGGCCAGCACTTTCCCAGAGGGAGCCCAACTTCCCAGCCTCCACCTGGATCCTCTCGGGCAGGAGCTGCACATGCTTGTCACCAGTTTCCTGAGTCCCCCGAGGACTCCACTTTGGTGCTTGCATGTATCTTCCTTCGCTGGGCAGTGACTCCCCGACCAGGCAGCCGGTCCTCGGGGCTGTAGGCCGTAGGCTATACGCTGGGGACCTCAGGCCGGTGCTGGACCCAGTTCCCACCCGCAGAGAAAGGGGTGGCCAAGGGACAGTGGGGTCACCCTCTTCTTCCAGGAGTCACTGCCACGGGTTTGCACTAGCCCCGGCACACGCGTGTGCCAGCAAAGGTCCATTGGCCGCACTGCAGCCCCGCTCAGGCGTGGTGGGTTCATGTGGAGGGGCTTAGAGCCCCTACCTGTGTAAACCTGCGGCTTAGCCAGCTTTCTTCTCCACAGTTGCCCTGAGGGCAGGTGGGCCCTTGAGGGGGCACGTTTGCAGCCCTGGATGCGCATGTCAGCCCTTGGGCTATCAGAGACCCTGGGGAGAAGCTACCCCGCCCCAGCTCCAAGCTTCTTATTCCCTGGCACTCGAGGCTTCTCACGGAGATGGAGCTTCTCTTTGAGGGACAGAGCACTTCAGTGCTGGGGCCAGGAAGCTCCTGCGGCGTCTTGGGGAGACCTGTGTGACAACAGGCCTGTCCTGTCCCGGGCGACTGGGCCGCAGCGGAGCACCTGCCCACCCATCGCAGCCACAGCACTAAGGCTGTCTAGGCGGTGGACTCCTGCCCTGTGTTCTGCAGCCCCAGCCAGGGCCTGACTGATGGGAACAGGACGGGTCTCACCACTGATCCCTGGGCCACCTGGGGCCTGTGCCCTCCTGGCCACGTCTCCTCAAGGGCTAGACTCCGGGTCCTTCCCTTCCAGAGCCTCTGGGCTGCAGGAGGCCCCGCACACCCCTAGCCCCGGGGCAGGAAGAATCCACACCCGGCCGCAGGCTCACCTGGGCAGGGAGTAGCCCCTGGGTTGTGAGCTTCGCCTGCTACTGGGCCTACCTGACTGTGGCCCAGAAAGGGCTTGTTTCTTCCCGGTCGGGCCTGTGGCCCAGGAGCAGTTGCCAGCAGGGTCACACGCCCCAGGCCTGGCCTTTCCTCCCTCGGTGAGGTCGCTCACCCATGGGTGGCTGCGGGGCTGGGTCCTGGCACTGGACACCTCCCTTAGCACAGGTGGGCACCCTGTGTGTCCTTTGTTCAGGGCCCACTCCAGTCTGCGTCTGTGGCATGAGGGTGCCTGGAGCTGGGCCTCTCCACACGCCCAGAGGACGCACAGGCTCCACAGCCCCCCTGGGGAAGCAGACCCCACTGGACGCAGGCCACAGCCCTGGGCAGTGAGGCCAGTCCCTGCCTGGTAGGCACCGTGTGTCCCAAGCCCAGCCGGTGGGCACAGAGACCGCAGTGAGCAAAGCTTGTACGTTTCCATCGGCTCCTCGGCCCGCTGGAGGGGGCAGCTCCTGCCCACACGGCAGGTGCAGGGGGAGCCCTGCCTCCCGCCCACCCTGCTTCCGGCCGCCCCCTCGGCCCTGACTCACCCGGGAGCAGCTCCGTGGCCCTGGCTCACTCTGCTCCCCGCCTCACCAGCCTGTTCACTCCTCACCGCCTTTCTCCCCACGGCCAGGTCCCGAGGCCCCACTGCCTCAGCTGCCTCGTGCGGAGGGCTCGTCAGACATCTGTTCACTCGGCCACCCTCCGCCCCTGGCCGCCCCCTCCCGAGGGCCACCGTGTCTTGCTGGGCCGGTGTGTTCTGCCCCAGGGGCTGATGCGCCATTCCCAGGGGTGCTGGGTGGCCTGGCACACCTCCCTGGAGAAGCCAGAGCCTGGAGGGGGGGCTTCTCCCACGGGCGCCGCCACCTTGCTGTGCGTTTCCACCCTTCAGCGGGGCCAGCAGCCCCCAGCAGCTGGAGCATGGATAGTGGAGCCCCCGAGGCCCAGCCTTTCCCGTCTGCCCGCATGGGGCACATCCTGGCCCCCCTCCCCCAGGGCCCCCTCAAAGCCTGCCGCATGGTGAGAAGACCTCCGGTCCCCGGACTGTTCCTGGGCCCCAGCTCCGCTCAGGGGCAAAAGGAGCCTCCCAGCCTCAGAAGACCAGCTACCCTGTGGGCCAACTGGAAAAACCACCCCTGCCCCAGGAAGGGTCCTGCTGAGCTCTGGGGTCCGTAGGTTTCCAAGTGCAGCCCGTGAGCTCAGGGTGGCCCTGCCAACCAGAGCGGCTGAAGACCACAGGAACTGTCACTGCCCAGCAGCAGGCGGGGGACTGGCCCTGCCTGTGGCCTGTTGTTCCACAGCTCCGACACACTTGACCATCCTGACCTGGGTAGCCGGTGTCTCTGGCTCCAGCAGCCTGTGTTTGGGAGAACTGCAATGGAACAAGACTGTTGCGTGGCCTCGGTGCAGAAGGGCTCCCAGGACGCTGCCCGTGTCTGCCCGTTGGCCCAGTAAGATGTGCGGGTGCAGCCCAAGAGAGGCCCGAGCTGAGGCTGTGGTTCTGTTTCCTTTGCAGGTCATTACTCCCTACATTTTGACGCCTTCCACCATCCCCTGGGTGACACCCCACCGGCCCTCCCTGCCCGGACCCTGCGAAAGGTAATGCACGTCATCTGCTCTGCAGCCTCTGGGGTCTACAGAATGAACCTGCCCCCCACCCCACCCCCACCCCCTGCCCTGGAGAGCCCAGCCTGACAGAGCCACCCTTGGGAGGCAGATGGCCAGTGTATCCTGCAGCCAGTGTGATGGGGGCGGGGCAGAGAGCTTCCAGGGTCCTGGATACTGAGTACCGAGTGGGTGAACAGCTCTGCTGACCTGCAGGGTGTCAGCACATAGGGCCTGGGGTGGAGCAAGTCCTGTGACAGCTCAGTGCATTTTAAACTAGTCTAGTCAAAGCAAGAAGCGTTAGGCACCAAAGCTTTATTAAAAAGAAAAAACTCATTAATTTCCCTGCAAATTGGAAAAGACTGTATCACAGGTTTTAGTAGCAGAATGTACTCACCTGGTCCATGGGCAACTGAGGTTCTTCCTGCCTCCCCACCTGTCGGCCCCGGAGCGCAGCCAGCAGCCGGGGCCTGGCTTCCGGGGCACCAGTGACCAGTGGCCGGGGTAGGGCTGTGTTTTAGCCCGCAGAGGTGCAGGAGGTTCTGGGGTGCCATGGGCTGGCGGGAGCCCGAGGGACCCGGGCAGGGGGCTGCTGCCGAGGAGGCAGGACTTGCTATTGCTGAGGGTTACGCTGAGGTCTGTTAGTCAGTGGCCTTGGTCTTCTCTTCACACCATGGCTGCCAGCCAGCCTGGAGAGAGGGGTTCTAACAGGTGTACCCTTTCTTCTGCAGTCCCCTCTCCACCCTATCCCAGCCTCCCCCACCAGCCCGCAGTCGGGCCTGGACGGCAGCAACTCGACGCTGTCTGGCAGCGCCAGCAGCGGCGTGTCCTCCCTGAGCGAGAGCAACTTTGGGCATTCCTCTGACGCCCCGCCGCGGACCGACACCATGGACTCCGTGCCCAGCCAGGCCTGGAATGCTGATGAAGAGCTTGAGCCACCCTACCTCCCTGTCCACTACAGCCTCTCCGAGTCCGCTGTCCTGGACTCCATCAAGGCCCAGCCATGCCGAAGCCACTCAGCCCCGGGGTGCGTCCTTCCTCAGGACCCCATGGACCCGCCTGCGCTGCCCCCCAAGCCCTACCACGCCCGCCTGCCGGCCCTGGAGCATGACGAGGGCTTGCTGCTGCGGGAAGAGGCAGGCAGACCTCGGGGCCTGCACCGCAAGGCCTCGCTGCCCCCTGGGAGCACCAAGGAGGAGCAGGCCCGCCTGGCCTGGGAGCAGGGCCGTGGGGAGCAGTGACAGGCGGCGGCGAGCGGCTGGGACACCACCCTCGGAGCAGCTGGCTCCGCCATTCCAGGTCTGAAGCGCAAGCCCCCCGGGGAGCCAGAGAGGCCTGGCATTCAGGAGAGCCACCCAAGTCAACGTTCTACTGCCGTGAACTTGTGTTGCCGTGTAGAGGCCGCAGCAGCATGAGGGTTGTGGCTTCCCTTTTATTTCACGTCTACGTTTCCATTTCTATGGGTTTTCCTTTCCTTTTTCGTGCAGTAGACGCTTCCTTCCTCCTGCAGTTCCAGCCCGTGTGGAGCTCTATGGAGTTATTGCACAGACAGAATCGCTTTGCGGGGCTTGAGGTAAGAGCCCAGGCCCCCTCCAGGGTAGAGATGCACAGAAGAATGGAAATTGCACTAGGGACCTCTTCTTTTGCTGTGTGGACAGAAGAGCTCATGTTTATATTCAGGGATTGCACGGACCGTGTGGACAACATGCCACAGGTGGTGGACAAGGGGGCCCCAAGCCGTTTTGCACAAATGCCTGCTCACCTGCCCACTCCTTGGTCCAGGAGTACGCACCTGAGGGGCCGGCTGGGCGCCTTGCCGGTTCAGGCACGTGACCTGGCCTGGCTGCATGCCCGGGAACACTGCCAGGCTCCCATCCGCCAGTCCCGCCTCCAGCTCTGTCCTGGATTTTTCCCTCCATCACTTTTTATTTCCGACCATTTGCTCCTTTTCATTCTCAATACACCTCATGCCCTGCAGAAGCCCCTTGGCAAATGGATCTGCAAAGGTTTCTCTCCTACCTTCTGGGGCTTGAGTGGGAGTGCGGAGCCAAAGGGACTGCCCTAGCCACCTTCCTCCCTGGGGCCCAAGGGACCATGTGTTGAAAGACTAGCTGGTATAGGAGTGAGGCTGAGGTGTGGCAGGGGCCGGAAGTCCTGAGCTGTCTAAAGTGGCCGAATGCCCATCATCCAGCTCCTGAATCAGGGATTTTCAGCACTACCTCTGAACAGTGGGGCTGGCTGCCCAGCCAGGCTTCAGGCCTGAGGGCTCAGACTCATGGTCAGGTCAACAAGCTCCCCAGCGAGCAGGGTGGGCAGGAGCTTCTCCTTTTGGAATCAGGGAGCCATGCAAGTTGAATTAACCTCTTCCAAGTGGCCAAGTGCAGGGCCCCTGTTCCGGGTGGTAGGGACCACTCAAGAGTTCAGGGCAGCACACGAGGGCAATTTCTCCAGCCTCCCCCCGTCTGTTGGACAGAGCGCAACGGACTCTTTGTGGGAAACTTTCGGGTCAGGGCACTGATTCCCCCCTTGGTTTGTTATTTGGGGGATTAGGGTGGGGAAGTAATAGTATTCTACCAGGGTGCTTCTAAGTTACTTTTAAAAGTCTACATACAGACTTTATCTTTCTTTTGCTTTAGTTCACAACCTGGATGGTTAGTTACTAGGCTGCCTTCTCCTTGTTGAGCAGGTGTGTTCTCCCCTGGTTACCTGCTGGCCTCCCTGACCTCCATGGCCAGACCCCCATCCCCTCATCGCAGCCCCTTTCCAGACAAAGCCATTGGTCAGGGTGTTTCTCTTGTAAACACATACCAGCTGTTTAATAGGAATGCCAGCAAGTAACCTACTAGGAAAGATGGAGGGCCAATATCTTCAGGGCACCGGAGAGTTTTATCATCAGTGTGGGTCCTTTCTGGTACAGTGAGGATGACTGGGCAGATCTGGCCACAAAGCCCCAACCTGGGAGGGCAGGCCTGGGCCACCCGTGTTCCTAAGTGTGGGAAGGTTTGGGGCTTTGTACTGGATTCTTGGGTAGGAAAGTATCTTTAGATTCTGGGGCACTTTGGAAGCCCAGTCCCTGGACAAGGCAGTCATCACATGACACCTCCCTTCTCCACTGGTGGCACAGGATGGGGAGGAGGGCAGTGTAGGTTCATTGGGCCTTCTTTCTGCAAGGTGAGCCAGGTTGGGTTTTGCTCTCCATTTTCCCTAACTGGGTGAAAAGAACTGATTCCAAATCCCTTTTGTTGGAGAATCAGCCAGTCTGAAGGGAAGTGGGAGGCCCGAGAATCCTCTGAAGATTGTGAGATTCCGATTTTCATTCTTTCAAGCTTATTTGTAAACACCGATTTGAACCATCCTTTCCTCGGGGTGGCGCTCCTGCCCAGTGAGCGTGTAGTGAGGGCAGCACTGCCGATGCCCAAACACACTCGCATCGGCTAGAGCTCTGCTTACCCTGGTGCCGGTTTTGGAAAAATAAATGAATAAACACCTATTTGAATGCTGTGTATTTGTACAGGAATTTGAGCAAAAAATGTATAGAGTGTGATGTCCAATCGATGTTCAGCCCTGTAAATGTGTTTTTAACCTCTGGCATTCTGTGTTTATTTAAAATAAGGAAACTTCTAACCATTTCTTTTGTGTATTTATGTTAAAAAAAAAAAAAAAAGTGGCTTAAAAATTATCTTACCTGTACCAGAAAGCAAAGTTAAAAAGAAAAAAATTTGTACCGGTGTCCAAGAGGTATTTTACTGTATATATTGTGGTAGCATGTACTACAGCCAACAAGTAATGTGAATTTTAGATGTAAATATCTGACACTGATTTTGCCCTTCTCCCCACTCCTTGATTGCTGTGATGTGAATTAAAGATGAATACCTTACACTGACCCACTGAGTCCACTGAATGGGAGCAGCACCAGTGCCCCCCTCGGACCCCTGCCACCGGGCTCCACGCCCTTTTTGCCTCTTACAAACCTTCCTGCACCGAGCACAGCCAACCGTTCCCACGGCCGGGCTTCCCGGACAGACAGCCCAGCCTCGCACTCGAAAGGAAGACCACCAAAGAGGAAAGAAACCTCCTCCAAGGTTGGTCTGCAGCCCCGCAGTCCCTCCTCGGGAAGCGCCCCGGGCAGCCGGGGGCCGGAGCGGGGACGCGGGCGGCAGCGGCAGCCACGTCGGCCAGGCTTCCGGAGCCTGTGAGGCCACTTGCTCCCCAAGTGGGGACAAACCTCCTAAACCGACTTCCTACCCCACGCTGAGGAGGCCCGCTTCCGACCCCTAAAGTACCGAACCTGCCCAGGCTGTCAGCCCGCGCACAGCCGGGGCGCAAACGGTGGACGTCCGCGCAGCTTGGAAACAAATGATCAGCAGGTCTCACAGGCGCCGGATCCTCCCCAGACGTTCCGCAAAGGCTGGTTCCCCGGCCCAAGTGATCGTTTTTAGGAAAGAGAAAGAAACCCCTTCGGAGACTCGCCCGGGGCAGCTGCCCATCCTGCCTGCCCCGCTGGGTCGCGGCCGACCCCGGAGCCCCTGACCTGCACCGCTAGCCGGGACCCTGGGCGGGAAGGTCCACAGGATTTTCTGGAAGAACGTGGGGTCCAGGACAGGGGTAAGCGGAACAGTTCAGCAGGCGCGGGACATCAGCCGAGACCCAGCAAACCCTGCAACGTCCAGCCTCCTCCCCAAGATGGCGGACATGCCGCTTCCGCCGCCGCTGCCTCCACTTCCTGTAACCGGCCCTGCTTCAATCAGCGGTCGACAACTGTCTAGGGCCAAGGCCGGCGCCGCCATCAGCCAATGGGAGAGGGCATCGTGGAGCCGCCCGTCTGGGCTCGGCTGTCGTGGACCAATGGTATTGCGGCATGTGGGCGGGTGCGGGGGACTGCCCACCAATGGGGAGCCACGGAGCGCGGCCAGGCCCTGGAGGCTGCGCAGCGCGGCGGGCGCGGTTCAGTCGGGTGGTAGCAGCAGCGCCGGCTGTGGTGGAGGATGTGGGCCGCGCACGGGCTGGCGGTGGCGCTGGCTCTGAGCGTGCTGCCGGGCGGCTCGGCGCTGCGGCCGGGCGACTGCGAAGGTACGGCGGGGCCGGGCCGCGTGCCGGGGTTAGCCTAGCGCGACAGGGAACGTAACCGAGCCACCGAGGGGCCGGGGCCAGGGCCGGGGCCGGGGCGGCCGGTCCCTGCGGGGTCCGCCCGAAGAGGGACCAACCCCGGGACTAGAAACCTGGCCCGACCAGGAAAAGCTGGGACTAGCTCGTGTGGAAAGCTTGTCCTGAATTGAGATAACGCCGAGTGTCTGTCCTCTGCTACCACGGGCGGGAGCTGTCGGGAGCGGCCCGGGTCGGGAGTCCGAAGGGTGGGCGAGGGCATCTAGCCGGGCCGGTGGGGTTGCGCGGCCGCACCCTGCGGTACGGTGTGGTGTTCGGGAACGAGCAGCGTTCGGATCGGCTTTTCTTCAGCCTCCAGGTGGCCTATTTGTGAGGTCACAGTGAGTCCATCTCAAGGCCACGGTCGGTCTCGGCTTAAACTTTGTGGAAGAAGCCGGGGAGGGGCCGTTCGTGGGGCGTTGAGTGGTGCGTATGCCCTGGATGTACCGAGGGGCCCCAGCACCCAGGAGCTGGGCTCTGTCCAGCTGTGGGCCCCGGAGGAAAGTCGGTGACGGAGGAATTGGCCTCCGCGCCTGCTGGTGAGCTTGGTGACCGCGTTCCCTTCTGCTGGATGGCGCTGCTGCTGCTGCTGCTGAGTGATTGCTGAGCATCTCCCTCTTTTCCAGTTTGTGTTTCTTATCTGGGAAGATTTTACCAGGACCTCAAAGACAGAGATGTCACGTTCTCACCAGCCACTATTGAAAAAGAACTGACCAAGTTCTGCGGTGAAGCAAGAGGCAAAGAGAATCGGTTGGTGAGTAGCCGGTGACGGGCTGTCACAGGCCTGGAAGAGAGGACCTGCCTGACTTAGTCGTGTCGGTGAACAAATGCTGGACTGAAGTGCCTTCCCTGCAGTTGTCCTTTTTTATCCTGGTTGCTGGGCACTGGGAACATGGGGGGGATTGGGGGTCACATTCAGGTATAGAAATGATGCAGGGGGAGGTTTTTTGGAAGAAGGAAGAGGGCAGGACAGTAGTCTAGGGTCTCTCTGCCAAAAGGTTGTCCTGGGGTGGGTGAAGAGCACCCCAGGCCGAGGGGACAGCCAGGGTGTTCAGAAGGAGCTCGGCTTGTGTGAGGATGGAGGAAGATGACCAAGTGGACACAGGGTCAAATCGAGGACAGGAGCCCCAGTGACGATGTCTTTTGTAGCTTCAGTGTCCTGGCAGCCTAGTTTGTCTCGCTGTGTAAAGGGTTAAACCCCGGTAACTCTTAAACTCATCTGGTGGCTGCCGCTAGGAGACCAGGGGTATGTTAAGAGCCCGGGGCTTCATGCTCAGCACACCTGACCGCCCTGGCGAGGCTGCGAGTGAGGCCCCAGCAGAGGAGGGAGATGTTAGTACATTTTGGAGGAGGCGGTTCTCAAGTGGCACCTTCTGAAGGCCATTGTTTTCTTACTGCAGTGCTACTACATTGGGGCCACAGAAGATGCGGCCACCAAGATCATCAACGAGGTGTCGAAGCCACTGGCCCATCACATCCCCGTGGAGAAGATCTGCGAGAAGCTCAAGAAAAAAGACAGCCAGATCTGCGAGCTGAAGTACGGTGAGTGTGGTCCTCCTTCGCAGGCACTGCGAGCACTCTGTGCTCGGGCGCCCTGGGGCTCGCCTTCCGGCTGGACCACAAACTAGAGCTGCCACGTGAGCCACGTAGCTAGATGTGGCATGTGATGGTAAACAGGGGCAGTGGGTGCCGACCTGGCTTTGAAGTGGGTGGGGGTCGGAATAGGCCTCACAGGGGTGGCACTTAAGAAACTGAAAGAAGTGGGGCATCGGCCAAGGCCAAGAACATTCCAGGCAGAGGAACTAGGCAGCGCAAGGGCAGCAAGTGGCGTGACAGGTGGGTGGGTTGGTGAAGGAAGATCTGGCTGCTAGTTGGGGTGAAGTTGAGGACAGAGGAAGAAAGAATGTGGTCTGTCATCCCTTGGGGTTAGCGGGCTTGTCCTTGGTGCATACTCTGAAGGCCCAGTGGCCGTTGTGAGTTTGAAAGGAAGTGCTGAGCCAGGAGCTGAGGCAGCCCGGCGTCCCCGGAGTAGGACTCTGATGGGAAGAAGGGTCGGGGCCAGGACTAGTTGTCCTCTTCTATAAAATTTCAGCATCACCACCATGTTTTTTTGTGGCCTGTGTACCCCAACTTGTGTCAGGGATACCTGGACTTCAGGGTGTGATCCAGGGAGAGGTGCATTCAGCTCAGGGTCTCTGTGTCACACACAGAGAGGAAGCTGCTGACTGGGCCAGGTTGGGAAATGGGCCGGAGGGTGTATCTGTTCTGTCACCCTGGAACTGTCATTCTACAGTTACTTGACCTCGGCCATGATATTTAAGAGGCACTTGGGGTAGTGGGAGCCACATTCTTCCAGTAAGGACTCTGTGTCCTTCATCCCTATCTAAGCGACACTGCATACCTGGTGGACACTTCCCCGCTTGGGGTCCCCAGGCACTAACACCCCAATGTGTGTCTGTAACTGTTGGCCCTGTGAGCGGTAGGGCTGCTTTTTAGGGGGTGATGTGGCTGCCCGGGAAGTCAGCCTGGCATTGCTGCGGACCTGTGGCCGCTGTGCCCAGCCGGTCACTCCCCTGCTCTCTCCTCCAGACAAGCAGATCGACCTGAGCACGGTGGACCTGAAGAAGCTCCGGGTGAAAGAGCTAAAGAAGATCCTGGACGACTGGGGGGAGACGTGCAAAGGCTGTGCAGAGAAGTCTGACTACATCCGAAAGATTAACGAACTGATGCCGAAATACGCCCCCAAGGCAGCCAGTTCACGGACTGACTTGTAGTCAAGGATTCCTGCCGCACCTGAGGGGGAAAAACAGTTCAGCTGCGTGTTCCCCCAACAGAGTTTGTAATTTATTTTTAGGCCTGCCCCTGACAATGTCAGGTGTGGAGCCTGGAGCTTTCCCGAAGATGCTGGCTCTCCAGCGCCCCTGTGTGGGGTTCTCTTCCTTCCGTTGCTGGTTTTCTCTAGGACTTCAAAATGTGTCTGGGATTTTTTATTAAAGGAAGAAAATTTCTAGCTGTCCTTGGAAAATTAAAGTGAATATTGAAATAGGATCTTACCCCCAGTGAAGATCCCACTGGATTATGCTTTCCAGTTCCCAACGAGTTTCCAAGTGTCTGCACATGTGTGCCTCAGCCATCAACGCTGGAGGTGCCGAGGGCGGGGGATGGACATGGGCTGGGGCTGTGGGCAGCGTGGGACAGTGAGGGAGCCGCGGAAGGAAGCCGGGCTTGCTTCCCTAGCCCATGGTGACAGGTGACTGCTGCTGGGGAGGCACCCAGGGGAGGGGCTCGCACGGCCTCGGGCTGCTCGTGTTTGGTGCTGTCACGTCTCTCAGGGTGCTCTTGGCCTGGAGACTGCCCGGATCTGGCCGTCTATTTGCTCGTGCACCTCTGTGGTCTGGTGCCAGTCCCAAGCCTCTCGCGGCCTGTGGGGGGTTTTGCAAGACCAGCAGGGGTTGATTTATAGGAGGGCCCGTGAGGCTGCCTTTTGTCTGGAGCCAGAATAAGTCTTCACACCTGAGGCCCTCAGGGCTTGTCCCCACACCTGTGGGACTGGTCCTCGCGAAGCCCAGGTGTCCCCAGGTTGGGATTGGACCGAAACATCTCTGCCCCTGGTGCCTGCAGAGACCAGCTAAGGGCTTGCTCAGCCCTCAGATCGCTCCACTGTACGGTTCCTAAGTCCAGGTTGCCTGCCTAAGGGCCTCCTTACCACCTGCAGCGCCATCCGTGTCCGAAAGGAAAGCAGGAAAGTTGAGCGGCTTCTCAGGCCAAGACCCGCCCGACTGGGGAAATGAGGTGGACTGTTGACAGCGGACGGCACAGTGCTGAGCCTGGGAAGGTGCTGGGAAGAGCCACTGCTGGAGCCGGAAGTCTTACAAGGTGGAGCGACGAGTCGGCTGACCTCCCTAGGGGTGTCCGCGGGCTTCCAGCTCCACCAGGCCGCCCCAGGGCTGACCTCCGTGGTCACGAGAGGGTTAACGCCTTCCCGGATGTGGGCTTCACGAGGGTCCCCGCAGGTGTTCCTTCTGAGCCCAGCCCCTCACACCTGGCCTCACGGCTCCTCGGGCTGCCTCGCGATTGGGGCAAAGAGCTGGGCTGCGCTCGTCCCCGCCCCTCGGTGTCCGTGGCCGAAGCCGGGCAGGCTCCGCCGCCCCTTCCAGCGCTGCTCCCGGGCTCGCGCGCGTGTCACCTGTCATCTCGGAGGGGCCCGGCCAGCGAGAGGTAAGCCTGGCCCCTGTGCTCCACTAGCGGGTTTGGCCTCTGCGACCTCGGCCCGCTCTCTGGCGCCGAGGAGCCTGTTTGCGCCCCACGGACGGCCGGTGGTGGCCTCGCTCTGCGCTGGAAGGGCCGGTCCTCGGGACCCGTGGGCGGCGGGCTGCCGGGGAGGCTGCAGGGGAGCGTACAGGGCCGTGGTGGGCCGCGGGTCCTAGCGCGCTCCAGCCCTCGGGGTCGTCCGTGCTGGCCCCGTCGGGGGACTCCGAGTGCCGACGCGGGGAGCGGCCGGTGGAAGGGCCGCAGGGCCAGGGCGCGGGGAGCGTGGAGACCGCGGAGACCCTCCCGGCTCGCGGGGGGCCGACTGCTCCGCAGCCCCTGCAGCGCCCACGGTGGCCACAAGGTGGCAGCAAAGCTCAGTCTAGCCACGCTCGCCGGGAGTCGCAGCCCAATGACGCGAGAGCAGCGCGGCCTCTCCCCGCCTCCCGCGGGGTCACGTGGCTCGGCCAGCGCAGCCTAATAACGCGTCGCCCGGCCCCTGGGCGCCGCTCCCGTCGTCGCTCCCCGCCGCCGCGCCGAGTCCTTTTGTCCAAGATGGCGGCGCCGGGGGCGCTGCCTCCGCGGCCCCCGCCGCTGCCGCTGTGAGGGACCCGCGGGCCGCCCGCCCGCCCGCCGCGCCGGCGCCATGAAGAGGCAGAGCGAGCGAGACTCGAGCCCGAGCGGGCGCGGCTCGTCCTCGTCAGCCAAGCGGCCGCGGGAGCGCGAACGAGAGGCAGAGGCGGGCGGGCGGCGGGCGGCGCACAAGGCCTCGGGCGGCGCCAAGCACCCGGTTCCGGCGCGGACCCGCGACAAAGCCCGCGGGAGCGGGAGCGGGGGCAGCGGGGGCGGGCACCGCGACAGCCGCTGCGCCGGGGACGCCAATCACCGTGCGAGCAGCGGCCGCTCCTCCGGCTCGGGCGCCGGCGGCGGGGGACGCGGCAGCAAGGCCTCGGGGGACCCGGGCGCGTCGGGCGCTTCTCCGCGTTCGTCTCCACTGCCTCCGCCTCCGCCACCGCCCGGGGCCGAGCCTGCGGGTCCCGGCTCGGCAGCCGCCGCGCCCGAGTACAAGACGCTGCTCATCAGCAGCCTGAGCCCCGCGCTGCCCGCCGAGCACCTGGAGGACAGGCTCTTCCACCAGTTCAAGCGCTTCGGCGAGATCAGCCTGCGCCTCTCGCACACGCCGGAGTTGGGCCGCGTGGCCTACGTGAACTTCCGCCACCCGCAGGACGCGCGCGAGGCCCGCCAGCACGCCCTGGCCCGCCAGCTGCTGCTCTACGACCGCCCGCTCAAGGTGGAGCCCGTGTACCTGCGCGGCGGCGGCGGGAGCAGCCGGAGGAGCAGCAGCAGCAGCGCCGCCGCCTCCACGCCGCCCCCGGGGCCGCCCGCGCCCACCGACCCGCTCAGCTACCTGCCGCTGCACGGTGGGTACCAGTACAAGCAGCGCTCGCTGTCCCCCGTCGCTGCCCCGCCCCTGCGGGAGCCCCGCGCCCGCCACGCCGCTGCAGCCTTCGCCCTGGATGCTGCCGCCGCTGCCGCTGTGGGCCTGTCCCGGGAGCGAGCCCTGGACTACTACGGGCTGTACGACGACCGGGGTCGCCCCTACGGCTACCCAGCCGTGTGCGAGGAGGACCTGATGCCGGAGGACGACCAGCGGGCCACGCGCAACCTCTTTATCGGGAACCTGGACCACAGCGTGTCGGAGGTGGAGCTGCGCCGGGCCTTCGAGAAGTACGGCATCATCGAGGAGGTGGTCATCAAGAGACCTGCCCGAGGCCAGGGTGGGGCGTACGCGTTTCTCAAGTTCCAGAACCTGGACATGGCCCACAGGGCGAAGGTGGCCATGTCGGGCCGGGTGATTGGCCGCAACCCCATTAAGATTGGCTACGGCAAGGCCAATCCCACCACCCGCCTCTGGGTGGGTGGCCTGGGACCTAACACCTCGCTGGCCGCCCTGGCGCGGGAGTTTGACCGCTTTGGAAGCATTCGGACTATCGATCACGTCAAGGGGGACAGCTTTGCGTACATCCAGTATGAGAGTCTGGATGCGGCCCAGGCCGCCTGTGCGAAAATGAGGGGCTTTCCCCTGGGCGGCCCCGACCGCAGGCTGCGGGTGGATTTTGCCAAAGCCGAGGAGACGCGGTATCCCCAGCAGTACCAGCCCCCCCCACTCCCTGTGCATTATGAGCTGCTCCCAGATGGGTACACCCGGCACCGGAACTTAGATGCTGATCTGCGGGTGCGTGACAGGACACCCCCACACCTGCTGTACTCAGACCGAGACCGGGCCTTTTTGGAAGGGGATTGGACCAGCCCTGGGAAAAGCTCTGACCGCCGCAACAACCTGGAGGGCTACAGCCGCTCGGTCCGCAGCCGGAGTGGGGAGCGCTGGGGAGGAGACGGGGACCGGGGCCTGCCCAAGCCCTGGGAGGAGAGGCGGAAGCGGAGGAGCCTCTCCAGTGACCGTGGGAGGACCACGCACTCCCCTTACGAGGAACGGAGCAGGACCAAGGGTGGTGGGCAGCAGGCTGACCGGGGCTCCGACCGCACCCCTGAGCGCAGCCGGAAGGAAAATCACTCCAGCGAAGGGACCAAGGAGTCCAGCAGCAACTCCCTCAGCAACAGCAGGCACGGGGCCGAGGACCGGGGCCACCACCACCACGAGGCTCCAGACTCTGCCCACGGGAAGAAGACCCGTGAGAGCGAGCGCAATCACCGGACCTCTGAGGCCGAGCCCAAGGCCCTCGAAGAGCCAAAACATGAGACCAAAAAGCTCAAAAGCCTTTCGGAGTATGCCCAGACGCTGCAGCTGGGGTGGAACGGGCTCCTGGTGTTGAAAAACAGCTGCTTCCCCACATCTATGCACATCCTTGAGGGGGACCAGGGGGTGATCAGCGGCCTCCTCAAAGACCACACTTCTGGGAGTAAGCTGACGCAGCTGAAGATTGCCCAGCGCCTCCGGCTGGACCAGCCCAAGCTCGACGAGGTCACGCGGCGCATCAAGCAGGGGAGCCCCAACGGCTACGCGGTGCTGCTGGCCACCCAGGCCACCCCCGGTGGGCCTGGCCCAGAGGGGACGCCCGTGGTAGAGCCAGGCCTGCAGAGGCGGCTTCTCAGGAACCTGGTCTCCTACTTGAAACAGAAACAGGCGGCAGGGGTGATCAGCCTACCTGTGGGTGGGTCCAAGGGCAGGGACAGCACGGGCATGCTCTATGCCTTCCCGCCCTGCGACTTCTCCCAGCAGTACCTCCAGGCAGCACTGAGGACCCTGGGCAAGCTGGAGGAGGAGCACATGGTGATAGTTATCGTAAGAGACACTGCCTAGCCCGCGCGTCTTTTCTAGCTCCACGTTTGTGTCACAGAAGCAGTTATTTTGACATCTGATCCCCTGCCTCTATCCTGCCCTGCCTCGGTGTGAATCTTCTGCTGGATGGTTTTGGTTCATTCGGTGGGGGACCCAAATCCTGTCCCACCAAAACTAAGTTCTTAGGTTTGGGGGATTTTTTTTTAGTGATGAGAAGGGACTCCTGTCACATTGATTTCTAGACTGTCTGCTGTGTTCTGTATTTTTTTATTTCTTGACTAACTGTATGGAAAGTTGTCAGTAAAGCCTTTGTCAGAGGATGGATTTTTAATCCTGTTCAGAGTCCTGGTTTAATCAAGTATTTTGTCAAAAATGGAAGACCTTCCCCGCCGCATGCGCAAAATGCCCTACGTCTTCTTTCTGGCCCGGGCGGGTCTCCAGGCCCTCGGCTGTTCAGGCCGAGTCAGGATGGTGTCCACACACTGGTTTGCAGCCTTAGCTGAGAGCAGGTGGCCTTCAGGCCTCGCCAGCCCGAGCAAAGCGCGTGCAAAGGCAGGGGTGTGCCTGAGGTCTGTCCAGTTTTGTTTTGGTGGTTTTGCCCTAAAAAATGTGTGTCCACCAGCTTGAGCTATGGCTGTCGGACACACGCCCAATTGTGAGGCCTTTGGGAAAGCAGGTGGTCCTGGTAGCTGTGTGTTCTAGCAAGGGAACCAGTGCCGTACTGATGCCGGGGGTCTTGGTGCCACAGGCTCCCTTTTGTTCAGCCCTTCTTCTCGCCTTAATGTGGCCACCAGGGCACCTGCTTGGAGACGGAGCTGCCTCGGGCGCCCAGGGACACTTGAGGCCAAATGCTGGAATAGCGAGAGGCAGCTTTCCTTACGTATTCTGGAACTTGTGAATTCTGGCCTTTACCTCGGTTGTTCAGAAAACTTGTCAACGCGGAGGTCTGTGGGGAGTCCCTGGAGCTTTGCGGGGGGCCACTGAATCCCTGCTTGGAAGTTTTGTGGTGCAGGAAGTGCAGAGGGTGAGGAAGATGCTTGCACCCCTAGGTGCAAGGTGCGTGGGCTGGGGCCTTGCCAGGTCCTTGAGGAGGTGGCGGCCACGGGAGATGGTGCTTCTGGGGGGAGTGAGGTTCGTCTCGGAGGTGCCGGGCAGTGCTGGAGCTCACGGCCATTCGAGCTGAGCTAGGGGGACATGGGTGTCCTTGAGCTGAGGGGGAAAGGTGGCGTCTCTGATGAAGGTGGTAAAGCAGCACTGGCAAACGAGCAGTTGTCGACATGAAACAAGTACCGTTGGACACTTGTGTGCTGGTTTGGACGTTCCAGAGGGTCCCTGTCAGGGGTGGCAGGAGAACAGCAGCTCCAGTGAGACATGAGCCCCCGCGTGCCCGGGACACCCGCCTCTGTCGGCCACGCCATGCTCGTCGGGTCTGGTGCCCCAGCCCCACAGCCTTTCAGGGCAGCGCTGGCCACAGGTGGTTTTGAGAGGTGGCTGCCTCTGCGTGAGGACGGCGAGAGGTGTCTTTCTGAGACCTTGGGGACCTGAAAAGGTGCTCTCTGGGCGCTTGACGCTCAAGGGAGAAGCGGTGCGTGCGGAGCAGAACAGGAACACAAGGGAAGACCCGTGCGTCCGCCTGTTGGCATGTGAGCCATGGCCCCCGGCCAGGTACCCGAGCAGGTCGGCAGCCCACGCGCTGTGGCAGGGCACGTGGCAGGGCACGTGGCAGGGGGCTGGCCTCAGGTACGGGCCAGCGCTGCCTTGCAGGGCGCTTTTCGAGCAGGCGCCCAGGACCTGGAACGCTGCCCCCAGCCTTCCCAGACACGAATAGTTTGTTGACTCCACCCTTGTTCATACGGAGAGCTTCTCTGGGCCCCCAGAAGAACCGGGTTTGGTGGAGAATCACAGCCAGTTACGTGGCCTTCCTCCCCTCAGACCGCTTCCTTCCTTGGGCCCTTCAGACAGCAGGTTCTGCCACGGCCTTTCAGAAGGGCCTTGCCCAGCACTGGCGGGGCGCCCTCTGGGGTTGGGGCCCCTGGAGGAAACGCTGTCTTGCAGGTGTGCGGCGCCTCCTGCCAGGGTCCGGGCCCTGCCTAGGGTGCCACTCAAACGCAGGATCGGCGCCAGCCAGGGGTTGCAGGTTTGCTGCCGTTCCCAGCGTGTTCTCCCGAGGGACTCCGGCAGGAGTGCGCAGAGGCTGGCAGCGCTGAGGCTGTGTTGCTTGGCTTCCCAGGTGCGTCCCTAAGGTGTGTTGTCAAGTCAACCCCGATTCTGCTTTGCTGCCAGAGAGACCTGGGTGCTCCCAAGAGCTCGGGTGGCATTCAGGGAGCCCCGGTCTTGGTTATTGACGATCTCTTTTAACCCATTTCTCCTCTGTTCAGCACCAGCAGACTGGCCCCTGGTTGGGGGTTAGCAGCCCACTGAGCTGACGCACGAACAACTCGGGGCTGAGCCCTCTGCTCTGCAGGTGACCAGAGGCGCCTGCTGGGGCCTGTGCCACACTGGGTGGTGCTCGGAAGCCCAGCAGGGCTGTCCCAGCCCCCAGTGAGTTTTCCAGTCTTGTCTTGTTTACTTCACAACCAAGTATGTCCCTCTTCTCCAAGCCACGTGCCTACGGGATGGTAGCCAAGTAGCTATTTGTTACTTGGGCAAACTCCGAGGAAAGGAGGGGAGACTGAGGGTCTCCTCTTTATGATGGGAAGGACGGGGATGGGATGAGTGTCACGGTAATAAGCCCCTGGTCCTGTCCCTATTGTAGCACAGTTTAACCTGAGGACAATTTAGGAGCCTGTGACGTACCTGCCAACCCAGCAGGGCCAGGCCCCACTGCCCCGAACTGCAGAACTGCTCAAGGCCACTGAACACTGCCCTGGGGAATGTGCTGCATCCCCCAGCTACTGATATGGCCAAGACACTCCCACTCAGTGCTGCCAGCTCATCCCTCCAGAATGCCCGGGACCCCCAACTGGACAGCTGCACCTCCGTGTGCTCCAGAGCTGCCTGCCTGATTCAGGGCCCAGAAGCAGCCGTGCGTCCCACATGGGCGGGTCCCTCGCAGGGACCCACAGCCAGGGGCAGACACTGAGCTACTTTTCTCCCCAGAGGGCTTTTTTGGGCGGAAGGTGTTCTTACCACCGTCCTGGACCGCCTCTTGGAAGGCTCTTACTTCCCGGCCAGGGCTGCAAGGAAGGGAGGACAGGGAAAGGCCATAAACAAAGACAGACTTGTAGTTTATTTTGTGTTTAAAATAAATACACTTTACATTAAAGAAAAGGGCCTTTGATTTGTAATTTCCACACTGGGGAGAAAGGAAAGCAAAAAAAAGATGCTTGAAAAACTGAAGGACAAAGAAAAAGAGGGAGTGAACTCATATCCTAAGTTCCCTCAGCTCCACACACCAACATCCACGCCCTCGCTGCCCCAACCAGGAGCCGGGGTCTCGGTTTTCCTGGGCCAACGCCCGCCCCCACCTCTGGCACAGAGGAAGCAAATTAACCTGACAGCATACGAGGCAACAAAACAGGTTAAAAAATCATATATTATATTTATAATAAAATATTCTTAATCCTTTTCAATTTAAGAAACCACGATTTTCCTTTTCATTTAAATATGTATGTAAAAATGCCTCTAGACTGTTCGTTAGCGTCATTTTCTCCCGTAGAAAATGAAGTGGGACAGGACCTGGTGGATATAAGTTCATACCCTCAGTTATAAATGCTTGGTGTTTTTTTTTTTCTTTTTAAGTTTTCTAAAAAACTATTTGTTCTTTAAGTAAAGAACATTATACAAAGAAAATATATTGTGAAATAACCCCAGAGACTTTTTTTTTTTTTTTTTTCCTTGAGGAAAGGTATGTCCATCCTAGGAAGGGGGGCGCAGGCGGGGCCTAACCCCTGCTGTCCTTCGCGGTGGTTACTTCCGGAGCGGCCGGGTCGCAGGGAGACTCCGGGCCACAGTCCGTTGAGTGCAGGCCATGCAGTTCCAGCAAAGACACAGCCCCGGGAAGAGGGGAGGGAAGGTGTTCTGAATGTGTTTGACTCGCTTTCTCGCCTGCCAAGAACCTTCCGCACGGAGACCGCGCCTCACTCGTTCAGCGATAAGATGATGTCGTCTTCCAGGTCGGAGTTGTCGGAGCTGTCAGCTGAAAGGTAAGCACAGGGAGAGGCCGGGTCAGGCCCTGGGTTTACAGGCGCCTTTCGGGAAGGAAGCCCCTGTGTGCGCACACCTGCGTCTCAGCGAGGCTCATGACCCTCCCTGGAAGAGGAAACAGGTCCGTTAACCCACCCCCGGAGCTGGCTCGGAGTGTCTACCTCTTGGCAACAGGGGTCACCCTGGGGCCTCTGCAAGGACATGGGTGTGGTGTCCTCTGGTTCCTAGAGGCCTGTCCCGCCTTGGAGGCCCTCAAGGGACCAGGCAGCCCCCTGCCCCAGCATCTATTCCTGGTTCCCTGAACGTCTGCAAAGGGGCAGGGTTGCGAGGAGCACGGGCGGACCCCCACAGCCCTTGGGCCTCTGCCTGAGCCCGGGCAGGGCTCCACCTCCATAGCCACTCTCCTCAGATGGGCTCCGACGGGCAGGGACTGTCGGCCTAGGAATGAGTCCTCTGGAATTTCTGAATGTAACCTGCAGAGGACAGATGGGGACAGGTTCCCTGCAGGGTGGGTCTGGCAGCGGCCTGCCTGGCAGCCCCGAGTGGGGGCTGGCACCGTGTCTGGCTGACCAAGACAGAGACCTAGACCTAGTCCTCAGCTCCCAAGGGCGTGAGTACCTGCTGAGCAGGCGGGTAGGGACGATCTCAGAGCCCACTTGGGGGCTCCCAGCTCAAGCAGCTGATGTGACTTGAACCAGGGTCTGTCCTGTGACCCTGCAGGAGCTCACAGCTCCAACCCAGGAAAGCTGAGGAAAAACATGTTCCCAAACCAGCCTTCACTACAGTCTCCTTTAGGAAGAACACTGAAGCAGAGAAAGCAAATCCAAGAAAAGCATGGCTATAATTCCAGAAAGTCCTGAAAATACGCCAAAGAGATGATTGGGGAAATCACGTTCCTGGGTCGGAAAGGGCACAGCGTGGCGCCAGCACCACTGACCCGGCAGCCCTGTCAGCTCTTCTGCCGGCACAAGGCCCGGGTGCACCTCCCAGGTGGCCCTGCTGGCACAAGGCCAGGCCCGCCTACCCGAGACCTGTGTGGCCGTGGCTGGACAGCCAAGTCCCAGCAAGGCGGCCTTGCTCCAGGGACGAAGGAGGCTGCGCGGGCGTCACACACAGCCTTGCCGACACGTGAGCGTCCAGTGCAGGGTCTGGAAGCGGCTCCCGGGCTGGAACCTGACCCCTCCCGGCGAAGGGCCTGTTGTCCACTCTACTCAGCCTTCAGGACTCGGCCCTGGGCGGGCCGCTCCTTCCAAAAGGCCCCGGGGGGAAGGCAGCATGGGTGCAGAGAGACACGGTTTGGGACATGTCGCCTGTTGCTCTAGAATGTCCAGGCTTCGGGGGGCAGAAGTGACCCGAGTCAGCAGGTTCCGCACTGGGTCTGGAACCCAGGCCTGAGCAGGTGAGCGGCCGCACGTGGGTGTAGCTTCTCGTCTCAGGGGCTTCCCGCACCCCGTGACCAAGGGACCCGCATGAGGCCAACGCCAGCACAGCACAGCACACCCCTCCTGCTCTGGTGCGCGCAGCAGCAGCAGGTCTGAAGCATGAACAGCAACAGAGCACACGTGGCAGGTACCGCCTCGTGGTCACCACCTCAGTTCTACAGCCCAAGCGAAAATGTGCTCAACCTGTCATCTAGCGTGGCTTTTCTACATGAGAACTCTCCTCGCCAAGTTAAAATAACACTCGATGCTGACAGAAAGGTTTCCAAATTGTCTTGAGGCTGGAAGGAAAGGTTCCCTAAAAGAGGCTGAGGGAGGCAGCCATTTCACAGGCCTCATGCAAACTCAGAGGCTCTTCATCCGGAAAGTGAGGACGAGTGACACCCGCAGGCTGGGGCGCCACGCCCACGGCTCCTTTAGCCTGTGACTCGCAACAGGAGGGAGATGGAATCTGTGCCTTTGTGCCACTATTCAGATGACAGAAAGGTCGTGTGTAACCCGTCCTTGTAACATCAGTGGTGCCGTGTGCCCGGCTCCTGTTGTCCCTCTCACGTGACTGGCTGTGCTGGGAACAAGGCAGGTCTCCCTCCCTCCACTGAACCACCTCCACCTCCATGTGGCGCAGGTGACCAGCAGGCAGGCAGGCGGAAGGCACCAACCACCTCCTAGCCAGGGGAGGACTGAGGTGAGAGCAGCGCCCCCACGCCAGCTGCCCTCCATCTCAAGGGCCAGAGCACTTCAGCGACTCCTGCCACCACACACCAGTGACTACAGAAAACCAAACATCTAATGACACTAGGCCAGCACAACACAATTTTCCAGGATGTAAATGTTCTGCATTTGTGCTGTTCAATGTGGCACCCACACAAGGCGACCGAGCACTTGAAATGTGAACATGAAAATGAGGAACTGAAGTATTTAAATTCTGTGCATTGGAATTTTAATGGCCAAGTGTGGCTAGTGGCTGCCGTTATCAGATAGAAACCTGGTCGTGAGAACGCTGCTGGAGCAGATGGCTGAGGTGCACAGGTGCCCCTCCCGGCGGGCAGCACAGGCCCCAGCAAGCCGAGTCCTCCACAGGGACAGGGGACGGACCGGGGGGGTTGCTGCCAACCTGTCCTCTGGGAACATCAGTACATACAGCTGCCAAGTGGAGATTTTTCTTTCTAGCTTAGAATTGGGGGGAGGGGGACCATCCCTCTCATCTAATACTAAAGAAGCGCAAGAAACTCGCTCTGGCCTTGACACGGCAGCAGACAGGCCCAGGCTCCCGCCAGAGGAGGAGCAGGCGGCAGGCTGGCTCTGCCCTGCAAGAACCGCCCCTGCCCCGCAAACAGCTCTGTGGGGAACAGGTGAGCTAAGAGGCTGCGACAGACCTCACAGCCCCAAGAGTGGCCACATGGGCTGTGCGGCCAGCCAAGGCCACCATGCCTGCTGCCCTGTCTGAAAGCTCCGTGGTAGCAGCTGCTGGTTCCTCTGACAGGACAGCAGAGGTGGAGGAGGTGAGCCGCTGCTTCCCCTCGAGAGGGGCCAGTTACAGGGCACAGGACCCTGGTGTGGCTCCCGGGCTGGGCTGGGCTGACGCAGGCAAAGCACCCCTCCCTTGGGTGCCAGGGTGCAGCCCCGTGGCCAGTCCTGGACTTACTGTCCCCCAGGATCAGTTCCACTTCCTCGTCTGCGTCGGAGTCTTCGTCCTCCCCGTCTTCTCCCTCTTCTAGCAGGTTCGCCAGCTCCTCGTCGGAGGGGGAGAAGTCGTTTTCCCCATCCTCCCCCGCGTTTTCGTTGTTGTCATCTTCTTCCAGCTCCGCCTCTAGCAGCTGGTCAGTGTCCAGATCATCGAGGTCATCGGTGTCATCGTCATCCTCATCATCATCTTCCTCCTCCTGCTCTTCTTCCTCCTGGTAAGAGCATTAGCTCCGTCAGGGCCAATGTAGGGGCCTGACCCACAAGCGCCCCATGGGTGTGTTCCCTGACCTTCCCAAAGGACGGGCAGGACCTGTCCACACACAGTGGCCATCAAGGCCCACACAAACTGCAGGGCGAGCACTCCTCAGTGAGGGCTGAGACAGGCACACATGTCCCCAAAGACTCAGAGCACCCCTCCAACAAGGCATCGCTGGTCCCACAGCCGTTATCCAGAGAAACACCTGCTCTACCGAGGCCTCCGCCATGGGCATTCTAGGTTCCTGACTCACCCCAAAGGGCCTCTCTGTCCTACATCAACCAAACCAAGCGAAGTCCAGGGAAGCACTGAACAACCACTTGTACACCTGGGATATCTTTGTTCTTCTCCCTAACAAAACAGAAAACAACTGCTGACCCATCAGCTCCTAAGACCTTCAAGGTCTTGCCCCCAACCTGCCCAAGGACACGGTAACCCTGCAACCGTGCTGCACAGGCATAGCCAACCACCAGAACCATCTGACAAGCTAGACCTGTACGATACAGAACAGAACCAGGTAACCCCATTTTCTGTTATAACACACACACACTATATGCTAGAGACACTGTCCAAACTTTCATTCTTAAGGGAACATCCCAAAGGTTCAAAAACTACCAGAAGACGAATAGTTGGCTCTAGGTACCCTGCACTTCGTAAGTGGCATAGTCTGGTGTCTGCCAGAGACTCCAGCTCTGCACTGGGGTCCGAGCTGCCGCTCTTCAAGCAAGGAGGCCATGACACCTCTGATAAGAACCACAGGTAAATGTGACCAACTACCCTCCTGCTCAAACAACTGTGAGCCTTGCCAGCAGGAAAAGATTCTAATTTCTGTAGTAATCAAATATAAATTTCATTTAATGTATCAGCCTGATCAAAGTCAAGACAGACAAACTCAACATAAGCAGAAAACATGAAAACATTTTCACTCTCTGGACGAAAAACACACCTAAAGCCTACCTACCTTCTCACACTTCTCCAATTCAGCAGATAAAATCTCCAGGATCTCTCACTTCCATGACTCAACACCCAGCTACTTGTTTCCAACGAACCTGGGGTCCCCAGGACTCCCGGTCCAATCCACACAGCCCTCCGCTACCCTCCAGATCTCCGTAACGCTGCGTGTTACGGTGCTCTAACAGCAACGATCATTTACTGAACATCTGTCCAGTGCCAGCTTCTCTGAATCCCAATTTGTTAAATAAGGTGATTTAATTAAGTTGGTGGCTCCTACTCAGGTGTGTCCAGCAGAATCACCTGGGGAAAGTTTCCAAAATACAGATGCAGGCCTAAATTTCACTCAGGGTCCACAGAAGCAGTCTTTGCCAATGAAGTTCACACCGGTGCTTTGGAAAGTTCCCCAAGGATGTGAAATGCACCCCTGATGAAGAACCTGGAAGCACAAGCGCACTGTTGAGGTACTTTCTGGTACTAACACCTTCCTATGACAATGGTACCCCATCCAGAGATGCCCAAAGAACCTACACTGTGGACCCACGTACTTCCACTGCTCTCTGCTGCATCACACTGCCTTGGCCTCTGAAACTGCCATTTAAATCAGTGCAGCACTTGTTTCTCAATCACTCAGAATTCTACTTGAGTATGTGTCTATTCAAGATAATTAGCTTCGGGCCTACACTCACTCTTAGAAAACCAAACTCCTGGTCACACTGTAAGAAGTGAATCTAGCCCGGGATGGTGTGGCTCAGTGGGCTGGGCACTGGCTCTTGAACGGCAGGGTCTCCAGTTCGGTTCCCGGTCGTGGCACAGGCCTGGGCTGCCAGCCAGCCAGGTCCCCAGGTGGGGGGTGTGCTAGGGCAACCACGTATCTCTCACATGGTGATGTTTCTCTCCCTCTCTCCCACTCTCTCTAAAAATAAAAAAGGAAAATTCCCATACATTTTAAACTTTCTAGGAGGAAAAAAAAAAGCCTTCCAGGTATCTCAAACCAGGCTTACACAAGTGTGCGATCAGTGAAAACCACGCTCCCAGCAGTGGAGAACACGCACAGCCCAGTGCTTCTCAGATTCCAAAACGGAGTGGTGGGAAAAGGGCATTGTTCCCTTGTTTTTTAATACAAAGTTAGCTATAATTAGTTAAAAAGTATTTGGCTTTTCAAAATCTAGGAACAATGCTCAATTACTCATCTCTGGTTGCATCATTTTCCTAAAAACCAACATCAAAATGGACTGAACTGATTTTAAAAAGCAACCCAGATGCCACAACGCCCGAGGGCAACACGAGCTCTGGCTCGAGGCCGGCCTCTCCCTGCTCGCAGCGAGTGCTGGGCGGCGTGGACCAGGCCCGGGGACCAAACAGGCAGCTCGCAGGCCTGCTGCACGCCTCACGCACAGGATGATGTGTCAATCACTCCTCCTCGTGTCTCTCCCAACTCTACTTCAACGCAAGGGCAAAAGACAACCACTTTCACGGTTATGGTATGTGCAGTGTATCTCAACAAAGCTCGTAAAGAAAAGAACCATTTACACAAGCCCTTTAGGCTGGACCATTCTGTCAGGTGTCAGGGGAGCATGTGGGCGGGCTCCCGGGCTTGGCCAGGTGGAAGGCAAATGCAAAGGTGTTGACTGCAGGTGTGTGCATCCCTGAGCCATTTAAGTCACACCTGGGACATCTGAGAAGGCCTGAGAGCAGATATGTAGACTAGGACAAAACTTTAAATAGCAAATGACTCATGAAAATGAAGGCTCTAGTTTTAAAATGAGGTGAAGCACACAAAGGAAAGTGAGTTTGAAAAAAAGCTGGGACAAGGAAGAACTATGGGGGGAGGGGGGTGTGCAGTAAATTCAGCAAAGCATGACTGCCTTTCTAGGAAGATGGGTGAATCCACAGAGCTGAGGAAACTCGCTTCAACAGACATGGTCTTGCCCCACCGACAGCTCTAAATCCAAAATCAGAACACCATGGGCTTAAGGGTAAAACAATTTCAAATGGATGACCTTCGAATGAAAGCACCAGGTGACCCATGAGGCCTGTGGCACCGATCCCTCGGGAAACGTGCTCTGACCCCGAGGGGTGCCGGAGCTGTGCTCTCACTCCCTACCTGCTCCACACCCCGTCTCCTCCAAGCGGGAGAGCGTGACAGGTTCCTCCACACAACTGTGGGCTCTGGCCACGTGTCAGGGCCCTCTGGACCCTAGCTGTCCATGCCGAGGACGGTTCTCTTTCCCTCCTGCATCAGCGTCAGAAGCCCTGATGACCACTCTGACCTGCTTCCTACTCTCTCCCTGAACCTCTCATAAGGAAGTTGAATAGAGCCACAGAACGAGAATGCATCCCTTCTGTGATGCCGGCTCCTGGAAGAGGGTGGCACAAGAAGACAGGAACCACTAAGCTGTTTCTCTAGGGTGGTCTCTGCTTCCACAGGCAGCCACCAAAGGGTCACCTGTCATCATGGCACATCGGCCAACCCCAAGGCTAGCCCTCCCACTGCCAAGGCATCTAGGGCAATGCCAACTTCTTCACATGACCTCCTCCTCAAAGAGACGCTGGGCATCATATGGACCCAGGTGACAGCCCCAGAGAATACTGCCCACTACCTCACGAACTACGAGGGTGTGGGAGGGTAGGGCAATGGTACAGGTATCTACAAATAAAGCAATTTATAGTTCAACATGTAACATGCAAGAGGCCTAAAACTGAACTGGCACATGGTAACAATCCGTAGTGACGGGCAGGGACAAAGGACCCACGAAGGAAGGGATGGACTGCAGCATCCACCCCAGTACAGTGAGTCCACAGCTGGACACCACCGCCCCAAGGCTCAAGAATGAAGTGCTCCTTGTTTCAGACAGCACTGGGGATGGGGATGTCTCCCCAATAAAAGAGCAGCCACTTGAGAAATGACGCAAAGCAGCACCTAACGCAGTCTGCAAGTGCGGTCAGGACCCAGTGAAGAGGCAAGACCCAATGAAACCCCTTGGAACTGACACTGACACACCACACAGGTGACCACCTCGCACAATACGACCACAAATTCAAGTCCCCCATGAGAAGAAAAAGCTAACAAACACTCTGCAGGACACGAAACTAGCTACTCAACATTTCATCAATGTTTAATTTCTCTAAAGCATCGAAACCGTCCCGTTACCCATAAACACCATTCCTCTGAACAAGGACTCCACCGTATCACTGAGAAAACGCGAACCAGAGCTGCATAAAGGCTAAGCTGTTGCCATGGCCTCAGCAGAGCATGTTTCTACAGTTTCTAACTGACCTGAGAGCATGGCGGCAGCTTACCTCAAGTCAGCCAGGCACTGGCCCCAGGGTGAGCCCAAAGAAACCTCCAAAACAAAGTCAGAGATCGCTAACTGACCAACTAACTCACAATGGAATTCACAGGACCATCAGATACTGGTTCAAGTTTTGTAACAAAATCTACGCTCTCCTGAGTGTCAGTGATCAGGGGCACATCACAGGCCTTGGGAACATGCCAACAGGCAGCCAAGGCTATTCTTCCATCACCCCCGCCACGGAGAGAAGAACACGGCCTCTGAAACTGCTCAGCAGAAAGAAACCCCAAAGACTACTGACCTGGTCCTCCTCTTCGTCCTCGTCCTCCGCCAGACGCTGCCTGCCCACTTCGTACAGCCTGCACACGGTGTCCATGTTAAGAGCATCGATGCTGCTTTGGTTCTGAAAGAGGACACAGCCCACAGGCACAGTGAGCTTACAGGGCCTGCTGCATCTGCACCCCAGCTCTGAGTGCCCCTGTGCACCCTGACCCTGCAGCTATCCCAAGTTCTTTAGCTGACTCTGAACACATATTAGGACAGAGAAGGGAAAAAACCAGGATGAGAAGTCTTGGCCAGTGAGGAGTGTGGACACAGGAGAGACTGCCTTCCCTGAAACAAACCTGTCTTGCTCTGGCCAGAGATCCTGCCCAGGCCAGGGGCTCAGCTGACTGGCGAGTCAGGCCTACATCAAAGGTTCCAGGTTCGATCCCTGGTCAGGGCATGTACAGGAGGCAACCAACTGCTGCTTCTCTCTCTCATCAGTGTTTGTCTGTCTCCTTCCCTATGTCTCTTTTTAGTGACTATTTTATTTTTTAGATTTACTTTTGGAGGGAGGGAAACAGAGGGAAAAGACAGGGGAAAAAACGCCAATGTGAGAAATATCAACTGGTCACCTCTCACACCTGCCCCAACCAGAGACCAAACCTGCAACCCAGGCCTGTGCCCTGGCTGGGTTATCAAACAGGTGACCTTTCAGTTTACGGATGACACCCAAGCAACTGAGCCACACTGATCAGAGCTATCAACCTGTCTCTTTCTCTCCCACTCCCCACTTCCTCTTTCTCCAAACTTTATAAACAGACCCTTGGGTGAGGATTAAGAATAGTAAGAAAATAAAATTAAAACTGGGAATGTTGTGTTATCTGGGGCAATAGGAGACACAGCTCTTTGCACTATTTTGTACTGGCATTTTCTTTCTTTTCTTATGAGGTTATCGGTCATCTACCATCAGGAATGTATGAACTGTATAAAATATCTCGTATCAAGCAAAATGCCTGCAGCACACTGATGCCAAACATTACAACCCAACAGCAGGGTTTCCACTCACTCCCTTTACCTCAATGACAGCCAGGTAGCAGTCTTTGGTGTCTGTGCACAGGTCAAAGATGTTCCGTTTCACATCAATGGTGGCTGGGAAACAATGTGACAAAACTTGGGATTGGTCTATTGCTTCAACCTTAAAATAAGCTTTTCCTCTCAAATAACTCAAGGTGACTATTCATAAATATTTCCCACAACTCCTTTTCAATGAAAAATTGCAGTCCTCTCAGAAAAGAGAGGATCTTGAGAAACACCAAAATACAACAAAATGATCAAGGTCTGGCCCGTCTCACTTACCAATAGGTTTGTAATCAGTTGCATTAAACGTCCGGAAGGATGACCCGAAGGGGCTTTTCATCCTCTCCTCCATCAGGTCGTCTTCGTCATCTGCCTGCAGCATGGCTAGTTGGGGGGAAAGGGGAGGGGGGAGGGGAGTGAAATACTGTTAGAAGATCCCCTATTCCCAAGGGTCCCTCCTAGTACCTCCCGGCTGATTTAGCAAACACTGTCCTCAACTTCTCACCTAGTCCCAGCAAGTGTTAACAGTGAAGATTTACAACATCACAAGACAAGTGCAAAGCTTTCTCTTTAAGTTCACAGTGATACACATGGGAAATTTCTACGGGAAATTTCATTTGAAGGTAAGATGTACTTACCTTCAAAGCCAGTGGCCTTTTACCCTAAATCAATACTGTTTTCATCTTCTCTTTTGTCACCATTTGTATATTATTTCATCTTTTCTGCTATGACTTTCAAATGCTTCCCTATTCACCTTTGAGAACACTTTCCAAAAGGGAAGTATCAGGCTGAGTGCGGGGAGTGAGAAGGGAGACAGAGGGTAACCAAAGCGAACGTTTATTACCTCCATACATGACAGTCCCCGTGTGGTTGAACACCACACGACACTGATCCAGCGCAGGAACTGTGTGTAAAAGGTGGAAAGTGCGGAGGTCCCACTAGGAAGGGAGTGGTCAAGAAAAACTTTTATTTTATTTTAAAGAAAAACTATTCTATGCAAAACTCTAACCTGGGGGAAATTCTGAAATGTTACTTCCCCCTCTCCCACTAGGTATTCAAGTTTTCAAAGTCAATTGAGATCAGGGTAAAATAAAAGCACGTGACTGAATAAGTCTCCAAAACTCGCCTCCAGTGCCCACACACACACACACACAAGCTACTCGAACTTCCCTTCCTCTCAACAGAACTTCATTTTGCTCCTACACCTACCTGGTCATTGATTTCTACAGAGCAAAGGTAGAACCCTTCTGAAGAGGGCTGAAAGTCAATTCAGTGCTTGGGGAAGTGGAAGGCAGGATGTGGCCTACTTTCCCAACACAAAGAAAACACGCTAGTGAAAGTCCTGGGCACTGACATGAGTCCCCAGGAGAGTAACCAGCACTTCCGCCCGGAGAAGTGGCCCCAGGCGCGGCCTGTGTGGGGCCCATGCAGGTGCCTAAAACAGAGGCTGACAGAAGAACAAAGCTCCTGTCCCACCAACCAGAGGAGTGGGAGGTAGGCTGGGCGTAAAGGATACGATCTCAGTGTTTATGATGACCTCCAGCCCATTGGGGTGGAAAACGCCGCTGATGTTCATGTTGAACTTGTCAAACTTGTGGATGGCCTGTGCAGAGCGGACATCCCAGAGGACGCCATCATTTAAGACAAGATCGTCTGTGGGATTAAAGGTCGCACAGTTCCTCTTGTAGTTGTTGGCAAGATCTGGGTTAAACAGAGTCAACAGCTTGTTGCCAGTCTGAATATCATAAATCTTTAGAGAAGAAGGGGTGGGAAGAGAAAAATCAGACCAATCTGTTCGTTGACAAATTCAAAGAGAAGCTGCATAAAATCTCTCTCCCACACTTTCCAAAACCCACCAAAATTACAAAAGCCCTAACAAAGTAACTGACGCACAGGAAGCCCACAACCCTTCCATCAAAGGTTAAGTGCTTCAGTTCTGTTGAAGGTGTGAGGTCTTCACAAGGATGGAAATGAGAAGCAAGGCTGCAAAAGGAAAAAGAACTCCCAACCCACTTCAAGAAACAAAAAGTGTTTCTAAGATTGAAACTGAGAAATTCTCCATGTGGATTAGCCACCCATTATTCTGTAGAATACTCCTAAGAGTTACTTTTTGAAAAAAGGCATCAATGAAATACCCTTTTCTCCTTAAAATCTCCCAAGGTACATATTTTCGCACTGTTAACTAAAAGTTCCAAAGTCTACGGTGCACAGCTCGTGCAGGGACCAGATCTTTCCCAGTGGCTTACAGACATGCTGTAATATTTTCAATCTTTTTCTAAAGATCCTCCTTTAATGTCAGAACAAATAAGGAGACACCACAAGGAAACAAACAAATCCAGACCATGGGACAAGACAACTAGCCTGGTCTCTTCAAGTCAATGTCATGAAAACTGGAGAAATGGTTCTTGATTTTAAAACATTAGTGAGACATAACAACCAAATGCAATATGTAAATCTTGGCTGGATCCTGGTTCAAAAACAAACAAACAAACATTTGTAACCAAACATATCAGGAACAATCAGGAAAACTGAGTATGGAATGGATATTAGCCATTTGAGAATTACTGTAAGTTTTCTTAAATTTAATAGAGTGTAACGTGTTCTGTTAGGATACACATGCTCTAAGGCAGGAATAAAAAACATGATGTCTGCAACCTACTTTCACATGATTCAGAAAAACACACATTTACATAGAAAATAAGGGAAATGATTAAACTGATGAATTGAGGTGGTAGGAGTATGTAGTATGTACTAGTCTTTCAACTCTTCTGTTTTTACATTGTCCAGTTTGGGAGAAATGCTCCACGACCCTGTACCCTCAAGCTACTGCCCACCCCTCAGCATTGCTTCTCCACACCAGGCTCGTCCCCACTTCTCTCCGGCAGCTCCCACGAACCTACGCCCCTCCGGCCTTTCCCCCTACATAAGTGAAAGTCCCAAAGTCTACGGTGCACAGCCCATGCAGGGACCAGATCTTTCCCAGCGGCTTACAGACATGCTGTCATACTTCCAATCTTTTTCTAAAGATCCTCCTTTAATGTCAGAACAAATAAGGAGCACAAACAAGGAAACTAACAAATCCAGACCATGGGACTAGCCCCTGGCATAGTTAACAAGGACCTCTACATCCTTGGACCCAACGTCACCTCTCAAGTCTCACCTTACGCAGCTCACCAGCAGTTTTGGACTGAGCTGATCAACCTTTCTCAAGAATCTTCCTTGCCTCTAGGGTACATCTGTTTCCTGGGGTCCAGGGATGCCTTGCTGGCCACTGTCTGGTCTTCCCAAGTTCCTCCTCACTTGGCAACTTCTGAATATTGGCACCTGCCCGGACTGTGTCCCATACTTCTCTAGCTCCCTTAATGACCTAATCCAGGTTCATGGCTCTGAGCACTGGCAACAAGTGGATAACTCCTATATTTATGTCTCCTACTCCAAACAGCTCTCCTCAACCCCCAATTTGTATCTTCAACTGGGTGTTCCGTACTTGAAAGTCTACAAGAATCACAAATTTCATGTGTCCAAACCCCAGGGCCTCGCACCATCACTTGCTAGCGCCTCCACCATGCCCGCCGGGGCCATGTCCACTGCAGCTCACAGGATCAGCCGGCACAACACCCTCCTAACTGGAACTCCTGCTCTTGCTGCTCTCACGGAAACCAAGCTCACACTTTTGGGAGCTTTACACCCAGTAATGGGTCCTCTACTCTCCCTCCAGTCTTCACCTCCCTCCGAGGTAAAGCCAAAGGCCCTAACAACAAGTGTGCAAGATGCTACATGCTATACCCCTCACTGACCTCAACTCTTACCTCCCCTCTCCCTCCTCCCAAGAACTCACTCCCTTGACATCCCTCGCAGGACACTGGCATGACACCCACAAGTCCTTCAAGATGCTGCTTAAGCATTACCCAGTTACCAACTGCCCCAGATCAAACCAAAGTACCCAAACCACTAACAAGCACTCTCGACCTCTTCCCTGCTTGGTTCTCCGGCAGCACTGACCACCTGATACACTGCATATTTACTTCTTTCCACACTGTCTCTCCAATGAGGCTCCATAAGCACAAGAACTGTCTCATCTAAAACAGTATTTTAATATATCTGCAACGCTAATAACATCTTTCTCAAATTGCCAGATTAGGTTCCTATTCATTCCTTTTCCATTTTTCCCCAACAGCTTAGAACTACATTACACGTCTCGATTCTTACCAGCAGGAAGGCCAGTGAGTCATCTCTGGCTGCCCATGGGCTCCCATCCCTACACACAGTGCAGCAGATTTCCATGTCAACAAGCAGGCAGCATCAGCCTGGAAAGAGCAGACCCAGCACTTACGTGGGCAATGTCCCCTTTGGTGCCTATGACCCGGTCCTGCGAGTGCTTGCTGAACTCCACATAGTGGTCTTCCGTGAAGGAATGCCTGCAACAAACAGCGGAGGCCCTCAGGGCAGACCCAGGCCACCGATCCTCCGGCTCCTGCCCAACTATACTTACTTCAAAATTCCTGGCTCTCAAAGAGGAAAGGATTGCACCCTGAAGGTTAAAAAGAAAATTCCCTCCATCCAAGCAAATCCAAAATAATTAACAGGAATTACTTGGTCAAAGACATGGCTGATGAGGCACATGTGCTTCTGAAACATGCCCCAGCAGAGGGCGGCTGTCCTGTGTGCACAGGAAAAACTAAAAATGCATGCCACTCTGGATTAGCGAAGGGTCTGCTGTGTGAAGGAAATGTATGTACCTAGTACAAATATCTAGAAATTAAGAAAGGTAAGACATGAGCCGCAGCATTTCTCTCTTCCCAAAAGGCTGAGTCCAAGAATTAGAGGAAGGGGATATAATTAGGTATACTGTAACACAGAGACTAAGCTGTAAAAGATGCATACTTCATATCAAATACTGATTTCATTCCCCAAAGTGCAGACAGAGGCTGGCTCCAAGTAGCAGATGTGAGCAGCAAGGACCCATCCTAAAAGAAGAAAAAAGCTGGTAAACAGGTGTTCACATAAATACAGACATCGCTCTATGCCATCAGCATTTTGAAAGCTTAAAAGATATTGTTGAATAATAAAACAGAAAAATGGTCAGAGCTGTTAGGATTTAAATACATACCCGGCACTGTCCTAAAAAATAGCTAAGTTTAAGATAACATTAAATCCTCCTGAACTAGTACCATAGAATACAACAGCTCCAGAGGAGGAAAAAAATACTTGGGAAGGTATCAAGATGGCTCCTCATTTCTTTTCCTTTTTTTCTTTTTTTTCTTTTATAAAGATTTTATTTCATTATTTTTAGAAAGAGGGGAAGGGAGATGTATGGTTGCTTTTCACCTGCCTCCAGCCACAGACCTGACTGGAGACCTGGCTTGCAACCTGGTTATGTGCCCTGGCTAGGGAATCGAACCTGCAACCTTTGGGTTTGCAGGCCGGCACCTTACCCACTGTGCTACCAGCCAGGGCCTTCATTTCTTAATATTTGGACCATATTCCTCAGTTTTGAAATAACCAGTCAGCTGAAAACAACTGTTATGACATTCTTGTAGGGCTTGTAAAGGTTTTCCAAAGAGAAAACCAAAGAAAGGGTAAGCCGCCTTCACTCTACAATCAGGAAAATCATCCTTGTCACCTTAATGAACTGGTAGATGTAGTTTGCTACATGAGTTAACTCCCCTTTCCACTTGCATTAGCTTTTGTACAAAGTTGCCGGTCAACAATGCATTAACAGTCCCAACTTTCAGGAACAGCAAAGGTATTAATTCCATCCAAAAAAAAGCACTAATAAACAGTGACCCTCTGAAACCATATAATGCTTTTTTCCTTAAAATTCATAGCATTTTTAGACTTCCGAATAAAAAGAAAAATTTTATGATTATAGTTGATAATCCTAGTTTTCAACTGAGGCAAATTAAATGACCCATATATCATTTATATATACGATGTATGTATCACGCACACACCCCACATATAGACACAGATGGATAGGTAGCTCCAGGTCTTAGAACAGGAGTCGGTAAACTTGTGCTTCACAGGCAGGTAAATACTTTCTGCTCTGCAGGCCCCGTGGCAGCAACTCCTCCACCAGGCTGCTGCGGAGCGGGGCCATGTTCCCGTCAAACCGGAGGTACAGTCACAGGCAGCCAGCCAGCCAAGGGGCTGAGGTTCGCCAGCCCATCTAGGAAGAACGGCTGAGGACAACCTAGGATGGGGCCCTTACCCTGGAAGGTTCGAGGTGTGTGATGGCCGAGTTGTGACAGTTGTAGCTGGCCTCCTCCTGTCCGCTGAACACGTTGTAGAGCTTCAGCTGCCCGGTGCAGGTGCCAAGCATCAGGAAGCGCTCCCGTGCCGAGAACGCACAGCAGGTAAAGCCACTCTCGTCCTCGTTGGCTTCCCGGAACACTGAAATGGGACGAAACCTACGACAGAGAGAGGAAATCAGAGCAAAGGATGTGGCAGGGATGCAGAACAAGAAAACTGCTAGAAGGACAGAAGAAATAACAGAGCATCTACATTTTAAACACCTTCTTTCATCACGTGACCTTCAGTTGTTCATTTTCATTTTAAATGAGAGATAATGACCTCCACCCACCACAAATTCATACAGTAACTAAAATTCTCATGTTTAAAACCTGTAACCCGATGATCTTTACCTAAGAGTTGTAAAGGACCAAAACAGAAGACAACCTGGACCAGCACAGAAACAAGCTGGGGAGCCTAGAAACAGCATGTTCCATGGCTTCTAGAAAACATGCTAGTTGTCATGAGAACACAGCATTATCAGCATGCTGCCAACCACCACATAGGGATCCGTGGCGGACAAAAAGGGGAGCAACCATAGTTGTTCATCTAGTCATACAAACTGACAATCTGCTATTTCAAGCCAATAAAGGGGTTTCTGGCCTAGTCACTGTAGGCTGGTAAGGCCCACGTCATCCCAATCCCCAGGGGGTGAAGTGGCCTCTCCTTACCTGCTAAAGATGAGGTGCCTATCAAAGCATCCACCATCCACCCCGCCATACTTTGGAAATGATGCCCTGCGATTCAGCCTTGAGGTAAAGTTAATTGGCGCCTGTCGCCTCTGTTTTGGCTCAGGACACTGGTGAGGAGTAAAGAGAGAGAAGGGTGGGCAGGTGGCAACTGGGTTCTTGCAGCGCGCATGCTGCTCTCTAAGATACTCTGTGATGATGCTGTCCAGCGTCGGCGGGGAAGGAAGATGTCTGTCCAGCTGCTTCCTGATGGCTGGGCTCTGGCTGTAGGCGCCATGGTCCGACTTCTGCCGCAGCACTCTGGTTTTCCGGCCGTTACAGGGCGACGGCCTCTCTCTGATAAAACTGATTCTACCTATCAAAGGGGAGGTGCCTGCGTAAGACGGGCCAGGCAGAGCCAGTGAGCCCTGGGGGGGCCGTGGCTGAGGGTGGGCAGTGGGGGCAGGAGGGGCCGTGGCACCCACAGCCACATGGCTGCCCAGTCGAGTTGCAATGCCATTGGCAATACGAGGGGTTCGGGGAAGAGAGACAGGAGAAGCAGCAGCGGCAGTGACGGGGGTGAAGGCAGAAGAATGGGAGGCAGCAGTCATGGGCAGGTCAGCCTCTTTCGTCAGCACAGTTGCTGTCTCCCCAAGCCCTTTAGAAATGAGATGGTTCCGGATCAACAGAAGCAGCTCTTTCTCGGGGAAGGAGATCCTTGACTGGGCAACAACATCTGCTTTCTGCAGTCGAGCCAGGGACACATCAGTGCCAATGAGAAGTGGCTTTCCTGACACCCGCTCTATGAGCTCAGCAGCGTACTTGCAGAACTTGACATGGTCGCTGCGCTTGTCCTGCAGCACAGGCTCCTTCATCAGCTGCTGGATCTGGCAGCTGCTGAAAAGGGGCAGCTTGCTGATGATCTGCCTCACGGTGCTGCTTCGGGACAGGCCCACCAGCGCCTTGCAAGCCAGGGCCCGGATCTGGTCTGCATCTGTGATGGGCATCTTGATGGACAGTAAGGACAGAAGCACCTTGATGCCATTGTTGGACTGGACCACATTCCACATCTTGGCCAGGGTGTGCTCGCTACTTTTGGGGGTTTGAGGCAGCTTCCTCCGAGGAGTTCCAGAGATAAACTTGCCAATACTGGAAATTCGGTTATCCGGGCCACACACACAATTGATGATAATTTGAAGTGCTGACTTCTGAATTTCAGCATCGTGGATAAAAAACTCACCCTCAGCCACTCCCAAAATAATGCTAATACCTATTGGGGGTAAAAATATAGAAGACTTATGTTACCCTTCATAAAACTGATGGCCAACTTTAACAGTTAATTCAGAATCAAAATTTAAAGTTTTATTCATTTTTTCCACTTGAAACAACCACACTTTTTATTTTTTATTTTACTTATTTTTCTAAGATGTTATTTATTATTTTTAGAAAGAGGGGAAGGGAGAGAGGCACAGAGGGGGAGAGATATCCATGTATGGTTGCCTTTCACCCGCCTCACCACACTTCTTTAAAATGTGTAAGGAATTGTATAACATGCCGGCAGTTCCACTATAACGTGTATTTATGATGCAATACTGCACATGTGGTTGTTAAGTAGGGGAATGATGTCAGTCGTGTGGGGAAATCACTAAGGTTAATGTGCAATCTTTCTTAAGTAGGAGAGTGAAAACAGTGGGACTAAGTTAAACCGTCAGCAGGAAGAACGAACACTCAGCCTGGCTGCTCCCGGGCAGCAGGGACCTTCCTGCTGTGGAGGAGGGACGTAAAACACAAGTGCCGTGGGCTTCGTGCCCTGAGTGGCCCTGAGGGCCCATGGCCCATGCCCGTGAGAACAGCAACCCTCAGCAGCCCTGCTCTTAACAAAGTGTATTCCCCTTTGTTTGTGTGTAGAATAGTTTCTAATCATGCTGCACTGCTTACCAATTACTAGTTTTACTAGGGCTTAGATTACAAAGTTGCTGAACTGTTTTATTTACTATCTGCCCCACCTTTTCTCCTATAAACCTTATTTAAGACAGGAGACTCTGCAGGATACAAGGTTTCCACCATTACAGCAGAAAGGCTTGTACCACTCAGAAAACCCAGTTCACTAACATGACTGCATTACATGGAGCTATTTGGCATGACTCAGGAGGGACAGACAAGATACCCTCCTCTACTACCTTCTGCTCTTACTGCTTTGAGGCACATAACCACAACCAGACTGGCAGAGAAAAGCAAACGCAGGCAACAATGACCAACCCACCTACAGTAGAGACGGTGGAGCCAGCCTCATCCAGCACATCTACTGGTTCCGCCAACTGGAGCTGGATTTTTGGCACAACGGTGAGAATAGCCAGGACATCCAAAGCAAAGCGCACAGTGTCATTCCTGGACAGGAAAAAGAATTAATCGATGGGAAATAGGGTACAGCCACAAGAAGCAACACAGTTTTAAAAATAAGGAACAGAGGAGAAAAAAAATAAAATTAAAATTAATAAATTAATAAAAGGAACAGGGAGAACACGGATCAGAATTACTACCTGTATGGCTCTGTCCCTTGCCATAACATAGAGAATTTGTAAGTCACTGTGACATTTTTGCAAAAAACATGGTGGGATAGACATAACTCAGAAAGATTCGATACAGCAACATGCCAATCCTGGGTACAGATTGGTCATGTTATTCTCTGTACCTTTCTATATTTTGAAATGTTTTATTAAAAAGACTAATATAATTAAATACTAGAAAAAAAATGATTAACGATGGCTAAAAATAATTTTATTTTCTATGTAAGATTTTATACATTCTAAACAGAAACAAGTATTTAACTTTTTTTTTATAAACTTTTAAGACAAATTTCAAACATATTTACATCTTAATACTCCATATAAAGATTTACCAGTCCAAAATGTATTTATATTCTTCCCTGTTATCTTCTGAGCTTTCGTCATGTTCTAACCACAGTTCTCAAAGCAAATATAATAACCTACTTTAAAACACTAAAACGGTAGTTCTCCAAGTGTGGTTAGGGGATCAATGGGGTCTCCTGGGCCCTTCCAGAAGGTCCTGTGGCATAGGAACTATTTTCCTAGCAAAAGTAAGATATCACTCCCCTTTTCCGCTCTCAGTACCTCACACATGAGCACACAACGGAGCTTCCCAGAAGGTACCACGTATGGTGTCACAGGAGACTGAGTATGAGAGCAAACAGGAGATCAAGCCAGACATTTTTAAAATGTACTGCATTAATTTGGTTTTATTTTTTTAATTTTTTAAAAAATATTTTATTATTTTTAGGAAGAGGGGAAGGGAGAGAGGCAGAGAGGGAGAAAAACATTGATGTACGGTTGCCTTTCACCTGCCTCCAGCTAAGGACCTGGCTTGCAACCTGGTTATGTGCCCTGATTGGGAATCGAACCAGCGACCTTTGGGTTCACAGGCCGGTGCCTTATCCACTGCGCCAACAGCCAGGGCAGTGTTACGCAAAAAATTTTTTAAATACTATATACAACTGTCAAATAGTAGAAAGACATTTAAAGTCTACGTACCAAAGAATACTGGACAGGTCTTAAGATAGCATTTCAGCCCCACCTCTACAGCTGTCACCATGTAAATTGTTTAACTCCTCAGAGTACAGCTGTTGACCCCTGCCTATGTATATATATTTCTTAATTACTACTTTTAAGGCCTCACCTGAGGATATATTTATTGATTTTAGAGAGGACAAGAAGGAGAGAGGAACATCTATCAGTTACTTCCCATACATGGCCCAACCAGGGATCAAACCTGCAATGCAGGTACGTGCCCTGACCAAGGATTGAACTGCAGGCTTTTCAGTGTATGGGCAATGCTGTAACCCAATGACCCACCCAACCAGCGCATGAGTATAGTATTTATAATGACCATAACCATAAATGTAAGTAAACACTCTGTAAATTAAAAATGATACTATCATGTGTCCTGGCCGGGTGGCTCAGTTGGTTGGATTATTCTTCTGTGCACCAGAAAATTGCAGGTTCTATTCCCCCAGCCAGGGCACACGCCTAGGCTGTGGGGTCAATCCCCACAGGTCAGGGCATGTACAGGAGGCAACCAATTGGTTCCCTTTTATAGCGGTGCTTCTCTCACTCGCTCTCCCTTTCTTTCTCTAAAATCAATAAACATATCCTTGGGTGAGAATTTAAAAAAGGAAAAAAGCATGATCACACTTTCTTCTTTGAAAAAATAAAAAATAAAGGATTATATAGCCCTGGCTGGTGGCACAGTGGATAAGGTGCCAGCCTGAGAACCCAAAGGTCGCTGGTTCAATTTCCCAGCCAGGGCACATAACCAGGTTGCAAGCCAGGTCTCCAGCCAGGTCTGTAGCTGGAGGCAGATAAAAGGCAACCATATATGGATGTCTCTCTCCCTCTCTGCCTCTCTGCCTCTCTCCCTCCCCCTCTCTTTAAAGATAACAAATAAAATCTTAAAAAAAAAAAAAAAAAAGTATTATCATACTTAATCTAGTTCCTCAGAGCAAAATTTCAGTAAGTTTAGCAAATGTTCGTTAAGCATACACTCTGTGCAAACCAGTACCAGAAGAAAGCAGAATCTAATTTCAGCTGAAACCTCTCTCTGGTCCCACCTTGCATAGTAGGTCTTCCAATTGCAGGCGATAGAAATGAGCTGCAACAAGAGCTGGACACAAGAAAGTTTGAGGAAGACTTCAGCGGGTTCCCAGTAGAGCTGTGCTGGGCCATATTCTATCAAGAACTCCATCATTTCCACGATCTGTTCGTGGGTATACGAACATGCCTGTAGGAGAGACGCACCATTGAAGAGTTACTTTCCGCCTGCTGCCTGCTCTGGCACAGCCCAGTGGCCCACAGATTTTAAAATAAAGCTAAGTAATACCAGTTTTCAAATTCCACGATTGTTTAGTCAATAGCCTACATGTGTGAAAAAAATGAACATGTTTAACCTTTCATTTGTAACTGGACTCGCAATACATTCTGCCTGACAACGCGACAGACTGTTCAACTTGCTCATGACAGAATGTTCAACTTGTTCATGCGTATACAGTACTTCACAGCTTAAGAAGGAGCTTCATACAAAGTAATGGGTTTCTTTTGCTTAAGATTTTTCAAACATGCTGATACTAATCTTTATCCTGAAACATATCAAATCCGACACTGAGAGGGAAGAGGAGTCGCACAAGCAGTAGGGCATCTAGTACTTTTCACAGGAGACAGCCCTCCGCCACACCCGTCAGTTCACGCTTTGGTGCCGGTGCCCAGGGCAGCAGCAGTTCACAACTGGGGAAACAAACCCCTGAAATGCACCCGCTACACCCAACTTCAGGCCTTTGGCCTCCGTGAATGGTGAGTGCACGTCCCACAACGAATCCGTTGACAAAGTGTGAGTTTCAGGCCCATGCGGCTACAGGGTAGGTTCACAACAGTCCCCAGAAGTCACGGTCCTCTCACCTTGTATGGCGGTTGAGGATGGACGAGAATGCCCCCCTCAGTCCTCTGAAGCGACTGCTTCACTTGTTCCAATTTAATGGCCAGGTGAGCCTCAAAGTACTTGCGCAAGGCCATACAGGTGTGTTTCCCAGTCTGGCGGCTAGCAAATATTTCATCATCACTCAGAAGTGCACCCTGATCTTCCAAATTGAGAATCTCCAAAGTACTGATCTATTAACAAGCAGAAGAATGGGACAAGAACAGTGGGAGGAAGGGAGACAATAAGTAGGAAGAGTAAAGGAGGAAGAAGATTCCCATAAACTTCTGTGCTCAACAGAGTGACAAGTAACGAGTACCTCTGTCCACACATGCTAAGGGTAGCCATTCGAAAGCAAACATTAAACCCAAATTACAGTCTTCGATCTGTTTAAAGACCTACAGGCACAAACCCTTTTGCTTTTAGAAGGATAAAGATTATCAACAACAATTTCCCCTACAAGATTACTAAATTCAAGGCATGTGTATAATGGCACACACTGTGGCTGGGCGGGGTGGGGGGAGGCTTCATCTACAAAGACAGACGGCAAACTCCCTCCAGTAAGAAGCTTCCCCTCCTCAGTGCTGCTGAAGAGCAGCCAAGACCACCAGGACCCTCGTCCTTGCAAAGAGAAGCCACTGAAGAGCCTCACCAAGTTCACCAGTCGACGAAGACCATCATAGCGGTCAAAGAGCTCCAACACAGCCCGAAAGGAGAAGCAGATAGAGAAAAACATGGTAGCATGGCAGCATCCTGAGGCATGAGAACACTCCATCAACCACAGGGTATAGTTCACCACGTCAGACAGAACATTGTGGGGATGCATGCAAACCTGCAAAATATAAAAACAAAAACCATTTTTAACTTTGGGGGGTAAAGAAACGATTGAAAGGGCAAAAAATTCCACAGGAATTTTGTAAACTACCAATGATCATTTCCGATCAACTCACTCTGAGTTTACAGCTCAAGCCACCCATGAAATTGCATTGTAATCGCTCCCAACCTGGGAACAGCCTGCATTTAGATAGATGCTTAAATTCGACCTATACTCAGTGACTACCACGTTTTGCAAGTATTTACATTTTTGATGCTCACGATGCTGTTACATAGGCATTTGGACTGCCCCTTAGCAGATGAGGAAGAGGCTCAGAAAGGTGAAGGACACTGAAGTCTGCAAGCTCAGCAGCCCTTTGTTCACTGATTCAGTCACACATTCTGTGGGGCACACAAGGATTTCTAAAGCACTGCCCAGGCCTGCATGGTCCTTTTAGCCATAACTGCTCTTGTACGTACACCCGCAGATTAGGTTACTACTCTCAAAAGACTACATATCCTGGGATTGACTTTGGGGGGAAAGGGTGGGTGGGGAGGGGGACAGAGGGGAGCAAAAAAGGGATGGATGTAATACAACAACAATAAAATTAAAAAAAAAAAAAAAAAAGACTACATATCCTTGTATAATGTTGATCTCAAGAGGCAAATATATGAAAATTGGAACATTACTTTATTAGTATATATGTAAAAATGAATAAAGACACAGCCTCAAAAGAATTTACCAACTTTACCAAAAAAGCCACACCACACAGAATATTAGAAAATTACTCCAGGCATAAAAATAACAAGAGTCCCCTAGGGTATCTGGGGACCCATTACTTTTTAAATGTACACTCCACTTACACTATTTAAAAATCAGTAAATAAAAAAACTTAAACTGGAAAAACAAGGGAACCAGATTGGGAGTCCATGGGGCCCTGAGAACAATTAATATGATTTTACTGTCTCTACCAGAAACTATTTGTTCACAGACACAAAGCATTGTCATCTGTTTTTATAATAAAAGTGACCAAAAAAATGCAAAATATAGCTCCACTGAGGGACATCTGAAAGTAGCTTGACGACTAATCTTAATGTGAAAGAAATACCAAGAACTAAGTAAAACTCCCAGACCCCAATCCATCTTGCTTGCTCCCCGCATAAAGTCAGAGGAAAAAGGACCTTCCTAAACAATTTTATAGTCTTCGAAAGCTTTGTACAGACCAGACACTCAGGCTCCTTACTTCTGTCACTGAAATGCACTCCCCACTCCGCATCTCGCAGCCACAAGCTGCTCTGTGCATGTGCTAGCCGTCCCCCCAGGGTGCACACGGCGCGGGCGGGACTCACTCTTTCCATGGCGTCCTGGTTGTAGGACAGGTAATACAAGCACATGGACACTCCGGTTGCAGCCATAGAGGGTCGAGGAATTTCCAGTAGTTTCTGTACTCCACCGTGCGCAACGAATTCCGTGGCAAACTTGTTGTGGAGTAGGAGGGATGCCAGGTGCTAAATAAGGAGGACACATCACCATGGAACAATCAGAAACACTTTTAAAACATGCAATACTTGGACTATTTAGTCAAGGGCACGGACCCCTTTTCCCTTAAATCATTGAATTTAGAAAATGACAACAGGCCCTGGCTGGTGACACAGTGGATAAGGCGCCGGCCTGCGAACCCAAAGGTCGCAGGTTCGATTCCCAGCCAGGGCACATAACCAGGGTGCCAGCCAGGTCTCCAGCCAGGTCTGTGGCTGGAGGCAGGTGAAAAGCAACCATACATTGAAGGGAGAAAAAAAAAAGACAACAACCGACAACAAGCTGTCTAGTGTGAATGAATCAAAATTATACCTACTCTTTGTCAGATTGGCAAAAAATATATTTTTGGTGTGCCACAAAATTTTAGTAATTAGTTTACGTGTGCCATGAGATGAAAAAGGTGGAAAATCACTGGTCACAAAAATCACACAATCCATTCACAAAATATTACATTAAGCTGCTAAAATATAAGAAAACTACTTCATAAAAGAAAAACCAATACTGCTTAAGGGAAACCATTTTTTTTTTTTAATCTATGATTCTGTGACATTCCTTTCAACACAAAATGTTTTCAAGGCAAAAACAAGAAAGGCCAGTACTGCCGTAATGACATAATCCTACAACCATTTTATTATTACAGGGCATCCCTAAAAGGATGTTTGATAACCTTCCCATTTTAATCCTTTTACCATAACCAGCTCTAGGTTCTAACTTGGTTCAGTCACTGCCTGATCATCTACTAAAACCCTCAGCTTTGCTTTCATTTACATTGATCCTAAACATATCCTCCAAAGACAATCTTTAGCAAATTACCAAACTAGTAGACTTTTAGCACTTTAAGTAAAATTCATCTTTTAAGTTCTGTTAACACCCTATTCAGCTCCCCAAGCCTTTCTGAGAGGCCCCTATCTTCGGGGCAACCATCCAATGTGGAGGGTTCTCGGGAAAGCTGCAACTCCCCGTCCTGTTTCTCAGGCCAGGTGTCTTCGGGTGGTGATGCAGGCACAGGTAGAGACCACAACACAATACAAACATACAATTACGTCTGTGATTCCACACCTGTGCAGATCTCACCAAGGTCAGTGGCAAAAACAGATAATGTACCCTCTTCAGTTCTTCCAACACTCAAACCAGCCCTTAAGAGTAACTCAAATCCCCTCCCTCTATTCTCTCATTTCTACCACACTTCCCCCCAGTCATTCCCCAAAAAAGCAACTAAGCCATGTATGATTCCCCTCTAACACTTGGGCCACCACAGGGGATTTCCCCATGTCACTACCATCAAGTGGCAGCTCCAGTGCCAGGTCAGGTAAGTGAGGAAACAAAACAAGCAGGCTCAACCTTTATAAAGAACCTTAATTCTGTTTGGCTCAACGCAGCCTATCACCTGGCTCATATGCTAGTTATGAGATTAATACTAATTAAAACAAGTTAAAAACGCAGTGCCTCTGTGCCACCAGGTACACTTAAGTGCTCACGTGGATTAGCAGCTGCTGTAACAAAACAGCACAGGTGTAGAATATTTCTATTACCACAGAAAGGTCTATAATATCAAGAAAGAAGTTGGGATTTTAAATACCCACAAAGAGCACTATCTCTTTTTCAGCATTTCTTTTCTGGAGCCTATGATTCCTCAGAGAGAACAAACCACTCCTTCCTCTGTGCCCACAATTTGTTCACAACTTCTGTAGTATCGAAAAGAAATCGTAAGTTTACATGCCTGTTTCTCTTAACCGAACCATAAACCACAGTAAATTTATTTAACGTTGTAAACGTACCAGGATGGCCCTCTGTTCATCAGTTCCATGTTGAGTGTTGCTAAATGACAGCTCTAACATTCTTCGTTCAGCTTGCCTCTCTCCATTCAGATTGCCGTAATATCATTGACGGGGATGGACGTGATGGACTAGACTTAATCCACCTTCCTAGTTACCCCTTTGCAACCTAGAAAATCATTCCCTTTCGCTGAATTTGGGTCTACCACTATTTCTTGACTCTTTCTCTGGTTTATAGTTTGTTCACCCCAGATAACCAACCTATCAACATATAATACACACTTTAAAAAGTGTTAGTGCTGCCAGAGGGAGTATCTAAAGGGCAGCACAACCAAGATACCATACACGTAGTTTTCCATTCCTGTTAGCAACAATAAGGCCATTACTAGGTCAAGATCCAATTTCTACCTTAACACTCAATCCTCTAGGACTAATTCCTAACTTTCTGGGACAGGCACTTGGTAAGCCTCATTTCTTCTATCTAAACAAGAACTTTTCATTTGTTCCTATTTTGACAAATCTGACAAGAGAAACCCTGAGCAACAAAACCCAGCTCCGCATCTACCAAAACATGGAGGAACGCCCATGCCAGTGAAGTGCTCAGTCGCTAGACACTTCTAAGAGCTGTACCTTGAGTGCCTCAAAGGTAAGCAGGACGTCGTTAGTCTGTTTCAGGTCAATGTAGAACATCATCAACTCCCGTGATCCAAGTTGCATGAATATGGGAAGTAACTGAAAAGAAGACAAAAACAAGTCTTAACATTTGGCTTTATTGTCACCTATTTCCTACTCTATTATGAGGACAGAAGATTCAAGAAGTAAGGTACCTCTTCCCTACCTCCTTTATGAAGATAAATATACGAACACACTTTGATTGAACAGACCTTATCAGAAGCGACCTCCATTAGGAGTTTACCAGTTTAGGACAAAGTTTGTTTGGTATTAGAGTAAAAATACAAAAGTATACACATCAATGTACACAATGCTACCATAAACTATCACAGAAAGAAACACAGGACTCTCTCCCCAGCAGGCTTACCTCCTGGTATTCTCCTAGAGGGGTCAAATACTGAAGAATAAGTCGCTGTTCAATAGCGGGAGTCATCGGATAAAGGGTATAATTGGTGCCAATCACCCAGGGGGACATTTCTGACCAGCTGCTATTAGACAGCTCAACAAACATGCGATCTGGATCAGATGATGAGAAGCCCAACTTCTGCTTGGCTTTCCTAAAGCTCTCTCTGTCGCCCTGCTTTGCTGACTTGTTTTTCCTCAAGCCTTCCTCAGGTTTTGTTGCTGAGTTCACCCTGCTACTGGTTTTGTGGCCCGAATCCAGATGAAAGGAGATCTCCATGTCTCCAGGGGCTTCCTCTTGCACGCCATCCACTCCATCCACAGCCATGTCACCATAGTCCATGTCCACAGCCTCCTCATCCAGAGGCAGAAGGGGCTCAGAGGAGAGCTTGCGTGGGCTGGGCCGCTTGCTTTCTTGCCGCAGAGCCACTTCCTGAAGCTGTAGCTCCCGCAGTCTTCGAAGCACTATTGCCACCTAGCAACAAGTATTGGAATAGAAGGGGTTGTCTCTTCTGTATCTTAGTTTAAATGGCTCTCAATAAACAATCTTTATTCCCACTTACAGAGAACTAGGTACTCATATAATTATTCCAATGTCTAGTAATAGTAAAGATTTAGTAAATACGTTGACTTGATTCATAGAGCTTGATGAAATAAGCAATAGCTAAATTTTGTCTCATTCCGCATAACGATTTCCCAGGGAACCCAAACCAGAAGATGTGCGCACAAAACACACCATTCACAACTGATCTCTCAGGGTCAAGCTGGATGGACCATCACAGCTAAAGAGGAAGGCACTGGATATATTCACAACTTTTTAAAAGTCTATCTGAAAATCTAATGTAAAGGTTTCTCAAACTTTTACCAGTTGTAAGATATCTGTTAGACACTGTCATCTACATTATACATAATCACATAATCTGTTTTTCAAGCTCACCATTTACTTTTTACTTTTCCTTTTAAGTATTTATTTTTGGGGCTAACCCTAAAATGTGGTATTGTGCTTAGCTTTTAAAAGAGAGAGGGATTTTGTCAGCAATTTACTTTGAACTGCATGAAAAAAAAGGAACGATGAATACGTAATAAAATTAGTGAAATGTTCTTAAGTGGTGTACATACAGCTGTTCCCTGTAAAATCCTTTCAATTGTTTAATTTTGTTCTCTTTTAAAATTTTCATAATCCAGATGTTGGGAAGGGTAAAGAAACGGTGCTATGCTTTATCTGGTATAAACTATCATGATCCTTGACAAGATGAAAAACACCATTTTCAAGTTAAAAACAAAAAAGGAAAATCAAAATTCTTATGAAAAGTTTGAAATGTTGACATTACAGGTATACTCCAGGCATAATGAAATAACTAATATCTATTCAAGTTCAAGCAGCAAGAAGAATCTTGCAATTATTCTCCAACTTTATGCAAAAATTCCTTTTTTAGAAAGATTTCTTTTTTTAGAGGGGAAGGGAGGAAGGAAGAGGGGGGAGGAAACACCAATGTGTAAGAGAAGCACCAACTGGTTGCTTCTCACACACTCCCCAAACCAGGACCTGGCCTGCAACCTAGGCATGTGCTCTGCCTGAGAAATGACCCCATGATCTTTGGGTTCCTAAGCCTGGCATTCAACACACAAAGCCCCACCAGCCAGGTCCAAAAATTTACTTTAACTGAGTCCTCACCAACTGTGAATTTTCATCCCTGTAGTTTGCAGCAATGTCCTGATTTTCCATAGCACCCCCTAACAGTCCCGTCGAGTACGTCCTCAAAGGCTGATCAGCCTCTCGGGCCCATTTGAAAAGATTTTCAACAATTCCTTCCTATAGTAAAGGAAATGAAATAGTATCAATATAATTCAGGGGAAAAAACATTGTCATAATTAAAGATATAAGCAAAGATTTCAGTGTTATGAAAAAATTTTAATAAGCTATGTTAATGGTGGTCAAAAAATTTTTAAATGCAAACAAACTAAGTGCCTAAGAGTAAATAGTTAAGTTAAATCTGTACATCTGTGAAATACGATCCTATTTAGCCATTAAAACTCATGGGGGAGAGGGAGGGAAGGAGGAAAAGAGAAACACTGGTATGTTGTCCCACTTACTATTTCATTGGTTGATTTTTTTTTTTGAGATTTTTTTATTTTTAGAGATGGGGCAAGAGAGAGAGGCAGAGAGAAAGAAAGACATCAATGTATGGTTGGTTGCCTTTCACCTGCCTCCAGCTACAGACCTGGCTGGAGACCTGGCTTGCAACCTGGTTATGTGCCCTGTCTGGGAATCGAACCAGTGACCTTTGGGTTCGCAGGCCGGCGCCTTATCCACTGTGCCACCAGCCAGGGATGATTTTTGTTTTAAGATTTTATTTATCTATTTTTAGAGAGAGGGAAAAAGACAGAGAAAGAAAGGGAGAGAAACATCCATGAGAAAGAAACTTCAATCACTTGCTTCCTGTACACCCCCAACCTAGACCCTGGCCTGCAAATGAGGTACATGCCCTGACCAGAAACTGAACCAGCGACTTTTCAGTCCATAGGCCAGCGCTCAGTCCACTGAGCCACACCAGCCAGGGTTCACTGGTTGATTTTTATATGTGCCCTGACCAAGGATGGAACCCACAACCTTGGCAGATCAAGATGACACTCTAACCAAGTGAGCTACTAGCTAGAGCCAACAATATTTTCTTTTAAACTCATGAGGCATTTTATGTCTCTTTTTAAAAGATTTATATTCAAAGAGAGAAGGGAAGGAAAAAGAGAAACATTGATGTTGATGTGTTAAGAGAAACATCAATGAGTTGCCTATCATATGCCCCCAACCAGGGAGGGACCTAGCCTGCAACCCAGGAACGTGCCCTGACCTGGAATGACACCCAGCCCACTGAGTCACACCAGCCAGAAACTCTTCCCTTGGATCATGGACCTGTTCTTCTATGTATTTTAATACATATTACACTTCCTTTTTTTAATTAACACTGAAAAATTCACTTTAAGACATTTTGTTTTAGCCCTGGCTGGTGTGGCTCAGTGGATAGGCACTGGTCTGAGAACCCAGAAGTCACTGGTTCGATTCCCCAGTCAGGGCACATAGCCAGGTTGCACACCAGGTCTCCAGCCAGGTCCGTAGCTGGAGGCAGGTGAAAGGCAACTGTACATTGATGCCTCTCTCCCTTTTTTCCTCCCTCCCTGCCCTTCTCTCTGAAAATAATAAATAAAATCTTTTAAAAAAATTTTTTGTTTAAAAGTATTTATCAATATGGATATACATTAAATATAAGTGTCTTTCATTTTCCTGCTTTCTAAAACACTGTAAGTTAAGAAATACTAATTCGAACTATTCCCTTCCATCTACAAATTACTGTCTCACTCTTACCCTCCAAAATTGTTTATTTCAGTCAGTGTTTCTAAATTTACAGGTGTTCTCTGAAGACAGTTTCCACTATTAGCTGGACTCTATTACTGCTGTGGTGAAGTATGCTCTGACTTGCAGGATCCTTTTCATTCTGGTTGCTTTTCAGAGCTCACGGCCTTCTGTATTCTTCACGGGCACCTTAATCTCTGGCCATTTCTTTCATCCATTTGTAAAGTCTTAGCCTCATCTCTCCAAATATACTACTTTTCAATCATTACTCCACAGTCTCCTCCTGAAACTCCCTTTAGACACATTTTGAACTTTCTAATTCTAGTTTCCACAACTCAACTTCTTTCATATTTTTCAACCCTTATTTCTAGAAACCTCATTATTAGTTACCCTATTAGATCTTCCATTTCAGTAATTCTATCTTCTGCTGTGTCTAAACATCCAACTTATCAATTAAGTTTTTAAATGCAGTATCTGTAATTTGTATTCCCAGTAGTTCTTTGGTTCATTTTCCAAATGGGCATTTTCCCCATAGTACTAAACTATTTTTTAGAGTTCTAATTCCTTAGTTTACATCAAATAATTTTTAACCATTTTTAAGTGTACAATTCAGTGGAATTAAATACATTTACAATGTGTAACCATCCCATCTACCTCCAGAATGTCTTCATTATCTCTAACAGAAACTCTGGACCCTCATTTTCAATATGGATAGAACTAAACAGAAGATCAATAAGGAAACAGAGGAGCTGAACAACATCATAAACCAATTAAACAGAGCTACAGAACACTCAACCCAACAAGAGTGGAATACACATTCTCCTTAAGAACACATGAAACATTTTTCCAGGACAGACCATATGTAAGACAATAAAACAAGTGTTAATAAATTTTAAAAGACTCAACTCTTACAAAGAAACTTCTCCAAATACAATGGAATGAAATGGGAAATCAACCACCCAAGGAAAACTGAAAAATTCGTATGTGGAAATTAAACAACATTCCCACTTTTTTAAAAAATCTATCCTCACCCAAGGACATTCTTACTGATTTTAGAGAGGGGAAGAGAGGGAAAGAGGGAGAGAAACATCAATGTGAGAGAGAAACATCAACTGGTTGCCTCTCATATGCACCCAGACTGGGGACTGAACCAGCAACCTAGGCATGTGCCCTAACCTAGAATCAAACCTGTAATCTTTCAGTTTTCAGGATGATGCTCCAACCACCTGAGCCAATACTGGCCAGGACTAAACAACACCTTAAAACAACCAAAGGGTCAAAGAAGAAATCATAAGGGAAACTACCTTGAGGTGAATGAAAACAAAAAACACAACATGCTACATTTATGGAATACAGCAAAAGCAGTGCAATGAGGGGAATTTATGGCTGTAAATACACAGACTTACAAAATAAAGGTGGCTTCCAATCAATAACCTAACTGCATACTCTCAGGCATTAAAAAATGAGTAAACACAAAGCTAACAGAAATAATGGTTATTTAAGATAAATAAAAGTGAATAAAAATACAGAAAATTAATGAAACCAAAAGTTATTTCTTTGAAAAATCCATAAAATTGACAAACCTTTAGTTAAACTGACCAAGAAAAGTTAAGACATTACTAGAATCAAAAATGAAAAATGAAAAATGAGCCCTGGCTGGTGGCACAGGCGCCAGCCTGTGAACCTAAAGGTCTCTGGTTCGATTTCCAGCCAGGGCACATGACCAGGTTGCAAGCCAGGTCTCCAGTCAGGTCTGTGGCTGGAGGCAGGTGAAAGGCAACCATACATGATGTATCTCTCCCTCTCTGCCTCTCTCCCTTCCCCTCTCTCTAAAAATAATAATAAATAAAACCATTATATATATATATACATGAAAAAAATCAAACATTACTACCTATTGTACAGAAATAAAAATAAACTAATACTATGAACTCATATTATTTTTGAAAAGGATGTGACTTTTTGGTCTCCTGCAATGGTAGCCAGTAAAGATTTTAATGTACAACACCACAAATTATAGCATAATTACGTTATTATCTGAAATACTTCATGTGGCACCCAAGCAGCAAGTATTCATTAAATGAGTTATTCTTAAATTTTTCTTACTGTCTTGATTTTTTCCATTTCTTTAACATATATCACTATTGTAGTCAGAAAACAACTCTTAACAGTTCATTTCTGTGAGAGAGACAACTCGATACAGCACCACTCAATTGAAACTGAAATGACCCTTCCTCTGAGTGAGCACCTTCTCCTGGAAAACCACCGCCGTCTCCAGGCCAGGCATTATGTCCAGCAGGAGCCTGCACGCTGCCGTGTTCAAAGGGGGCTCTCGGCTTGTCATCACGTATGCGTTCACCAGCTGCAAAGAAGAGAAAAAATACTTTTTGTCTAAAACTCAATCCTGTCAAATGATTAAAGTCAAATAAATCCTTAATTCTCATCTCTTGCCTAAGAAGCATTAAAGAAGGCTGTCTCTAACAATTACTAATTAACCTTTATTTATTATAAACACTTACAATCTTGCAGAGCCATGATAACATCATTTGTAATTTCTTCTGCAGCTTTAAAGTCAACTCCCCCCCCAAACAACTCAGCAAGCACAGAAATTAAAACTCAAAGAGTATCACAAAGAAGTCCCTCCCATGTTCATATCCATTATTTCAGAAAGATAAAGCAGGGAAAGGTAAGCCCATACTAGACTCCTGACAATGGTTATAAAAAACTGAATGTTATTTTTATATAAATAACTCTATTAATAACACTTTCCTTTGGGTACCCCTTAAATAGTTACTGACTCTCTACTATTAAGCAGCATTGTGTTCCGTGCTGGGTACATGACAATAAGACACAGTCCCACTATCAGAGGGTTCACAATCCAACAAAGGTGACAGGTGGAAAAATAAGTATCGTAAGTACAGAACACTAGAGGAGCCAGTAGGAGGCCTCACAACCCCGGCACGGGACTCACAGAAGGCTTTAGAGAGGAAAGGGCTCCAAGCCAAAACGTCAAGGGCAATAGAAAGAGCTAAGCAGCAGTGGGGAGGAGAAAAGGTCCAATGGCAAGAACTAAAAATTGAGAGAACAAAGGCCAGAGACAGATTGGTTATATATACCAAACTAAAAAAATTAAGATTTATCTTAAAGGCAATGGAAAAACCACTGGTGGATTTTAAGCAAGAGGGTGCCATGATGACTTTGCATTCTAGAAAGATTTCTGGGCTGTGAAGAATGGGCTGGAGCAGGACAAACAAGAGAAACCAGTCAAGAGGCTTTGAATTAGCCAAGAAAGAGATAGTATTGGTTAAACTTGGTCTAGCAACAAGGGCAGAAAGAAATGGAAAGATGTGTGAAGGTGAAGAGGGAGGAAGAGGAAGACCACTGAATGAGAGAGTTTGACGGAATAAAAGGTTAACTTCTAGCCGGCTAGACAGGACCCCATCACTGAGCTGGAGAACAAGAAAAAACAGACTGTGGAGCAATTAGACACATGGAATTCAAGATGCCCGTGAGAAATCTGCAGGTGGGAATGTCTAGAAAGCAGTTAGAAGTGACCTGAAGCTGAGAAGGCACACTGGTGTAGGGAAAGATACCGGGAAGTAAATACAACACAAATAATAGCTATTTGAAGCTGAGAAGCTGAGAAGGCACACTGGTGTAGGGAAAGATACCGGGAAGTAAAGACAACACAAATAATAGCTATTACTCATCGAGCCCTCATGAACCAGGTTCTGTGCTCAGCACTTTTTGGGCTTAATTTTATGCAAGGATTACAAAAACATTTTAAGGTTAGCAGTATCATCCCCTAGCCTATAGAGGAGGAAAATAAAGCTTGGAGAAGCTTAAGCTGCCTAAAGATCAAACCGTCCGTGAACGCAGGAGCTGCAGTGCAACTCAGAACATGACCCCGCCCGCCCGCCAAAGCTCACTCTCTCGAGTGTCACACCACCCTTCCTCCAGAAACAGCCCTAATCTACTGCACTACACGGGTAGGAGATGCAAGTGAGGGTGGTCCCTGCGCGCGTGTGCAAATCCCACCACTCGCTCCCCAACAGCACTGAGCTAGAGACGGCACCTTTCTCTCCCGCCACATTCCCCAAGCACACACCAGTGTCAGTGAGGAATTATGCTGCATTCGTCACTCTGATTTTTCTATTGAGGAACCCAAGACAACTCCTATATTCCTGAACTCATCCTGTCAAAAGATGAGCACAGATGACTTTGGAGTCCTCAGCAACATTCAAATGAAGAAACTGCACAACTTGAGAAAATACCTTGGACTTTAGTAAGAAATAAGCCCATGATGACTCATTTCATTGAACTAATATCAAATTAAAAAATCTACCCAAGGCCCCAGCTGGTGGCACAGTGGATAAGGTGCCGGCCTGAAAACCCAAAGGTTGCTGGTTCAATTCCCAGCCAGGGCGCAGAACCAGGTTGCAAGGCAGGTCTCCAGCCAGGTCTGTAGCTGGAGGCAGGTGAAAGGCAACCATACATGGACGTCTCTCTCCCTCTCTGCCTCTCTCCCTTCCCCTCTCTCTAAAAATAAAAAAATAAAAAATCTTTTTAAAAAATCTGCCCACTCCACTTCCACCTTTGTCAAGACCTCAGGAGAAAGCAAACTAGTTACAAAAAACAATAAGGTATAGCATCTGATGATAATCTATAGAAAAATAAGCAAACCTACTGCATTCATGAAATCATCATTCTTGAAGAGTATTCTCAGCAAGTGGCCCAGCATACACTCTGGATCAGCTCGACCTACCAAAAGAAGAGTGGGGACAAACAGAGTAAGTCAGTCATCCCAGTCAAGCAACTCCGTAAAAGCTCCCAAGATATTATAAATACTAGTAAAATACTCTGTAAAAGCACCCAGGATTATAAGTACTAGTAAAATAACAGCAAAAAGAAATAGAAACAAAGATGAGATTCTTTTGATAAATTCAATTTCTTAAGAAACAGCCTTTGAAGTTAGAGATAACAATATAAAAACTTGGGATATTGCTCTCACCTTCCCATCTCCCAGGATATAGCCTATAGAGCAATGCTGAATTAAATAAACGAGCACTAGACCCAGCCCAGCATCATTAAATGTATAATACAAGGTCTACAAATGTATACAAAGAATCAGAAAAGAACCTAAAAAAAAGAAAATGGTTGACTTCCCAGTCTCAGAAAGGTGGAAAGCACAACTTCTTTTGATGGGTGGCTTAGAAAAGACAGGCTCCAGGTCCCATCTCCCTTGCAACTGCAATACTAAGAGCAGCAGAGATGTGTCCTCAAACCTGTAATGACATCCCAGGCTGGGGTGAACGTAGGAGGGGGATCCCACTAAGCAATCACCAACTCTAAGCATACAGTAACCTTGGCCTTAATTTCCGAGCTCCTGGGGAAAGAGAAGAAACCAAGGACCTGGGAGCTACTCAACACACAGCCTAAAGATAAAAGAAATAGGTAATGGTTGGGAGAATTATTGGCTTGTTTTTAAAACAGATACCTATTCTACTTAAATTTCATTTCAAAACAGTAGAGTGGAAAATTTAAACAAAGGATAAAGAAAAGATGTAAGCTATTGACAATTTAGTTTTTCTCAAGCTATAATTAGTATCCCTAAGTAACTCACAAAGTTAGAGAAAAGCCCTGGCTGGTGGCTCAGTGGATGGCCACCAGCCCACCAGCCTGTGAACTCAAAAGTTGCTGGTTCAATTCCCAGCCAGGGCACATAACGAGGTTGCAAGCCAGATCTCCAGCCAGATCCCCAGCTGGAGACAGGTGAAAGGCAACCAAAAATTGATGTTTCTCTCCCTTTCTTCCTCCTGCCCTGCCCTTCTTTCTAAAAATAATGAATAAAATATGTATTTTTTTAAAGTTAGAGAACAGTATCATAAAAACAAGTGAGGACCTCAGATTACCAACTTTCTTTGTTTAGAAATAATGAAACTTTACTTTTATTAATAGAAATAATGCCTAATGACAAATACTGCTTAACCTAAGAGGCAGAAAAGAAAAATATCATCTTCAAACTTCTACTGAAAAAAGGCCTATTTTCCTGTCACTCCCTTCTACCTCATTACCATTTCATCTCTTCTAAGGCAGTATCATTGAGCATGATCATCACTTTTAGTTCTTTTCATAACACCACATACATTAACCAAAATTCTTATTTCACTCACTGTCACACTTCTGCATGTGATTGCCTTACTGAAAATGTGGGTGAAATAGGTGACTAGTCCTCTGAAGTCACCAGTGGGATGTCTAGTACAAGAGCAGCAGATGATTTCACATAAACAACTGGGCACTCAATCTGAAATGCCTAACTTACATTTGAGAACAATGGTTAAGAAGTAGAAATAAACCCTGGAACATTCAGGTAATACGTTCTTATTTTTCGTAACTCCCACTTATTCTCCCTTCATATCCAAAATCTTAGACTCTTCTCTCCACAAAGAATTGCTGTGGTTTTAGGAAAATTCGCATGCTGCATGGGCCCGTAACTGGCATAGGACTTGCCCACTGGTGATCTCCCTCAGAGAGAGCATACAGTGACAGGCTCAAGTACCATATAGTTTGTATTATTGCAAATTCCATGCCAAAGCAGGCTGAGTTGCCATGACACTAATGAACTCAGCTCAAAATAAAGCCAAATTAACAAGGAATGGTATACTTTAGCTGCGGAGACACTCACGCAGACATCAAGAAGCCTGTTTATTTACTATGCAAGGCTCCAAGCATGTATCAACTTCAGAACTAAAAGCAAGACACTGAATGCCTTCTCAACATTTCCTCAGTAAACGAAGTTACCAATGTTAGAAAGAAGACACAGAGGATAACACTTTCAGTGTAAAAGTAGGAAGAGAAAGCATTTTTCTCTTTTTAAAGTCTTTGTAATCACACCAAATGAGTTAATAAGGTAACACCTATAAAATCTAGTTCCTTTACGTTAAGTTCTATTTAATCTCTACATATTTTAAGTTACTTCAATTTTTCCGAACATTTATTTTTCCTCACTGCTCCCATCTTGAACAATATTTTAACAAATATTACGTCTTAAAACTTAGCAGGAAGTATGCTACTTCAATTGACAAGTTTTTCTTCTGTAAGAAAATCAGAGCTAGGCTTTAGAGAACACAGATCTCACCAGGATGTCGATCATCAAATGGGTCTGGATCCCCTTTACGATATTCTTCCGTCTCTTTTTCAATCAATTCAGACATCCTAGCACAAAGGGAAGACAGAGTCAACTCTAGACAAGCATATAAAAGCATGTACCACTACCTACAACAGTCCACTCAACAAAGTGCAAAATAGGAGCGAAAAGTAGGAAAAGGGGATTTTTCTGAAGAACAGAGATCAAAACCACCACCTTATAAAACAATTTCCACCTCCACATCATTCTTCTCTCTCCTTTCCTGTCTCAAAGAAATAGCACTACCATCCCCTCAGGAGCCAAAATTCTAGGAGTTACTGTTAACCCCGCCCCCACACACACACACAACAATTCCCATCAGCTCTACCTACAAAATCTCTCTCGGGGTCAATCGTTTCTTTAAATCTTGACCATTCCTATCCTTGTCCAGACACCACCATCAACTGCCTGGACTACCTGCCTTTGCGCTCGTCTCCCTGCTGTTGGCTGCCAAGCGTGGCTGGACTTCACTAGCCCTCCTACACTAGCCCTCCTACACTAGCCCTCTGCCAGGACTTGCGGTCACCTCCACTGTCCGCATCTTCTACCACATCTCCCCTCCACCCCGCTTCACTAACATGGCCTCTGCTCCTCAGAGTTCAGGTTCACTCCTGTGTCGGGCCCCTTCTGCGTGCTGTTACCTCGCCCACCACGTGAGCTCTCCCCCAGCCGCCCACTCCCAAGCAGCCAACTCATTTTCTCGTTCTCACTACAGGTTTGTTTTGCCTGTTCCCGAACAGAAGCCATGTACTTTCTATACATGGCTACTTTCACCACATATTTGAGTCACCCGTGTTGTTTCATGTATCAACAGTTCTTTTCATGCAGCATACATCCTTTTTAGAGCAAGAAAAATCACCTTTAGACTCACCTAAGCAAGAATGAGATTGTAATCTATAACGACGAGCAGACACAAGGATGTCCCATCGCCAGTATCCAGCATGCTGTCCTAACTCAAGCTCTCCTGGATGTTTTTTCCCACATAAACCATACTTCCTAGTCTTAAAGGTTAAAGTCCCTGCAAAAAGTCTTATCCATTCCAGTATACTTTTCCCCATCATCTCAGAATTATTTCTACTTTTTCTACTTTCCCTCTAAACTCTAAAAATTATCTTTGCCACAAAGGGCAATTATGCAAAAAAAAATATATATATATATATATTTTTTTTTTTTTTTAAAGATTTTATTTCATTATTTTTAGAAAAAGAGGAACGGAGAGAGGCAGAGAGGGAGAGAGACATCAATGTATGGTTGCGTTTCACCTGCCTCCAGCCACAGACCTGACTGGAGACCTGGTTTGCAACCTGGTTATGTGCCCTGCCTAGGGAATCGAACCTGTGACCTTTGGGTTCTTAGGCCGGCGCCTTATCCATTGTTCTACCAGCCAGGGCTCACGCAAAATATATTTAAAATTATGTAATTTCTACTAGTATCTCCAGTTGAAACTAAATATATAGTACAGCAGAAATTTAAAACATGGATTCTAGAGCCAGATGGCCAGGATTCAATCTTCCACTAACTGTGTTTCCAGTTACTTAACGGGTCTGTGCCTCACCTGTAAAACGATGGTAACAGTGCCTACTCCTTGAGGTTTAGGTTAATATAGTTACTCTGCTTGCAACAAAGCCTGACATGTGAGAGCTATTTAGGTGATGCTACTACAAAACTGAGTCAAAAAATATCAAGAGCCCTGGCTGGTGGCACAGTGGATAAGGCACCAGCCTGCGAACCCAAAGGTAGATGGTTCAATTCCCAGCCAGGGCACATAACCAGGTTGCAAGCCAGGTCTCCAGCCAGGTCTGTAGCTGGAGGCAGGTGAAAAGCAACCATACATTGATGTTTCTCTCCCTCTCTTCCTTCCCCTCTCTTTGAAAAATAAGAAATAAAAATCTTTAAAAAGAAAAAATATATATATCAGAAAAACAATTTAATGTAGATACTGGCTGGGACAGGGCAGGAACCTGGGGGTCAGGGACCATGCTGGTCCTGCAGGGAATCTGCCATGAACAGACTCACAATCTGGAGAATGATGGAAGTTGCCCCTAAAATAAACTGCACTTTGAATTCATCCCAATGTCACTTAAATTCCCCTCTGACTTGAACATTTTTTCAGCATCTTGCTCTGTGCAACTCTATTTTCCATTCCTGCCTCCACTTGGTGGGGCCCATTTCCTCACTGCCACACAAACATGCCCAGTCCCTTCTATCCTCAATACCTTTTTCAGTTGCAATTTTTGCATTTTCTAGAAAACCTGTTTCCTTGTTTTTCATCAAGCTATAGTCTACCATCTTTCAAATTCCTATTCCAAGAAAACTTTACCTCATTGGAACTGGAATTAAAACCCAGGATTCTAACCTTAAGATTTCCACTGTCTGGCTATGCAATCTTTCCAAGTAGCTCTGAAGATGGCTTTCTTGCTCAGTGACACTTTTAGTAACAAATGAGGAAGCTGAGATTCAGAGAAGTGTCTCAGATAGTTCTAACAAAAGGTCCTCACGTATTTGTTGAGTGAATAAGAGAACCTGACTCAAGTTATTTCCATTCTTATAACCTCTACAATATTTATGAACCATATTGTCAGACTTCACATTTCATTGTATTATTTTGTACCATTCTGCATTGTTTCTTATCCATCAGTTGCTTCTCAGAAAGTTATCTACTTGAAGACAGGGCCCTCTATTTTAGGCTTTGCACTCCTGAGTAACTTAGGATAGTGACCAAGATGATGGTCAATATAACAAATAAAAATAGCCTTGAAAATAAAACACTTGAGTCTCTTTGGTATACATGCCTGATAAATACTTCTGAGCAATTAAATGAATCTACCACTAACACACCCACTTATGAGTCTTCCTTTCACAATTACATCAATAATCCACATGCTAACTGCACAGCGCTTAGAGTCTTTAATTCACTGTGGCTGTATTTCAAGTATTTTGTGATCAGTCCTTAATCTCTAATGCTTCTACAAATTAAAACCCACTTTCCACCAGTCAACATGTCCCCCATGTATCAAGAACAATATGAATAAAAGTATTTATCCCTGTTTAAGTTTTCATAAAATCAGTCTTCTTTATCCCTAAAGAACAGATTATTACATAAACAAAAAGCTCTTTTCACTGCTATGATACCAGAAGTTAGATATTAAGGATTCCTATGTTCTGATGAAAACAAACATAAGCATCTCTCTCCCCAGCCTTTATTTTTCCTTTTTTCTACTCCGTAATATTCATTCAATAAAATTTTGTTTCACAGTTTACTACGTACTAGGCAGTGAACAAGTCATTGTCTGAGGAGATACCAATAAAAGGGTGTAGCACCTACCTTCAAAAAGTTTACAATGTAGTAAGGAGATGCATGTAAACATAATTATAGTAAAATGTGGCAAAAGATAAAATGGGAGGAAATTATAATATATATATGAGTAGTAGAAGCCTTAAAAACAAAAGTTTTTCAAAAAATAAAATAAAATTTTTTCAAGGAATGCTCAAACCTATGTAGGAAAATTAAAGTCAGAAAGGTTTTAACTGTTTCTGAAAGAACTAGAACTTGCCAAGTAGCCATACGAGAAAAGGCATTTCACCACAGAAACAGCTAGTGTAAAGGTACACAGACATGAGGGAAACCAGCACGCATAAAAAGGGGTGGGGGGTCAAATCCTAAGTGGCCTCATAGGCTACTCTAAAATGTCTGCATTTTAATTTAATTCCATAGGGGAGAAATCAAGAGCAGAGGCATGACAATCAGATTACTGTATAGGGCAAGGTGAGTCTCTCAGCAAGGAAAAAGGTGCATCTGAAGAAGGTAAACTGGAGACAGGGGTAGCTGCACACTGCCAAAAGGGCCAGTCAAGAACTGGTCCATACCTAACGAAGGGGTTGGGGTGGAGAAGATGAGGAAGCAGAATTCTCAGGGCTTGGTGACTAAGTTGTGCTGATAGAGGAGGGCAGTTTTTGGGTTTTTTAGTTTAAAATCATTTACACCAAGGCAGGAAATAAGCTGTGAATAAGAAGGGATGTAGGATGAAGACTATAAGCTCCGTTTTGGACGCAGTATGTGTGAATCAAACAGCTGAGAAATGGATCTGAAATTTTTAAAAACCGAGGTCTGAAGTAGAAACAAATTTAAAAGTTTACATAGGAATCATGTTTTAAATCATGGGCAGAGATGAAACAATCTAGGAAGAATATTTACGGTAAACAAATAAGACCACAAGCAAAACCTTGAACTCACAACACAAGCAAAAAGAAAAAAAAAATAAAAATACAAAGGAGAATGAGGTAAAGGGCCTAGGAGGAAAGTTAAGAAATTTAAAGAGCTTCAAGAAGTAAGGAGATAAAGACGAGTTCTAAAAGGGAAAAAAGGTGAATTTACAATTCACGGTGAAGGCGGAACATTCTTATACTGTTCTCCAAGTTTTCTTTCTTTAAAATGTAATTTTGCAAGCCCTGGTGTGGCTCAGTGGATAAGGTACCGGTCTGCAAACCCAAAGGTCGCTGGTTCAATTCCCAGCCAGGGCACATAATCAGGTTGCAAGCCAGGTCCCCAGCCAGGCCCCCAGCTGGAGGCAGGCGAAAGGCAACCATACATTGATGTCTCTCTTCCTCTCTGCCTCTCTCCCTTCCCTGCTCTCTAAAAATAATAAAATCTTTTTTAAAAAATTAAAAAGTAATTTTGCCCTGGCTGGTATGGCTCCATGGGTTGGGCATCATCCTGAAAACCTAAAGGCTGCTGGTTCAGTTCCTAGTCGGAGCATGAGCCTGGGTTGCAGGCCAGGTCCCTGGTTCAGGGGATGCAAGAGGCTAGCAATTGATGTTTCTCTCACACATCAATGTTTTCCTCCCTCTTCTTCTACCTCCTTTCCCCGCTCTCTAAAATTAAGTAAACAAAACCCTTTTTTTTAAAGTAATTTTTAAAAAATATAATAGTTCATACCTGGTAAGGATAGGTACCATGTCCTGCCCACTGCCATGTTCCTTTTCCCACTGCTCCAGCAGCGTAGTGAGCTCAGCTTTGGAGTCCACATGTACCGCTACCGTAGTCATGGCTTGGCCTAAGGAAGCAATAATAGTGATAATGATGACAATTGGCCTAAAGAAGTGATAGTGATGAGCATAATGATGATGATGATAATCTTAAAAGACAAAAAAAAAAAAAAAAAAACTGAAGAACTTACTACAAAAAGAAAAGTGAGGAGAAAGAAAAGAGATGAACAAGTACAGGAAATAATTTAAAGCAAGGACAATTTAACCCCTGGATCCTTTAGATTATCTTTATTTGTGGTACAGTGAGAAACCTGACATTGGGAGCCTGGATATTCACCATGATGAACAAGTCCTGTCACCTCTTTCAACCTCAGTTACTAGACAGCGAAATGGACTGAAATTGTGATTCGTTAACTTTCTAGGATGAGGAAACCCCTCTGAGAATCTGCCAAAGCTATGATCTCTTCCATCCCTCAAAAGTACATATTCCTTCACACTAGACATAAAATCACCCAGGTCTAGCTAGAGCTCTGAGCTCCAAAACCATGAGGCTACCTTTTTTAAAAATACAAAATGTGGTCAAAGCAACTCCCCAAAATATTTTGCTCTTTTGTTTGTTTTTATCCTCACCCAATGACTTTTTTTTTTTTTTTTTTTACTACTTTTTGTGAGAGAGGGAGGAAGAAAAACATCCATGCAAGAGAAAAGTATCAACTGGCTGAGTCCAGGGACCAAACGGACAACCTAGGTACGTGCCCTGACCAGGAATTAAACCCTCAAACTTTCTGCTGCAAGACAACGCTCCAACCAACTGAGCCACACTGGCCAAGGCTATTTTGCTCTTTTATAAGTCTTTGGGGAAAAGTTCTGTGAAAGAAAAAACACTTTCCTGTTTAAGTCAAAGTGAAAATTGGGAAGGAGTATCATAAGCTCAAAAAAGTACATACATGTATCTAAAATGTAAACATTTGCATTTTAATAAAGTAGAAGCAATTCCAGTAGTCAATCATGTCTCCTGGTTTACTCATAACTCCAAAGAACAATAGTTCCAAAAATAAAAAATTAAAATTAAATTAAAAAGGCTTCTTTCCTGTAGAGAAGACTTCATTTTCAGATATTTTTAGTACATTTTATTTATTGATCATGCTATTATAATTGTCCCAATTTTCCCCTTTACCCCCCACCCCCCACCTGGCACCTCCCTTTCCTCCAGCAGTCCTCTCCTCCCTTAGTTCATGTCCATGGGTAGCACATATGAGTTCTTGGGCTGCTCCATTTCCTTCACTGTTCTTAACATCCCCTTGTCTATTTTGTGCCTACAAATTAGGCTTCTTGATCCCTGCACATTTTCCCCAATCCTCCCCTTGCCCCCTTCCCTGCTGATAATCCTCCATACAATCTCCATATCTATTCTGTTCTGTTCCTGTTCTACTTGTTAGCTAAGTTTGTTTGCTTTTTTTAGATTCATCTGTTGATAGTTGTGAGTTTGTTGTCATTTTACTGTTCATAGTTTTGATTTTCTTCTCCTTAAATATGTCCCTTTAACATGTCATATAATAAGGGCTTAGCGATGATGAACTCCTTTAGCTTTACCTTGTCTGGGAAGCACTTTATCTGCCCTTCCATTCTGAATGACCGCTTCGCAGGATAGAGTACTCTTGGCTATGAGTCCTTCCTTTCCATCACTTTGAATACTTCTTCCCAGGCCCTTCTTGCCTAGAAAGTTTCTTTTGAAAAATCAGCTGGTAAGTCTTACAGGAGCTCCTTTGCAGGTAACTCTCTTCTTTTCTCTTGCTGCTTTTAACATTCTCTTTATTATTGACCTTTGGCATTTTAATCATGATGTGTCTTGCTGTGGTCCTCTTTGGGGTCCAACTTGTTTGGGACTGTGCTCCCTGGACTTGTAAGTCTATTTCCTTCACCAAATTAGGGAAGTTTTTTTCCATTCGTTTTTCAATTAAGTTTTCACTTTCTTGCTCTTTTTCTCCTTCTGGCACCCCTATGACTTGGATGTTGGTATGTGTAAAATTGTCCCAGAGGTTCTTAAGCCTCTCGCCATTTCTTTCAATTCTCATTTCTTCATTCTGTACCGGTTGCCTGTTTCTTTCTTCCTTATGTCCCAACACATAACCCCAGCTTCCTTCCCCTCACTATTGGTTTTATGTGGATTTTTCTTCACTTCACTTAGTGTAGCCTCCACTTGTTTATCGTACTCAATCATTTCTCTGAGCAGCATTATCACCAGGGTTCTGAACTCTGCATCTGCTTGGTTGGCTCTCCTCCTGTCTTAGTTCTTCCTCTACAGCCTTGATCTATTCCCTTTTGAGCCAGTCTCTGTCTCCTCAATTTGAAAGCCTCCTGTGTTTGCCTCTGTGTCTTTCTGTCCCCCTTACTATACCATTGTAGAGGGTGCAGCTTTAGGTATTCACCAGTGAGAGGCGACCTGTTTCACTGCTTTGTGGCACTGTATGGGGGGAGGGGTCTGAGAGAGAACACCACTTGCTAGGGATTCCCCCCTTTTGCAGTCACTTCATTCACTTTCTGTGCAAAACTGGCACTCCTCTAGCTGCTTCCCTGGTGGTGGTTCCCAGAGGATGGGTATGCGTATGTTCTAGGGCCATGGGGGCCTCTAAACGAACTCTCCTGAGAGACTGAGATCAGCAGTTTCTTCTGCCACCTGAGCCCCCATTGGTTTTCACAGCCAGAAGAAATGTGGCTCTATTGTCCCATCGCTGGAAGCTGGAACAGTGAGCTGTGTGGGCTGGCCTGGGTTTGGATCACTCCCCAGGTGTCCCTCCCAGCTTTTATAAGTGTGACCGCTCACTCCACCAGCCGCAGCAGCGTAACCACTGCCCTGCTACCACCCCCACCTTCGTGCCTCCCTATCCACCAGGGTCTCCCCAGCACTGCCCTACTACCCATCTGGATAATTTTATTTCTTTAAATCTTTGGTTGTTGGACTTCCATATAGTTCAATTTTCTGGCAGTTCCGATTAGGGTTTTTGTTGTTTTGTTTTAAGCTAGTTGTAAACCTTATGGTTGTACAAAAAGGCAAAGTGTGTCTACCTAGGCTTCCATCTTGGCTGGAAGAAAACATTTGCAGATTTTCTAAGCAGGGTTACAAAAAAAAAAAAAAAAAAAAAAAAACTGTTACAGGTATGGCTATTGTGGACTTCTGACCTTAAAGCCCCCAGTCTGTATTTTTTACTGTGACTAATAAGTTTGGTACATTATTACTAACTCAACTCCAGACTTGATTCAGATTTCACCAGTTTTTCCATTCATGTCCCTTTTCTGTTCCATCCAGGGTATGTTGCATTTAGTTGTCATTTCCCTAGTGTCCTCTGGTGGAAAACAGTTTTTGAATCTTTCCTTGTTTTTCCTTGTTTTTCATGACCTTGATGATCTTGAGAAGTCATAGCCAGAAGGGTTGGGTGGAACAATACTTAAGCAAACATTTACAGAAATTAACATCAGTCCTCAAACTCCTCCAAAAAAATAGAACAAGTCAGCATTTTTTCCTCATTTATTCCATGAAGCCAGCACTACCCCCATAACAAAGCCAGATAAAACATCGCTAGAAAACTAAAGACCAATATACTTTACGAATATACTTGTAGCTGCAAAAATTCTCAACAAATACTAACAAGCTGAATACACCAGCATGTAAAGAAGATTATATATCATGACCAAAGGAGATTTTTTCCCAGAAATGCAAGGGTGGGTCAACACATAAAAATCAATTATATAATACACACATTAACAGAATGAAAAAGGGAAAAAGATATATGATCTAATTGATAGAGAAAAAGCAGCTGACAAAGTCCAATACCCTTTTGTCATAAAAACAATAAACTGGGGACAGAAGAGAACTTCCCCAACATGGTAAAGAAAATTTTTTTAAAACCCACTGCTAGCATTATACTCAATGCTGAAAGACTGAAAGCTTTCCCTCTAAAATCAGAAACAAGACAAGAATTCCCACTTTCACCACTCACACTCAACACTGCACTGAATTTCTAGCCAGAGCATTTAGTCAAAAAGAAAAAAAAAGAAAGAAAGAAAGAAAGAAAGAAAGAAAGAAAGGCAACCAAGTTAGAAAGGAAATAGTAAAGTTATCTTTATTCACAAAATGACAAGATATATACACACAATCCTTAGCCCACCAAAAAATAAACTATTCATTAATAAAATAGTAAACTGAAGCTAAAGAATACAAGATCTACACTAGCAATGAACAATTCAAATATGAAATTAGGAAAACAATTTAATTTATAAGTCCTAGCTGGTGGTTCAACGGACAGGTGCCAACCTGTGAACCAACCCAAAGGTTGCTGGTTCAATTCCCAGCCAGAGCACAATAACCAGGTTGCAAGCCAGGTCTCCAGCCAGGTTTGTAGCTGGAGGCAGGTAAAAAGCAACCACACATTGATGTTTCTCTTCCTCCATTCCTACCCTTCCCTCTGAAAATAATGAATAAAATCTTTTTAAAAAATTTACAGTAACACCAAAAAGAATAAAATATTAAGGAAAACATTTAACCCAATAAGGCACAAGACATATGCTGAAAACTACAAAACACTGCTGAAATAAATTTGAGAGGACCTAAATAAATGGAAAGACAGCCTATGTTCATGGACTCAAAGACTTAACATTGTTACCATGACAACTCTCTCACCTAAAGACTGCTTTTGTAAAAATGGAAACTTCACCCAAAAATTCATATTTAATTGCAAAAGACCCTGACTAACCAGAAATCTTGAAAAATAAGTTCACATTTCTGATTTTAAAGTGTTACAAAGCTACATTAATCAAGACTGTGAAACTCCAAAGACATGGATACCAAATCAACAGAGTTGAGGAGCCAGAAATAAAATCTCATTTTATGGTCAATTGATGTAACAAGTTTGCCAAGACCACTCATAAGAAAAGAATTTGTTGAAAGACCACTAGACCCTTAGTAGAAAGACTACTGGTCCTTCAACAAATTGTGCTCAGAAAACTGGATATCCCCATGCAAAGGAATGAATTTAGATCTCTACCTCACACCATATACAAAATAAAGCAAAAATGCATCAAAGATCTAAATATAAGAGCTTAAACTACAAAACTCTTAGAAGAAGTAAACCTAAAGGAAAATCTTCATGACCTTGAGATTCGTAAGGAATTTTTACTTATGACACCAAAAGCATAAGTAACGAAAGAACAAATTTACTGAACTTCAAAATTAAAACTTTTGTGCACTGAAGAATGTCTAAGTCATATATTTGACATGGATCTAGTACCCAAAATAAATAAAGAAGTCCTACACATGACAACAACAAAAATACCTAATTCAAAAATGGGCAAAGACAAGGAACTAGCATGGAAGAACCATGGACATGGATAAGTAGGACTGACTTTGGGGGAGAGTGGGTGGGAGGGGAAGAGGACAGAGGGGAATAAAAAGGGGATGGATGTAATACAACAACATTAAATTTTTTAAAATGAAACAAAAAGAAATTGAAAAAAATGGGGAAAGATCTTGACTAGACATTTCTCTCAAGAAGATACACAAATGGTCAAAAAAACAAATGACAAGAACCTAGTATAAAGGAACCATGGACATGGACAACAGGTGAGATTGACTTTGGGGGGAATGGGTGGGTGGGGAGGGGGACAGAGGGGAGCAAAAAGGGGATGGATGCAATACAACAATAAAATTTAAAAAGGAAAAAAAACAAATGAAAAGATGCTCAATCTCATTAGCCATTAGGAAAATAAAAATGAAAACCACAAGACAGCACTCACACCTATGAGAAATGACTACACACAAAAAAATCAGAAAAAAAGCATCAGTAAGGAGGTGCAGAAAAGTTTGGTGGCTCTTTAAAAAAAAAGTTTTAATGTTAAACATAGAATTATGCCCTGGCTGGTGGCACAGTGGATAAGGCCCTGGCCTGCAAACCCAAAGGTCGCTGGTTCGATCCCCAGTCAGGGCACATAACTAGGTTGCAAGCCAGGTCTCCAGCCAGGTCCCTGGCTGGTGGCAGGTGAAAGGCACTGATGTCTCTCTCCCCCTCTGCCTCTGTCTCTTCTTCCTCTCTAAAAATAATAAAATATTTAAAAAGAAAAAAAAAAAGGAAAAGAAAATACTACCTCTAATAAAGGTCAATGCAGGGACATTAAAAAACTTTTTTAAAAAAATTTTTTAAAGACTAAAATTTTAGTGTTCAATTTAATCATATACTTCTGGTTATTTCAAAACTTCTGATTATTTATGCATTAGAATAATCATAACTTTGGGAATAACCACTTACCCAGGGAAAATATAAACTTAGACTATAACGTCATAATATCAGGGAAAGTATAAACTTAGACTATAAAGTCATAATATCAATGATAAATCATTTTACCATCAACAAAGTATATTACAAACATCTTGTTATGTACAGGCTGTGTGTGTAAATCATGTGAATTACTCAATTCACCATGATTTTTTGTTTTCTTCTTTGTTTTTTCTAATTTTATTCTCCACTCACCGTGTTTTAAAGTTCTTTAGGTGGTATGCAGAATTTAATGCCTTATAGTGACACAATAGTTACTAATTGGTGAATGTTAGTATGGATTAAACATTTGGCTAAGTAATTCACTTACAATTTTTCTTAATTTTCCTAACCGCCCTTCCCTTTTTTACAGATTAGGAAATGGGCTCAAAGAGGTCTCCAAGACTGATCAATTGTTACTTGGTAGAGAAGGATTTTAAGCATTCAAATCCCAACTCTACAGACATACCTGTAAGATCTTGATCAAGTTATTTAACTTCTCCAAATCTCAATTTCCTTATCTATGATATGGAAATGTTAGTGCCAGAGTTAATAATACCGCCCATATAACGGAGTAGCATAAAGCCCTACAAAAAAAAGGTAGAATGTCTTCATCCTTAAAGATGGCTGTGAAAATATCTAGGGATGATATGTCTGCAACTTATTTTCAAATAATCCCACAAAATAAAATACACCATATGCATATAGAAGGTATGGCAAAATATTAACCACCAATGAATCTGAGTGGATAAACAAGTGCTCGTCTTACTATCCTTTCAACTTTTTAATGTTTGAAATTTTGCATAATAAAAAGTTGGGGCCCTGGCTGGTAGCACAGTGGTTAAGGCGCCGGCCTGCGAACCCAAAGGTCCCAGGTTCGATTCCCCAGCCAGGGCACATAACAAGGTTGCAAACCAGATCTCCAATCAGGTCTGTGGCTGGAGGCAGGTGAAAAGCAACCATACATTGATGTCTCTCTCCCCCTCTCTGCCTCTCTCCCTTCCCCTCTTTCTAAAAATAATGAAATAAAATCTTAAAAAAATAAAATAAAAGTTGGAAAAAACGAAGAAGTATTTATTTTCCTAATGTACCAGTGAAAAAAGGAAAGGGTGTAAGTATCCCGAGGGAATACCAGGAATAAAATATCCCTGGAAGAATACACAAAGAATAGAGAACTTAGCTATTACTTTTGCAGCAGGTAACTGACTTCCTAATGGACAAAGGTAAAAGAAAGACTTTTCATCGTACATTAATACCTCAGTTCTACCATTTTTCAACTATTTTGTAATTTTTTAAATTGAATCATAAAATGTGTCCTAATACAGGATACTGAACAGCTTATTCAGCAGAATTGTCCCAAAGCTTAAAACAAAGTCCATGTTAAGGAAAGATACCCATAAGATTACAAACCTAGAACAATTGTTTGAAAGCATGTTTCCTTACTTAAAAGCAAAACATTAAAAAATTGGGGAAAATAATCCAAATTTGTAGCTTCAAGTAAAATTTATCTAATAATTAGTATGAAATGCAAAATCATATATAACAATTTTCTATAATTGTTCATCACCATCTCCTTTACAAAAATGACATAAGAAAAGTAGTAATAGCCCTGGCTGGTGGCATAGTGGATAACGCGCCAGCCTGGAAATCCAAAGGTCAATGATTTGATTCCCAGCCAGAGCACATAACCAGGTTGCAAGGCAGGTCTCCAGCCACGTCTGTAGCTGGAGGCAGGTGACAGGCAACCATACATCGATGTCTCTCTCCCTCTCTGCCTCTCCCTTTCCCTCTTTCTAAAAATAAAAAATAAAATAAATTAAAAAATGTAGTAATAAACCAACTTCGGGCCCTGGCCGGGTAGCTCAGTTGATTAGAGTGAGTCCAAAAACCCCGATGGGCCAGGGTTTCAGGTTCATCCCATGTCAGGGCGCATACAAGCATCAATCAATGCACACACATGTAATTGGAACAACAAATGGATGTTTTCTCTCCCCCACCTAAAAGCAGTAATTTAAGGAAAAGGGGGGGGCGGGGGAAGCTTCAATCACTTCAAGCTAAGCCAACATGTGGCTCATTTTACCAGATTCCTCCTCTATTAAATTTAACTGTATCTAAAGTAGAACAGGAAAATACTGTGCTCCGCAATGACTCAAGGGAAGTTGAGCATAAAGTTATTTCTTATACATTCTCCGAATTCTATTAGCTCCTTCTTAAAATTTTTTCCCTGAATTTACTGGGGTGATGTTGGTTAATAAAATGTTACAGGTTTCCAGTCTACAATTCTGTAATACATCACCTGTATATAGATTGTATGGTGCGTTCACCACCCAGAGTCACGTCTCGTTTATAAACCTTTTAGCTCCTTAACATCCAAAAATAAAGACATCACCACCGGAGAACGGGTCACTGCTCTAGATCAAACCCAAACCTTGACATCATCAAGCAGGAAAACGCCAAACCCACTCCTGAAGTCTCACCGTGCAGGCTTACATAATTAAAGGTTTTAAAGCTCCAGCAGAGCTTATATCAACTCCAATAAACTGGAAGAAGAAAATTACAGGACGACAATGTCAATGGCCAGTCTCACTGTACTAACAAAGCATTCAGAACAGGAAGATGCTCCTAATATAAGTTAATTAAAACGTAAGCTAATTAGCAGGCTTCCCTGCGACCGAGGGCGGGAGGGAGACTGGCGCGGCAATCGGGGCCCCGCGGAACTACTCCAGAGACTCCCCAACTCCGCCTCCCACAACTCGGAACCCGCGGCAGGAGGAGGAAACCGCGGTAACGAGCTAAGCCGCGGCCGGGGGCACCCCAGCTGCGAACGAGGAGAGCCCGCGGAGACGGGTGCCCCGGAAGCGCGCAGGCACCCGAAGGCTCGGCCCCAGCCGCAGGACCCTCACCCGGCGCACTGCACCCTGCACCCCACCCAGCACCCCGCCGCGGGCGGGAGGGGCGCCGGGAGGCCCCGCCCCCGCCGCAGGTCCGAGCGCCCGGGGTGCTGGGGCGCCCGCCCAGGTGGCGGGAGCCAGCGGCGGAAGCAGTCGGGGCAGGGGGCCGCGGCGGCAGGGAGCGGGAGCCCGGTCCGCACGGCCGGAGACGGGCGGGAGGAACTAGGTGACCAGAGGAAGGCGAGCGGCCCCTCCTCCAGGTGGGGCGGGCACACCCCTGCCCCCCACGCCGGGCGGAAGAGTTAACTCCGGGGCAGCCCCTCGCGGCCTGCAGGCAGCAGGCGGCGGCCCCGCCCCCGGCCGCCGATTTGGGGGAGGGAAAGTCCTGTCAGGCCCCGGCCCAGCCTCCCCGGAGGCCCGGCCCGCCCCCTCGCCGGGCCCGGGCAGGTGACGCCCCTCCCCCAGCCCGCGCCCACTCTCCCGCCCGCCCCGCACGCGCCCCGTCCGCTCATGCGCCCCCCGCAGGGCCGGCTCCCTCCCTTCCCCACTCACCTTCCCGGGCGGCTCCGCCGCTCCCCCCTGACCCCGCCAGCGGCCACAGTTCACACACACCGCCTCAGGTCCCGCACTCTCCCTCACTCACACACAGCGCGACCACGGCTCCAGGGCGGCCCACATATTACGCGTCACTCGCGCGCTACGTGCACCGCGCGCCCGCGTCCCGCCCCGCTCCCCAACTGGGCGCGAGGCTGGCTAGCCGGAGGGGGGAGGGCAACGCCAGCGAGCGGAGGAATATTGACAAACCCCGAAGCCTCCTGGGAAATGAAGTTCCGACTCCAGGGGTGGGGCCCGTCCGGCTCAATTAGCGCTAGAGCCCGTCTCCCGGCGCATTGACTTCTGGGATTTGTAGTTTTAAGGGGTAACGCCAACGGCTGCGCCCTCATTGGCTGTTTCCGAAGGCGGAAGCGCAAAGTGAGAAACGAGTCCTTCCAAGCCTTGACTACCAGCGCGGACACCTTCTCTGTGGCATGTTAGGGTTCCTCTATCGGGGAGAGCTTTAGTTTTATTCCTCCTCTGCCCCGTTGTTAACCTACCAGAGTTTAAGAAACCATTTCCCACAAGCATATTAGAAACCTCATTAAACAGAAGGCTCTGGTCTTTCTTTGTTGTTCTGTTCAAGACCTAGCCTGTAGGTATTGTATGTGAGGAATAGAAAGGGGTGGGGGGGGTGGTGTCCAAAGGCCATTAATGAAGGCAGGGCTGAACTCGGAGGCCATCTAATTTAATTCCTTTATTTTGCAGCTAGGGAAAGGGAGGCTCACTTGCTACTGTCACGCAACTGATCAGCCGCAGAACCCCAACACCTGACTCAGGGGCCCCTTTGGAGGACATGAAAGATCAATGCGACTTCGCAGATGAGCAGAATCGCTCCCTGACAGGGTCCTACCCCGCCTTTAGCTAGCTCTCTGGAGTCCTAGGAAGTTGCTGTGCGTCTCCTCCACAGCGCTCGGGGCGGGAGCACAGCCACGCAGCAGGTCCGCGCGGCCGGGGAGAGGCCAGCGGGGCCCCCGGGTGGCGCGCTGGTTGGAGCGCTGCCCCCATAGCCAACCTTGCAGGTGCGATCCTGGTCGGGGCACGCACCAGAATCAACCAACGGATGAAGAAATACGTGGAATAACAGGTCGATGTCTCTCTCAATCAATAAAAAATTAAAAAAAAAAAAAAAAAGCTCCGAGCCTAAATGCTCAATCTCTTGATCCCCTTCCCCCTCCGGACCCCATTCCCCTCGTTGCAGAGAAGAGACCTTCCTTCCTCCTTCACTGCAGTGTATCGACTTGGAGCAGCTGCTCAGGCCCAAGACTCTGTAACGTGGGTGGCAGTGCCGCAAACATGTCACCTCTCCGCAACCCCCTTCACCTGCTGTGACCCAGTGCTCTCTGTGCTTCTGGAACTTTGTGTATAACAATAATCGCCACTATCATTTCCTTTGACTTTACAGCAAGCTCAGCTCTGAGCCAAATGTTGTACCAACACATTTTCGTATCAACTCACTACCACCTCACAGGGTGGATACAGTTAGCTACCTATACAAATGAGAAATCTGAGCGCAGAGGTGGCCCAAGAAATGGGGCCCAGGTTCGTGGGTGCAGAGGCTGGACCCGTACCTTTCCTATGCCTGGCCTCCAGCACTGCCATGCTGCCCTGAGCCAGACACGCAAAATGCATAAGGAGAGCGTGTTCAAGCCTTAGAAACCCTCCCTCTGTTCACGGTTTAGCTAGCGTGCCAGCGACTTCCCCGCTGGGGTCCTGAAAGGCAAAGAACTCTCCCCAGGAACACAGGCTCCAGCTCACCTGCTCCCGGCACAGCCCCAGCCTGACACCAGATGGCGCTGCTCTCCTGCATTAACCCCGTCTTGGGCGCTGGGTGACTGGTGGAAGTGGGGGGGCTTTGGAAAAAGTGAGGTCAGGGAGACCAGGGAAGCCAAGCAGGAGCTCAACAGAGGCTCTGGGGGGAGCCTCTGCTCTGTGACGTCTACAGCCCCTCTAGCTATGCCAAGACCCCCACGAGAGCACACAGAGCCGCACACCTGCAGGCAGTCCCGGACCCTACCCTGAGAGGGCATAAGGGTGGCGCCCGGACGTTCTGGGCATGCTCACTAACACACGTCACAGGGCGAGCACGCACGACAGATGCACAGGCATGCACACCTGTGCACTGACCCAGCCAACGTTCCCGCATCCACATACACACAAGCACAAAGCCACAGGAACCCCAGGCCCACACACCCAGCTTGGCCTGACACGTTGCTTCTGAATCACCGGAAAGAGATTTCTTGGCCTCTTTGGAAAGACATCTCTGAACTCAGTCCCCCCCACCCCCAGCCCCACCACCTTCCATTCTGCCAGTGCACCATCCCACCCCACCATGGGTGCCTCAGAAAGAAGCAGCCACCAGGCTCCCCTGACAGGGTACTCCTGCTAGCCCATCCCCATCCTGGGGCCACAGCCACCCTTGTGCCTTCTCCAGCAAGTCCCAAGGGCCAGGAGGCCAACTGTTCCACATCCACACCCACTCTGCTGTGGGCCGAACAGCTACTGCATGTGTCCAGAGGTCACAGGAGCCAAAAAGGTCCGTCCAGGGCTGCCAGGGGCTGGGGACCCCAGCCTGAACAAAAAGGGAGTTCCAGTCATCCACCTGGTGCCTTCTCCTTGCCTGGGAGCCCCTGCAGCCTCCTAGGAAAATGAGACGCCGACCCTCATTGCCCAAGAGATGTGCAAAGGAACCTCTCCTACGCGGCCACATCCTTATCTACCATTCTTGCTCTACAGGGGGAGAAATCAAGGCACCACAAAGACAGCGGTTTAAGGCCACACTTGTTTAGCGACCGCAGGTGAAGTCTCCTGGAGGCCGGCCCTCTCTCCTGCTCCCACAGGCACCTCTTCCCAGGTGGCCTGAGGCTCCAGTAGGGAATGAAGCAGCAACTCCCGGCCCCACCCCAGCCCCACCCTAGCGCCCAGGCACCAGGGAAGGCGAGGAGCCCTGTGCAATAGTTGGAGCATACTTATAAATATATTTTTAATCTTGCTTATCTGAAATTAAAATTGAATCGGTCATCTTATGCTTTATCTGGCAACCCCGCCTCAGAATCACTGCTCAGCCGCCGACTCCCCAGGACGCCGCTGCTGCAGGCGCCAGGGCCGCGTCTAACTCAGCTGAAAACTCAGGAGAAACGGGTCAGAGCAGCTGCCTCCCTGCGGGGCCCTTTGGAGGCTGGACAGGCCAAGCAGCGGAGGCTCCCTCATCAAAGGCTGATGATCTATCTGGGTGATGTCAGGCCCAAATTCCTGCCTTTCGCCCTTCTCTCTCTAGCCCTGGGGCTGAGGTCAGGGATGAGAAAACGGTCTTTCCTCCGTGTCGGGAAGGTTTTGGTGTGATGCCAGCTCTGGAGGCGGACAGACTTGCACCCCAACAGCAGTGCTTCCGTCCCTCAGCTGCGGGCCTCACGCCCTCGCCTCTCAAGTGTCAGGTTCCCTGCCTAGAAGATGTGAAAAAGGACATCTCCTTACTAGCTTTGTTACGGGGATTAGAAGCGACGCTGTGTGTCAAGTGCTTGGCTTGGGGCCTGGTGCACAGCCCTGTTCGCTAAGGGACGGCTCTCTGGGGTCGATGACTGTCCATCCCCACCAAAGTCCTCCAGGACTGCCTCAGCCCAGCTGGTTTCTCTAGGCCCCCAGGACCACCTGCCGGACAAGCTCCAAGCTCAGCTTCCCTCATTTAAATGAGAAATGAGCTCCTTGCCAGAAAAACTCTAGGACCCATTTCCAGAATCACTGGGAGGTAGGGGAGTCGCCCTTCTCGGGCATCAACCGCCCACTCCCTGGCCCAGCCCAGAATCGCGGACTGAGTGGGTCAGAGGGGGGTTAAGAGAGTCTGCTCCAAGGCTTCCTCATGCCAGCGAGGGCTACCACCAACCAGAGGTGAAAGCGGTCAAGGCCAAAGACCTCCTTGGATGTGAAGGCCAGGCACGCCACCCTCCCCAAACCAGCTGTGGCCCCTGCCTCCTGCTACAGCTTTTGGATCTCTTGCCCAGAGCACACTTCCTTCCCTGGGGTTCTCTGGCAGGATGGTGATGTCACAGTCAAAGTAAGGGCCAGAGAGGGTGGCCAGTGGGACCCTCACAGTGGACATGCCCAGCACAAAGAGGTGCTGTGTGCGAGGGCTAAACCCTGCTGCCCAGGTACCCCAGCACCTGTCAGACCCCGGGCCCAGCAGCCAGCCAACATTCCTGCTGGCCCCCTGGGCCCTGCCCTTCCAAGAGGCTGTGCCCCAGGCAAGAGGTGGAGGTTAGAGGGCAGGTGCAGGAAAGATAAGGTGAAAGCACGCTCAGCCTCTTTGCCTCAGGTTTCAGGAATCATAAACCCTTCCAGGAAGAAGCAACAGTGGAGTCAGCACTGGAAAGAGCAGCCCTTGCATTTTTGGCAATGACTGTAGCCATGAGATCTATTACAGGAATCAGGGGTCTCTGGCCCAACCCACTTGAAGGTACTCTGGAGACCACCAAGGCAGTCCCTGAAGGAGGTTCCAGTCACACGAAGCTTCCCCCTTAGTCAGTTCTTTCGCTTAGCAAAGCCTAGAGAAGAATGGCCTTGTCTAATGGGAGGAAGCTGCTCCAACTCCCAATCCTGGGGTCAGAGACCCACCATCACCCCCGCCTGCCCTGCTCAAACCTGGCAGCGATGAGCTTGGACCTTCGAAAGAGAGCAAGCCGGAGGTGGCCGGGAGTACCGAGGTGGGCCTGGGAGCCGAAGTCACCAAGGAGAGCTGTGTCCTGGGCTCTTGCTGGGAGGCAGCTCCTCTTCATTCCCTCAGGGATGGGGGTGTCTCTCCATGAAAATTTACATGATGTTCCTGGGGGGAAGCCCCTCTGCCCCGTTCTACTTCACCAGGCCCACACTTGTCACAAGATAGCCTTTTGTGAAGTCACAAAGCTAGTTGCCTTCCGCACATGACCAGCGACCAAGACAACCAGGGACTAGTGGGAGATGGGGAGGGAACGGCTTCAGCAGTGGCCTTTGGACGCAGGAGAGGGGTGTGGGGTCTGGAGAGGCTCCAGTGGTAGGGGAGAAGGGGGTCTGTTGGAGACCTGGGGGTGAGGACGGTTTTTCAGGTGTTGGTCATTGCCAGGAGGTGAGAACAGCTGGGGCCTGGCATGGGCTTGCCCTCCAGACCCGGGGGGAACAGGGAAATGAGCTCCCTCACAGCTGCATAAATGTATGAAGGTCCCAATCACTGCTCTTCTGGGCGGTGAAGGCCTCAGACGAGGACTCTATGCTCTGCCCCGCTCTGCACTCACCCACCACCCACCTGCTTCCTGGGCAGCACAGGCTGCCAACTTCTCCTGCACTGGCCAGCAGCCCTGCTGGCCTGCCCAGAGGCGGCCCGTTGCGGAGAAAAGGGGGCGCAGCACCGCCTTTCTTCCGTGTGACACTCACACCGTCCCAGGAGCCAGCCCCAGGGGGAAGAGACAGTTGGGAGGAAGAAGTTTCACAGTGGCTTGAGACACAGAAGTCGGACACTGCTGTGGAAGGTCGCTGCTTGTACGTGGGTCCGAGAGACGGCCGCCTAATGGAAGCCTCGTTGTCAAAACAAAGAAGCAAACCTGTTTTCAGTCAAGTCACGGGTTCTGCCTCTGTGGCTAGGCCTGTACCCCATGTCTCTGGGCTGAGGGGCATGCAGCCCACAGTGAAGATGGCAGGTCCTGCCTGCAGGGCCCAGAGTCTAGGGCCTGAGTGACTGCTCGGTGACCTCCCTGAAAGAGAACGTTCCAGGCAGTGGCGGGTCACCTAGAACCCAGGGGCCCCAACTGCCCAGCCAGGGCTCAACATTAATCTCAAGGGAAGAACAGAACCAGAATCCGGAGGGCTCCTATAGTCGGCCAAGGCAGCTTCACACCGCCTCTCTGGCTTGAGGGTCTGGGCCATGAGGTTGTTCATTCTCGCCAGACACCCGCCTAAGAGCCGCTGTCCACCCTGAAGCCCAGCAGCATTCTGTGGGGACAGACCTGGCCGAGGGGTAGGAGGCTAGCGGGTGACTCTGGGCAAATTTCCCCGTCTCTCCCTCCTAACTTTATTAGCTCTCTGGCTTTCCGATGCTGGTAGTGTTATTTCACCATGGAATCCCCTTTCCCAGTGACATCTTGTGCATTTATTCATTCCGTAGCTGCAAGGAGCCACGTTGGGAGATTCAGGGCATGGTATGGCCAAGTCCCCACAAATTCTGAGGGCCCTCTAGAGTTCTAAGGAACTCAGCTGGAAAACCATGTGCCCTGTGCTTCCAGACCCTTCCAGGTCTGACCTGCCCAGGAATCTGTGACTTCAAAACCCAGGCTTCGTGTAGGATGAGAATAGGCCAAAGAAAGCCATGTTTGGGGGCCACCTCTGGGCCTGACCTGATGTCTCTGCCACTTCCGCTTCCCAAAGCCCAAGTAGGGGTCTGAACCAGGAACACATCAAGCACATGTCTCAACCTGAGTTCAGTGGGCAGGAAATAGGACACTATATTCCTCCCGGTAACATTCAGCTTTGAGGCCCTTGAAACCTCCAGAATTGTTCTTGTCCCTTATTGAATGCGGGATGTATTTGATTTTGTGGGGCTGCCAGCCTCACCCAGGAGCCAGAAGATGCCACTCCCAGAGCACCTGTTTCAGGGAAAGCGGGACAGAAGGCTCAGGATCCAGCCCCCGGGAAGGAGCGTGCTCTCTGGATTAGAGTCATGGTCCCACTCCTCTCCGCTGTGAGGCCCTGGCCACCCTAAGGGCCTCCGTTCCTCACCTGGATGAGGGGTCATCTTACCTGCCCTGAGACAACGTTGGCTCCCAGGAAGAACTCCAAAGAGGCAGCTGCCAGGCAGGTCCCAAGTGACCACCTGTCCAACCCCCTGCTTTTTCACACGGAGACCTCAAAGTCCAGAAGGGGGAAATTGTCCCTGTCCCCACAGCTAGCCAGAACCAGAATCTCCCTCCGCCCAGGCAGCTTCCCATGACCACAGCCTTTTGTGCTGTGCTTTAGCTGTCTTCCTCCAGCGAGACTTCGAAATGGTCTCTTTCCTTCTTTCCTTTTTTATTACTCAAAAAAGCTTCACTTTTATTTAGCTTTCTGACTCTGTGCTTGTGCCTTCAATACTTTGACAACAATTTTCTGCTCCTCAATACGGAAAACACGCTTGATCCTCTTGCGGACGCGTCTAGTACACGTGGACCCACCGTAGGCCCTGCTGATGTGTCTTCGTTTTAGACAACTTCATGAGAACGTTAGGTCTCACAGCACAAACTCAGCAAAGTCAGCCTGGGCACAGGCCACACACAGATCGTAATGCTTCATGCCACCTTTTTGGTGTGAAGGTAAACAATTCTATTGCCAGGGGTTCAGGCCAGCCTAGTTTTGTTAGAGACTGTATTGTAGGACAGCCTCGGACAATTCTGTCAAATGCTGGACCATTGTGAATGCCTATCAGCACGCAGTTCCTGGAAGAGATGACAATGGTCCCTTGCTAAAGAAGCAAATAGGGGTGTTGAAAACGCCTTTAGAAGGTCTTATTTGATTATCCTGGCTGGTTGTGGCTCAGTGGATTGAGTGCTGGCCTGCAAACCTAAGGGTCACTGGTTCAATTCCCACTCAGGGAACATGCCTGGATTGTGGGCCAGGTTTCTAGGTCTCCAGCTGGAGGCGTGCAAAAGGTCTCCAGACACATACATGATGTGTCTTCTCTCTCTCTCTTCCTCCCTCCCTTCCCCTGTCTCTAAAAATAATAAATAAAATCTTTAAAATAAAAAAAGAAGAAGGTCTTTTTTGAGACGCCTGGCTGACCCTGGGGCAGAGGATATGTTAGGCCAGCCCGTCCCTTTGCCCACAATGGGCTGTTTGTCTTCTGTCCCTTTTAAGATTCCTGATCCAGAGAAGGTTCAACACCTCAGCACCAATCGTGTGGCCCTGGAGGCTAAGGAGCCCCTGAGAAGGGTGCCACTCTGCCCCTAGGTGGGGGCCTGGGGTCAAGAAAGGTGTAGTGAATAGGAACAGAATCGGCATGGTTGGTGCTCCACATAAGGTTTTTTTGTACTGACTCTGAACCCTCTGAGCAGGAAATACTTTGATAAAAAATATAATTGTATTGCAAAGTCAAATATACGTATATGTCATTGCAGATCTGTTCAAACCCATAAGATGTCCCAACACCAAGAGTGAGCCCTACCGAGGACTGTGGACTTTGGGTAATAATGATGTGCTAATGTCACTTCTTTGGTTGTGACAAATAAATGTAGCATCTGGTGGGGGAGGCTGCACCTGTGTGGCATTAGGGGTTTGGGAAAAACTGCTCTAAAAATGTAGTCTATGTATAAAACACAAACAAATAAACGTAAAACTGACGTGCAGAAAAGAATGCCCTCCCATGGTTTTTTGCGGAGTTCTATGAGTGAACAGGCAGGGAAGGCCTTAGCCTGACCCAGGTCAATGGTCAACATAAGTTGGCCTTTGTGTCTTATTCTGAAGTCACCTCTGCCCCACAGTTCCCCCTCAGCTGCCACTCATGAGACGGACATGGTGGGACAGGCCCTTCCCACCACCCTTCGTCTCAGCGAGCTGAGACACCAGTGGCTTCATCACTAGCTTGGTCACATGGTTTAACTGGCGATGCCACACCAGGCCCCTGGGAACAGCCACCTCTGCCAGGGCTGGAGTTGTGCATGCGGCCCAGGCTGCTCCCGGGCCCTGAGCACCCATTTCATGCAGCGTCCCAGGCTCGGCCCCCCAACAGTGCCGTGAAGCCGACCTCACGCTCCCTTGTCACGAGTGAGTGACCTGCGAGTGGCTCAGGCTAACTTACGCTACTCTGCTCAGCTCTAAGGACAAAGTCTAGAGCTCCTGCTCTCTCCTCCATTGGAAAATAAAGGGAGGGGAGGGGAGTGCTCAGCCAGCAAGCACCCCAGAGACTGCTTGGATGTGGCCCCCTACCCCAAGCGGCACGCTGAAGCTGTCACCTTGAAGAACATCTTCCCAGAGGGGCTGGAGCCACTCAGGGGCCTCCAACCTGGTCTGTTGGGACACCTGCCATAGGGAGGCATGAGGAAGTGTCCAAGTCCCCCTCCTTTAGGGTGTGGGGTTGGAGGTGCCGGAGCAGGGGCCCTCATTTCCCATCCTCCCTTCCCTGGCTCACCACCCCCTTTGTAGGCAGCTCATGCTTGCCTTCTTCTCCAGGTGATAGGGAGATGGAGATAATCTGGGAAGGCTCCCTGCAGGCGGTGAGGGTGAGGGACAGGCTGCGAAGGAGAAGGGAGACGTGGGCGAAGGGAACCAGGGGAAGGACCCACATTTTGACTTCCCTCAGCCTCCTTAGAATTGCAGGTGCGTTTCTCTCTGGCTGAGCACTCGTCTTGTTCATTGCTTCGTTCATTCGTTGAGCGCCCATGTGCTGGGCAGGAAACAGGGCTCGTAGGGGAGGCAGTGGCACAAACAGCCGCGTGACAAAAGCTGCCACCCACGTCTTCTGGGACCTCAAAGGCTGCATAAGAGGGTCAAAACCCCCAGGGCAAATCTATTTCCTAAGCCCTAGCTGCACTTACGTAATAAATACTTTTTATCAAAAAATTTAATTAAAACATTGGAAACAATATTGAATGGCCCGATATTGCGTCTGTAAGCCCCACACCCAACCACGGAAACATTTTTCTGGATCCCATGGGTTCCTAACTTTTTTTTTAATGGCGTTCCATGGAACATAATGAACATTTGCTATCTTAACTGCTTTCACTGTGCAGTTCAGTGGGATAAGTGCAACCACCCCACCCCACAACTCCGCTCACGCTGTGCGACTATCACTCCGCACCAGGCAACAAGAACTCTCCGTTCTCCCGGCTCCGGACTCCCAGGAACCACGTTTCCCCTCCTGTTCTTTCAGTTTGACTACTTCGGATACCCTCAAATAAGGGGACTCACTTAGGTTTCTGCGACTGGCTTATTTTACTTAGCACAATGTCTGCAAGCTTCTTCCGTGCTGTCACACCTGTCAGAATTTCCCTCCTTTTAAAGACCAAATAATATTCCACTGTGAGTACATGTCACAGGGCTCTGAAACCCACGGACTCTCCGTTTACAAATTGGAGTGCGTGGAGGGGTGGGGGGCCTAAAGTTCTCGGTGGTCTCCAACAATGAAACCCGGTAGGGAGCAGGGGAGGGGCAGGGAAGGAGGTAGGGGTTGGCGCTGACCGACTTGGGGGAGGTGGGTCCCTGCCAGCTTCACTGTGGTGAGCTGGGTTGGGCCCTGGTCACCTGCGTTTCTCACAAGATCCCCTCACAAGCCAGAGCTATTGGTTCTGGTCCAGGCCTTGTGCTACAAGGTTCCAGACAACCTCACCTTCCCCAGCTCTGCTTCTCAGGTAAGCTCCCCTCTCCACAAAGGGCGTCCCCAGACAGGCAGGTGTCATCCTGCCATCTGCCTTCCCGTACCCCCACTTTCAGTGACCAAGAGCTGACAGTGCCGCTTCCTAAACGCCTCTGCCTGACCGGACCCGGACCACGGTTGCGTCCCCCCTCAACACAGGTGTGATTCCCCTAGCCTCTGTTCTTGGTCCAACTTAAGATGGAACTTGTTTTGGGTTTTCGGTGTGGTTGATGAGGGCCTGGTTGCATCGGCAGCCTGGTTTCTTTTTACTTCACTCCTGCAGTTCCCACCTCCTGCCTTGGCCTCTGCAGTTGCCCCCCTCTGAACCCCTTCTCCGCCTCTCCCCAGGCTCTATGCCTGGTCCTACCCCTGCTTTCACCCCAGCCTCAGCTGGGGACCTGCTTGGTAGGGCCATTGTGAACCCCACAAAGATCCTGTAAGCAAAACAAAGAAATGATCCGAAGGAGCAAGGTGGGTATTTTTTGGATCCATAAGCAGGAAACTTTGTCCTTCCCTCCCTCCTTTCTCTGGGACTTTAAGTCCAGCACTCTCGGGCTGGTTGCTTTATAGTTCTCTGCATCTTTGAAATTTGACTCCAAGTTTGTACACTGAGATACAGAATCCAATGGGCCCATCTGCAAGGAGGTACTATTCCTCCAGGGCCAGTCAGCTCCTGCTAGGGGGCTGAGGCACGTGGTGCAAACATAGGCTCTAGACCCCACCCCTGAGTGGGTGGTCGGTTTGGGAAGGGGGACTGGGGGCTAGGTAGAACCCCAAAGGTATCACTGAAATTCTTAGGGTTTTCACCCTGTGCTTCCCTCTTGCAGCACAGAGGACATACGCTCTTAGGACAGAGGCCAAGGTATACAAGTCTGTTCCCGGGGCTGAACACCTTGTGCCCAATAAATATTTGTGAGATGAGGAGCCAAGAAAGCCCAGAAAGAGCTGGCTTCAAGGCTCATGAAGACATCACAGAAGACGTGACATTTGCACTAGGCGTTAAAGCATAGTGACTTTGCTACCTGGCAGCAGAGGTTTAGCAAGAGGTGACCCTGTGTCTCGAATTGGTCCGGCCACGCCTCACCGAGCACCCAGTGATTAACAACAGCGCATCGGCGGGGGGTGAGGTGGGTAAGACCCGGCCAGGGGTTAGGAGTCCCGAAGGGGAGGTCAGGCTCCGGGAGGGTCCGGACCTGGCATTTCCTCCTAGGAACCACTGCTGAGGGCTTGGTCGCACGGGAGTTACATTATTGTTGTTCGTGTGCCTGGGCCCCACCTGGAGCCTCGGGCTGTGCACTTTTGATCTCTGTGTAACAAGTCCCCAGGGTCACTGGAATGAAACTGAATCCCCTTGTGGCAAGCGGGGATTGTGAACCCATTCATTGCAGGCACTTGGAACTCAGTCCTGTACCAGGCCTGCAGGTTCCTGAGATGACTCAGCCCGGCCCCAGGCAGCGGTGAATGAGGAACTGACTTCAAAGAGCAGAGGTCAGCCACGGTTTCCCTGCATTACAGAAACCTTCCCATTTCTTTCTCATCGTTGCAAGCATGTTATTCCCATGTTACTGAGGAAGAGGCCACCTCAGGGAGGTTGAGTGATTTACCCAAGGTCACCTGTGAGAGGAGCAGATCACACTCACACACATACACACCCCCCCCACACACACCATCCCTGAGAAAGGACAGCACCTCCCAGACACCCCAAGTTCTCTCCAGACCTCAGAGTCTCTAAGTGGAGACCACTCTTTCTCCCCAACTCAGAAAATGGGCAGGCACTGCCCTGGCTGGTGTGGCTCAGTGGATTATGCACCAGCCTGTGAACCCAAGTGTTGCTGGTTCAATCCCCAGCCAGGGCACCTATCCAGGTTGCAAGCCAGGTCTCTAGCCAGGTCCCCAGCTGCAGGCAGGCGAAAGGCAACCATACATCTATATTTCTCTCCCTTTCTTCCTCCCTCCCTTCGCCTCTCTCTAAAAATAATAAATAAAATCTTTTAAAGTATATAAATAAAGTCTTTAAAAAAAGAAAGAAAAGCAGGCATTGACCACCTACTCTGTAAGGCATCAGCCCTCCTCCCTTACTGAAATCTGCTTTCAGAAGATCACCAGCATAGCAGTGATTCACCTCTGAAGTACATACACCTACCTGCTCACTCATTCTTAGATCTGTGTTTCAATTCTGGCTCTACCAGTTACTGCCTGTGAGCTCTCAGGCAACTCAACCTCTCTGAGCTCTAGTTTCTTCTCTTTTTTTAAAATTGAGGTAAAGCCCTGGCTGGTAGCACAGTGGATAAGGCGCCGGCCTGTGAACCCAAAGGTCACAGGTTCGATTCCCAGCCAGGGCACATAACTAGGTTGCAAGCCAGGTCTCCAGTCATGTCTGTGGCTGGAGGCAGGTGCAAAGCAACCATACATGATGTCTCTCTCCCTCTCTTCCCCTCTTTCTAAAAAAAAAAATAATAAAATAAAAAAACAATTGAGGTAAAATTCATGTAACATAAAATCAATCATTTGAACACCAGTACTTTCACAGTGTTATGCAACCACCACTTCTATCTGGTTGCAAAACATTTTTACCATCCCCCAAATAAACCTGCTAAGCCATTACTCTCCATGGTCCACCCCCGTCTACCTCCACCAGCCCCTGGCAACCACCAGTCTGCTTTCTGTCTCTAGATTTACCTGCTCTAGACATTTCATATAAATGGAATCACCTAACGTGCAGCATTTTGGGACTGGCTTTTTTCATTTTCAATGTTTCTCTATGTTGTCATATGTATCAGTCTTTCATTCCACATTTTATTTATCCATGTGTTGATGAACACTTGAGGTTTTTCCAATAGTTTTGACAATTGTGAATAATGCTACAGTGGATATGGGTATACAAGTATCTGCTGCAGCATGGTTCCAATTCTTTTGGTCATATAACTCAGAGTGAAATTGCTGGGCCACATCAGAATTCTATGTTTCACTTTTTGAGGAACCACCAGTTATCACAGTGGATACACCATTTTACATTCCCATCGGTAACATACAAGGGTTCCAATTTCTTCACATTTTCACTAACACTTGTAATTTTCTGTGTTTTTTACATTATTATTTTATAATAGCCACCCTAATGGGTATGAAGTAGTATCATCACTAATGATTAGTGATGTTGAGCATCTTTTTATGTGCTTATTGGCCATTTGTATATCTTCTACGGTGGCATGTCTGTCTATTCAAGTCTTTTGCCCATTTTTGAATCAGGTTGCTTAGTTTATTATTTTTGAATTGTAAGAGTTCTTTATATATTTTGGATGTTAATCTCTTCTCAGATACATGATTTACAAATACTTCTTCCATTCTGTGGGTTGCCATTTCACTTTGTCAATAGTATCAACCAATGCACAACAGTGTTACATTTTCAAGAAGTCCAACTTGTGTTTTTTTTTTTTTTTTTTCTTTTGTTACCTGTGCCTTTGGTGTTGTATCCAAGAAGCCATTGCCAAATCCAATATTGAAAATTTGCCTTGTTTTCTTTGCAGAGTCTTATAGTTTTGGGTATTACCTTTATGTCTTTGATATATTTTAGGTTAGTTTCTCCCCCCCCCCCCCAGAGAAGGTCAGGGAAGGAGGGAGAAAGTTGTGGTTGTCTTTCACCTGTCTCCAGCTGGGGACCTGATTGGAGACCTGGCTTGCAACCTGGGTATGTGCTCTGATTAGGAATCGAACCAGTGACCCTTAGGTTCGCAGGCTGGTGCCTATCCACTGAGCCATACCAGCCAGGGCTTGGATTAGTTTTATATATGTAGTAAGGTAAGGATCCAGTTTCTTTTTCCTTGCTTTATTTCATTTTTTGTTTTGTTTTCTATTTCTTTTTTTGCATGTGGATATCCAGTTTTCCTACGACTGTTTGTTGAGAAGACTATCCTTTCCTCGTTGAATGATCTTGGCATCCTTGTCCAAATCATTTGACCATAAATGTAAGGGTTTATTTTCAGGCTCTTTATTCTGTTTCATTGACTTATGTATTTGTTTTTATGCTGGTACAATACTTCTTTGATTACTGTAGCTTTGTAGTAAGTTTTAAAATCAGGAAGTGTAAATCCCCCAGCATTGTTCTTCCTTTTTCAAGGTTGTTTTGACTATTTGGGGTCCCTTGAGACTTCACATACATTTTAGAATGGAGTTTTCTATTTCTGCAAAAAATGTTATGGGATTTGATAGGGACTGCATCAAGTCTTTATATTGCTTTGGGCAGTATTGACCTCTTAATGATCAATACATGTCTTTTCAGTTATTTGTGTCTTTTTAATTTTTTTTTAGCAACATTTTTAGTTTTCTGTGTGCAAGTCTTTTCTCTCTTTGGTTAATTTTATTACTAAGTAGTTTAATTCCTTTTTATGCTAGTGTAAATGACATTGTTTTTCTTAGTTTCCTTTTCAGATTGCTAAGTGTTAGTGTATAGAAATGCAACAACTTTTTGTGTTGCTTTTGTATCCTGCAACTTGCTGAATTTATTTATTAGCTCTAACTTTTTTTTTGGGGGGGGGGGCATGGAAGCTTTTGAGTTTTCAGAATACGTCATCTGTAAACAGAAATATTTTTACTTCTTTTTTTCCAATTTGGATATCTTTTTATTGCCTAATCTCTCTGGCTAGGACTTTTTCAGGTTCATGTTGAATAGAAGTATGAAAGTGGGAGCTCAAGATCACTTTCTTGATCTCAGAGGGAAAGTTTCAGTTTTTCATTGTTGAATATGATGTTAGCGATGACTTTTCATAGAGGGCCTTTACTGTGTTGAGGCCGTCTTCGACTCCAAGTTTCTTGAGTGTTTTGTTGTGTTTTTATCACAAAGGATCAACTTGTTGCCGCTCACCTTCTTCTTGCCTCATTGCTCTGGCTAGACCTTCCAGTGGTGAAAGCAGGCATGTTTGTCTCATTCCAGGTCTTAAGGAGACAACTTTCAACACTTGCAGTATTTCACCATGGAGTACAATGTTTGTTGTTGATTTTTAAAAAAAAATACCCTTAATAATGTTAAGGAGGTTCCTTTCCTTCCCAACGTGCTGAATGTTTTTATCACCCTGGGAGCATCCATGTGTGGTGAGGGTGACCAGATCTTCCTGGTCCTAGGGCCCAGGACCCCTCACATTTCCCACCCAGCTCTAACACAGGGCTGACTACCTGGAACCTAAGCCGTTAAAACTTTGGCTCTAAAGTGATCTAGGACGGTCACTGACTGAGCTTTCAGGAATGACAGTGAGAGGCTAGAAATGACATCCCAGCCTGCCCGGCCAGCTAAATAAACCCTGAAGCCCAGCTAAGACTACCTCTGCCTTTTCCCGTGCTGTTCTGCTTTTCAAAGCCTCCTCATCCTTAAAAAGCCTTTCTTTCCATTGCGGACGATGAAGTCCCCTTGCTTTCTTTTCTTTTTATTTTTTTTTATTTTTTTGTCTTTTAATTTTATTGTTGTTGTATTACATCCATCTCCTTTTTGCTCCCCTCTGTCCCCCTCCCCACCCACCCTTTCCCCCCAAAGTCAATCCCACCTGTTGTCCATGTCCATGGTTCCTTTATACTAGGTTCTTGTGTAAGCTGCTCCCCTTCTTTGCCTCTGCCTCCCCCCTCCCCCCTCCCCCTTTCCTCCTGACCACTGCAGGCCTATTCCTTGTATTCATACACTTGGTTCTGTTTTGCTTGTTGTTAGTTTTGCTCATTATTGTCCCGTAATGGGTGAGAACATATGATACCTGTCCTTCACTGACTGGCTTATTTCACTAAGCATAATAACATATCATTTTCTTAGGGTGACAGAATTTAACCCATAACATGCCCTTTTCCATTTTCTTTCTTTCTTTCTTTCTTTCTTTCTTTCTTTCTTTCTTTCTTTCTTTCTTTTTTTAATTTTATTTTATTTATTATTTTTAGAGAAGGGAAGGGAGGGAGGAAGAAAGAGAGAGAAACATCAGTGTATGATTGCCTTTCACATGCCTCCAGCTGGAGACCTGGCTGGAGACCTGGCCGGCAACCCAGGCATGTGCCCTGACTGGGAATCAAACTGGTGACCCTTTGGTTCACAGGCTGGCACTCAATTCACTGAGTGACAACAGCCAGAGCAGCATAGCACATTTTATAGGAATTATCTGTATATAAATAATTTCCCTTACTTAGACTACAACCCCCTGGAGGGTAGGGATTATATCTTTCCTCTTTAATATGCTTAACTCTTATCTCTTATGTAAATTAGTTCAAGGCTAAGGGACTGGAGACTCAATAATATGGGGACTTAAAAAAGAACAGAAGTTTATTTCTCTTTTGTATGGTAGCCCTGAGTTGAGTAGTCCATGTTAGTAAGGATTCTGCCCTCACACCGCCTGAGATTTCTGGGTCTCTCCATATTGTTTCATCAGTTTAAGGAATTTTTCCTTATCTTGATGAAAGCTGATAGCAGGCCCATTTCAACTTGCAGGAAGGGAGAAGAGACTGGAAAAGAACAGCCAATGTTTTCAAATTCAGACCCAAAGTAGCCCTCCTCTCTTCTATCCACTGGGGAAAACTAAGTCATGCATGGCCACACCTAGTTGAAAGGGAATCTGAAAATGTGTCTTCAGTTGAGCATGCATGAAAAATCAAACACTTCTCCTGAAGTTTGGTCCAAATTTATACAATTGCAACATCTGACTTGAAATGACATAAGAAATTAATGAAGGTATCTATAGAGATTAGTTGTAGTCTTTTTTAAAATCTAATCTACCTAGAACAAATATTAATGTGTTAATATATTCCACTGGCGGAATTGATAATCTCCAATGTATATAGCATATTATCTCTCCAAAATGGAACAATTCTGAATTTAAAAACTAATCTATAGTTTTAACTTTAGACCCAGGCAAGAGGGCCCCACTCTTTTGGAGGGCTCTGCTTTGCCCCTCTTTCAAGCCCCTCCCCATTATGTGAGGAATCTGTGAGACAAAAGAACAGTCCCACTTGGAGCCTGTGCATTCCGCCTCTTCTAGACTGTGTCCCACGTCCACCGGAATTTGCTGTCCAAGTGGCCCAATGCTTGCATAGGCCTTTTTTCCTGATTAAGATTATGCTGGCCTCTTTAATAGAGTTACCTTCCGGATAGAAGGGAATACCACTGGCATGTTCACTCTTAAGTCCAAGATTTGATGAAAGGGCAGTTAAATTCAGTAGGTATAGGTGGAAGCTGAGTATGCAGAGGTGTCCACAGGTGCTTATGAGGCCTCTGAAGATGGTGGCTTGTTTTGGATCTTAGGGGGAAAGCAGTCAATATTTCACAATTAAGTATAATGTTAGCTTAGTTTTTATAGATACTCATTGAGTTGAGGACATTCTTTTCTATTTTTATTTTTCTGAGAGGCTTTTTCTTACTTATTAAGTGGGTGCTCCCTTGACTCCCTTGACTCCTTTCCATCTTCTGGGAGCAACCAGTATTCCTTGGCTTGCAGCCATATCACTTCAACCTCTCCTTCCATTGTCATGTTTCTTTCTCCTCTTCTGTGCATGTCAAATCTCCCTCTGCCTGTTACTTGTGAGGTCAATTGTGATGGTACTTAGGGCATGCCAGGATAGTCCCCTCATGTCAAAACCCTTACTTAAGGAACAGGTGGATGTAGTTTGCTACCCAAGTTTAACTTGTGTTTGCACTTGCATTAACTTCTGTATAAAATTGCTGGTCAACAATGTGTTAATCACATCTGCAAAGACCTTTTTTTCCAAATATTTCTGGGTTCCATGGATTAGAAATCAAGCCAGTGACACTTGGGTTTACAGGCTGGTGCTCAATCCATCGAGCCACACCAGCCAGGGCTAGAATAGTTTTAATGAACTGTTGGCACTCTCTGGGTAAGGGCAATGCCCAACAGCTAACTCCTTCTACTAGGGCACTTTCATGGAGGGGACGGTTTAAGAGCCTTCCCATGCCTAGCTATTATTTAAAATCAGAATACCAGTAAGTAGGTAACTCTCCTTTTTGGGCCATGAACCATCTAAGCCCAGTTTTGCATTTCCTTGCTCATGCCCTTCACTGGCTGCAACATCTCCTTCTTCCTCTAGCCATATCCTGTCTTTTCTTTAAGGCTTATGTAGATCCTCTTTCTGGAAGCCTCCCTTGACTACTCCAACTAGTTGTTTGTTTGTTTGTTTTACGGAGAGATGGGAAAGGAAGGAAAAAGAGAGGGAGAGAAACATCAATGTGTGATGACTTCTTATAATACTCCTTACTGGGGACCTGGCCTGCAACCCAGGCATGTGCCCTGAATGGTAATTGAACCGGTGACTCTGGTTTGCAGGCCAGTGCTCAATCCACTAAGCCACACAAGCCAGGGCTCAACTAGTTTCTTTTTGAAAGTTCCTCCCACCTTGCTTCATAAGGGCTGGTCTTGCCTCTGCAGTGGATACTGCACACCTTGGGTTAGCGTGTAGAGCACTAGGCTTCAAGTCAGACAGTCTGGATCTAGACCCCAGTTCTAGTACTAAATAGTTATGTGACTTTGGGCAGGTTAGGTTACTTATCTGAACCTTAGGCTTCTCATGTGAAAAATGAGGGAAAGAATTACACTGGTGGTTCTGAGGATTCTGAGAGGAATGAAGTAGGAGAGGGAGCTGAGCAAGGTCAGACATACAGTCACTTCTGTGGGACCATTCAGCTGGCATACAGGAAGATAGATATTGCCTACCAGAATATGACTTTCTCAGCATCTTTCTGCTAGGCTTAAATCTCCCAGGGCCATTTGGATGGGTCATCCTCCTCCCAGCCTGGCCCCTCCCAGAGAGGGAGACAAATCATGCTGATGTGGCAGGATTGGAGATTTGGGCAAAAAGAATTCATGATTGTGTTCTGCTTCAGCTCAGATATGTCTGGGAAATCCATTCCAAAGCCAAGACAAGCAGTTTCCTGGAAGAAGAAGGCCTCATTTCCTGGGCTGGCTCCTCAGCTGGTTATTGAATGGCCAATAAAGCGGAGCTTATAAAAATTGACAAGCTTGGGTTTTGTCACTGCCATGGTATCCAAGCGCCAGCCTAGGATTTCATTTGCTGATGGACAAAGGAAGATATGCTTCAACATATATTCTGAGTGGTGGGGGTGGGGAGGGGAAGGGAATAATGCTTTCCAGAGATGTACCTTCGTCCTCTGGTGTAAATAGAGGCCATGTCTACACAGACTTCCCTGACCACACTCAGTTATCTGAATCTCTTGGATTGTCTGTTTTTTTGTTGTTGTTGTTGTTTTGTTTTGTTTTGTTTTGTTTTGTTTTTGCCCTTTGTGAAGCCTTGAAAAGTGTGAGTTATCTAGATGATGATGCTAGATACACGGAGATCTCTTAAAGATATGCAAGAGTTAAAAATGTGTTTCTTTAAGGTCTTAGGCAATCAAGTATGGTCATAGGTTCCAAAATTTGAAAGGAAACTAAAATTATACTTCCCAAACCAGATACTTTCCAGGGTCCAGATGTTTAGTTGCATGCAAACCAAATATCTCTATCATCAGTTAGGGGATCCCCACCCCCTTTTCTCAGTTCATATCTGGATGTTGGATCTAACTGGTCAGAGGCGTGGAGAAGAGATAGAAACTTCACTCAATTAACCCATTCCCTAGCTTCTCTGGATCCTCATTCCTGCTTTCTGTTTACTGTTCACACATCCACCCCCAACTCCCCTTTAGGCAGCACCAGAGCAAATTAATCTTTCATTCAGAAACAATGCTGCAGTTGGGCTTACCCAGGCAAGTTGAATGTCTCTAAGGAAAAATTATGATGATCATTCAGAACCTTTACTTCCTCAGAGTAGAGTTGAGTACCTCCCTAGCAGACCTCACAGGAGAGCAAGGTCAGGCCTGGAAGTGTAGCAGGAGGTTCCAGGGGCTATAGGAAACAAGGGCCAGGAGGTGGGGAGAGATTTCAGAGGAGATATGTGTATCTGATCAGCATCCCAGAGGTTTAGAGTGGAGGTGATCTGAGAAGTTAAGAGCTCACCACAGGCAAAGGCAGAAACAGAGAACTTAAGCCTGGAGACAAGACAGGACTTTACATGGGAGAAATATGTTAAGGAAAGGGATAGAAATCAGGCCCTAGAGGAGGAAGGGACTTACCCAGATTGTAGGTAATAGAATACAACACCCTCACTCAGCTGGTTTTGAGTAAGGAAGACACTCTAAAGGGGAAAATGTCAGAGTGTAACTCTCCCTCCCTCTTAACAAGATGCTATTAAATTCCTCTCTTTTGTAGATATTCTACTAATGAAATGGAAGCAGTCCAGAGTGGGGAAGAGAGAGATCCATTCTGTCCGGAATTGAATATCATCCCCTCATCTCTAGCTGAGGTCATGGGGATGTAACTAAACTCAAGGTCAGATTTCTTCAACCACCAACTTTAACTCCTCCCCAAATAGGAAAGGAGGATCCAGAGCCGCATCTAGTATATTAGACACAGCTCTCCATCTGTTAAGGAACCTGAAACTGAAGGCTGGATTGTCCCCTGACAACTGGGCCTACTACCAAGAGCAGAAGGGATGTGTTCCCAATGGACGGCATTATGCCCAGAAGTGGCACAATTTAGGTTGTTAGGATTATCTGTCTTGGGAACTCAGAGGTGGTGCTGGGGAAGGCCTGCACATACCTGCAAGACAACTGAGACCAAACCTTTGATGAGACTCCTCATCTCCAAGTCTAGCAGGCCTCTAACAGCATGAGCTTGACAGGCTCATCCACAAATAACCACACTGTGTTTTCAACAACTCCACTTTAAAAAAACACACTGTAAATCAGGAGCAATGAGAACATAGAAGAGACAGGAGACTATATGCATTCATATGATTAAGGGTCTGAGCAGGGATCTGAGCTGAGTGTTGAAAAATGGGTAGGATTCTGAACATACAGCATTGGGGAGGATGTGCTCCATGTGCTGAAAGATCTAGAGATGGGAAGGTTCTGGCACACAGAAGAAAGTAGGAGGTTGGTGGGTGGAAGAGGATATGGGAATGATGTAATATGTTCATGGGAAGCATGGAGATGTGGGGTCTACAACCTGGATTCAAGTCCTGGCTCTACCCTCTATTAGCTAATAGGCTCTTCATCTGTTAAATGGGAATTAAAATTATTACCTCCCATTATTGTGAGGATTACATGAGGTGCCCTTGCCCAGTAGCTCTATTAGTTGGAACATTGTTCCATAAATCAAAAGACTGTGGGTTCAGTCTCTGGTCAGGGTTCTCTCTCTATCTTTCTCTTCCTCTTTTTCTCTGTAAGCAATTAATGACTATGCAGTGTGAATTGTTAAGGCTGCAAATGTGAATAGGAATTTGACCTTATATGGCTTTTGGGGAGACATAATGCAGAGTTTAGGCTTTATTCTGAAGAACTCAGAGAAAGGAATGCTGAAGAGTTTGGAATAAAGAACTGGCTTACCCTGGCTGGTAGCACAGTGGATAAGGTGCCGCCTGCGAACCCAAAGGTCGCAGGTTCGATTCCCCAGCTGGGCAAATTACCAGGTTGCAAACCAGGTCTCCAGTCAGGTCTGTGGCTGGAGGCAGGTGAAACGCAACCAACCATACATTGATGTCTCTCTCCCTCATTGCCTCTCTCCCTTCCCCTCTTTCTAAAAATAATGAAATAAAATCTTAAAAAAAAAAAGAAAAAGAACTGGCTTAAAGGATTGAGAAGAGAAGAAAGGAGGGGATGTATGATAAGCCTTTCATTAAGTACTGTAAAATAGTATTAAAATCTTATCTCTCAGTTACCAGTGAAAAGCAACCACATGTCAAATAAACTTTTACTTTATTATGAAAATGATTTATAGTTTTACTTTCAGAAGTGATTTGAGTTTTATGATGTGTAACTGTATGATGGCATCTTTGGAATATATTGATTTATTCACTCCTCATGTGTTTATTCATGCAACCAACATTTATCCAGCACCTACAAAGAGTTAGGAGTCATGGCCCTGAAATCAAGTTATCAAAGAATGCCACAAAGGCTGAGTGAAGAGTTCCACAAACGCTCAGTTGTATCCCAGTATCTCTCTGGAACATCATGGAAGAGGAAGCAAAACTAGAGCCTGAGAGAAACTATCCTTTTCTTTGAAACTCAAGGTCACCAATAATAATCACATGTTTGTAAGACTTCCAGCTCCCTGCAGTTGGAAGGAATCAACAACCATGGCAGTGCTGAGGACCACCCAAGAGTCAGGTGGAAAGGAGGAAGGGATGACATCAAATGTGGACCTTAAGATTAGCCCCAAGAAGCTCAAGGCAGAAAATTCTCTTGCAGGTAACTGGGACTAGGTGATCTATTACCAGCTGACTCAGTTCTCTGAGGGAGGTTCAGGACTAGAGGGAAAAAGAACCACATTCCCACTTGGCTTTCTCCCCAGATTCTCCTGCAGCTTTTCAGTTTCCTCCTTTCACAGAACATACAGACTGAGGTGTGGTGTAAGTTGCAGGGCAAACCTCAGCAGCCTCTTTACTGAATCTAGGTGGCAGAGATGGTCCCCCTCAGCCCAGCCACTAGAAAACCCCTTGGTAGCTTGGAGGCAGACTTCTCAGCCCAGAGTCACATTTTCACCCAAGAGCTGTGCCAAAAATAAATCTGGGCTATGAAACAGTCAGAGTAAAAATGTGGGGCATGCTGAGATGCATCTAAGGAAACCTTCTCAGGGACAAATAAAATGATTTTTATTGGGAAAGGGCCTGCATCGATCCTCCATATCATCTCAGAAGTGAAACAATAATCAGCCTCCCATTCCTCAAACCTAGATTAAAGGAGATGTTCCACTGGGGATACCCTTGCTGCTTTGCGCATGAATGGGGAATCCTTCATTTTAGAAACATGGATTGATGTCCAGGAAAGCAGCATTAGGAAAGAACATGGCTGATTCTCAGTTCCAATGCCCAGGAAGTAGTTCAGCCTGGAAGGCCAAATAAGCTTCATCCTGGGACATGCTGGGAAGGAGGCAACTCTGGTTTTAATTGTCACCTATACACACACACACACACACACACACACACACACACACATCAAACATGCTCCATAAAGGTCCCCAACACCAAGTTTTCAGATCTCCCATGCCTCAGGCCACATGGCACTAAAGATCCAGATGAAAAATTTAAGTAGACACAATAACCATTTTCTTACAGGTCACTGAGATGTTAAAACAACTGGAAATCTAGCTGAGTTCGTTTTGTTTATCTGGCTATTTTAATCAAGGGCTGAGGAGATGAAGAATATTATCTTGAGTCTTCAGGGGGACATAGCTTGTGCCACCCAAATTCCTAGAGGGACAAAACAAAACTCTCTAGGGCAAGTTTTTAAAGTGACATTAACCACAAAAGTATGTGAAATCAGCCACATATATTGTGAACCATTTGGTACTCCATGGCAACTAGGTAAAACATATATTTTTCAGGATAGAAATCTAAACTCAGAAAACTATGAATATTTTGTTGTGATCAGCTGAAAATGACTCTTCAGTCTCACTTCTTGTGGAGACCCACACCACCATCATGCCTGCATAGTCGGTTCCCCAAGCCCCAAGCCCCCACTCCAAGCATTTTAGATTAGATGTCTACTGACAAGCTGGGCTGGAAAGTAATTGGTTTAATCAGGCAGCTAATTCTTGACCTGGCCATTCAGACCATTACCTTAGATCTTCCTTTTACTTGGCCTGGGCAAATCCCGGCCTACATGACACAGGAAGTTCATGGATAATTCAGCCAGGAAGATCACCTGGAAGACTAGATGGGGCAGAAAAGCTCTATGGGGGCATAAAACAGGTTCAACCCTGAGAGATTTCCTTGACCTATCTCCCCCTTCCCCATCCAAATAGACCTGACTCTAAAAGCTGCCCCAGAAGGAATCAGAGACAAAAGCCAATGGAAAGAGTCTCCTGTCACCTCCCAAAACAACCACCAGGTGCTGACCCCTGGTTGTTGTATTCATTTACCCTCTCTGTAAAATGGGCAGATTCTTTCATGCTCCCTGTACTCAATGAACCAGATGAAATAAAAGGTGTGAATGTACACAGGTATTTGCAAAAATTAAAAGCACCAGACAAACATTTAAGATTCATGCCATAGGCCCTGGCTGGTGGCACAGTGGATAAGGCACAGGCTTGCGAAACCAAGGATCGCTGGTTCGATTCCCAGCAAGGGCACACATAACCAGGTTGCAGGCCAGATCTCCAGCCAGGTCTGTGGCTGGAGGCAGATGAAAGGCAACCATGTATTGATGTTTCTCCCCCTCTCTCTAAAAAATAAATAAATGAAAATATTTTTAAAAACATTAAATAAAAAGATATACTGTTAAAAAAAAAAAAAAAGGTTCACGCCATAGCTGGAACTTGAACCCAACCCACTGACTCAAAGTCCAGTGCTCATACTATGCCACCATAGCTGCAGAGCATCGAAGTAAGTAAGCTCTGTCTCCAGCCAGGGTGAGGCCAGGGCAGAGCCAGTCCAAGGCAGCAGATAAGAGCCTGTGAGCCATGTTCACTTGCTGGGCTAGGGGCTGTGACCTGGGAAACAAAGGCAGATCCCAATGCTCCCTGGGCTCAGGGTGTAACCACAGAAATAGCACTGAGTTTCCTTCCTCTTGAATATTAAAACCCTCATAATGCTCTCTCCATGTCCCAGGTTATGATATGAAGCTGGAAATTAACATTCTGTTCCAACACACTATGGTGCCTTCACTTTGGGGGTTGAAATGATGGTTTTTAATAAGCTGGCTCCAGGCACCTGTCACCAATAATGGACATTCTGCTTGGGAAGATAGATTACATCTTGTTAAAAGACCACAGGGCAATACATTGTCAGAGTCATAACTCAGATTCCAAATCAGGACTCAGGAGAATCATTTCCATCTTGTAGCGTTAATTCCAGGGCTGTAGAGCCCTGATAATCCAGACCAATGACCTCAGTCATGGTTCTCCTTTGCCCTGATTCACTGAGGGAGTTTAGTGGGATCCACATAGAAATAACTTGGAGATGCAACTGTCCCAGAACTGGATCAGTAGAGGGAGGCTACAAGGAGAACTAGAGCCATGAGTTTTAATGCCCTACTATCTGCAAGCTCAAATTTCTGTTGTCTCAAGGATCCAGGCCATTAAGACTTCAAAATAAGCTCATTATAGCAAATCAAACAAATATAATTGTATCCATTAGTGTTAGATTCTTCTTTTTCTTAAATTTAACCACTTACACCAATTCTGGGGAAATGACACTGATGCATGGATAGCGTGATTTTTAGACATCACATAGTAAAGTTAAGCGTACGCCTAACCTATAATCCAGAAATTCTATGAGTCAATGTGTCCATCAAAAAACCTGTTCAAGAATACTTATAATGGCTCCAGCCAGTGTGGCCCAGATGGTTGTAGTGCCATCCCATACACAGAAAGGTCACTGGTTCAATTCCCTGTCAGGGCACATGCTTAGGTTGTGGGTTCAATCCCAGGCAGGGTACACGTACGTGGGAGTCAACCAATCAATGTTTCTCTCTCACATTTATGTTTCTCTCTCCCTCTCTCCCACCCTTCTCTCTGGAATGAGGATAAAATAAACTTTAAAAATAATATTCATAACTTTATTCATAATAGTTAAAAATAGAAGCAACTCAAATTTCAAGAGGTGAGTAGATTAACTAATTGTGTTAAGTCTTCACAATGGGATAGCATAGAGCAACATAAAAGAATAAACTACTCATATACAGAACCACATAGATGAATTGCACATGTATTTTGTCAAATGGCATAAACCAGACTCAAAAGAGTATACACTGTATGGCTCCATTTATGAAGTTACAGAACAGACAAAATGAATCCATAGCAATAGAAACCAGACGTGGGGCTACATCAAACTAGAAGCTTCTGTACAGCAAAGGAAACCATTAACATTATGAAAAGGCAACCTGCCCTGACTGGTGTGACTCAGTGGATTGAGCACTGGCCTGAGAACTGAAAGGTCATTGGTTCAATTCCCATTCAGGGTGCATGCCTGAGTTGTGAGCCAGGTTTCCAGTTGGGGTGACATTGGATGCAATCAATCAATGTTTCTCTTACACATCAATTCTTCTATCCCTTTCATTCTTTCTCCCTCCCTTCCCCTCTCTCTAAAAATAAATAAAGTAAAAAAAAAATTTTAAGGCAACCTACTAAATGGAAGAAAACATTTGCAAGTCATATATCTGATAAGAGGCTAATATCCAAAACATATTAAGAATTTACACAACTCAATAGCAAAAAACAAACAACGTGATTAAAAAGGGACAGAGGACCAGAATAGACATTTTTCCAAAGAAAACATACAGGTGGACAACGGGTACAGGAAAAGATGTCCTACATCATTAATCATCAGGGAAATATGAATTGAAACCACAATGAGATATCACGATATCACCTCACACCTATTAGAATGGATAGTATCAGGAAAGAAAAAACAAAAACACGACATAACATGTTGGCAAGGATGTGGAGAAAAGGGAGCCCTTATTCATTGTTGGTGGGAATGTAACTTGGTACAACCACCATGGAAAACAGTATGGAGGTTCCTCAAAAAATTCAAATAATACTACCATATAATGCAGCAATTCCACTTACAGGTAGTTAATCTAAAAACAAAACCAAACCAAAAACACTAACTTGAAAAGCTATATGTGCCCCATGTTCATTGCAGCATCATTTACAATAGCCAAGATATGGAAGCAACCTAAGTGTCCATCAATGGATAAAAGGATAAAGAAACTGCAATATATACATATATATGTAAATATACATGCACGTGTACATAGGTATACACATGCATATATACATATCTGTGTACATGTACATATACATATATATATATATATATATATATATATGAGTATTATTAAGCTAAAAAATAAACAAAATCTTGCCATTTGCAACAACATGGATGGCTCTGGAGGGCATTATGCTTAACTGAAATAAGTAAGACAAAGACAATTACCATATGATTTCTCTTATGTGTAGAATCTAAGGATAAATTTTTAATGATTTTAAAATCAAGCTCATAGATTCAGGGAACAGATTGGTAGTTTCCAGAGGGAGTGGAGGAGGGTGGGAGAAAGGGTGAACTAGTTTTGTTTTTATTTTTCTAATTTAAATAAGCTAAATTTGAAAGATTCAGAATGGCAATTATCTTTGAACTATTATACTTGAAAGGGGCAGGAGGGAGCCTACAGAGGTGCAGGAAATGTTCCATATCTTGTTCTGAATGATTACATGGGTAAATATTCCTCAAACCATACACTTAAGATTAAGATGCACTTTACTGAATTATGTTTTACCTTAAAAATAGGGGGGGGGGGCTTTTTTATAAAACACCCATAGTATATTTTTCTGACATACAAAGATGTCTTCGATAGCCTTCTTCATTCAGATATTAAAAATCCAACTTTACCTTGATCTTAATAAAACAACAAGTGAAATGACAATAAAAAATTCTTTTAAATCACATCTGAATAGTATGTAGTGGTTGTAGCCATCTTTTATCTGAAGCACAACAAGAAGTGACTGGTGACAAATAGTTGGGAGGTTTTCCCTCTCCTTCAGCATCCCAGGGATTAAGCAAATGTTCTGGCCAGCACATAGCACCACACAAGACAGTGCCACTAAAACAAGACTCGGACACCAGACACCACTCCAGCTTTCACAGGTCCTCTTATCTGTCATCCAGGAGAGCAGCTGTCCCTGAAGCCTCCAAGTCCTTTCTGGTTGTTGGTATCTTTTATAGTGAAAAAGTAGATTACAAAATGAATTTTTTCTGAAATAAAAAATATATATATATAATAAAGCATCTCACTTCTATTTCACCAGAACTCAGATAAGTCAGCTATTTATTTATATGTTAATTTTAACTATTTGTAAATCTCTCTACCCTATTTTTATTTCTCTTTTACTCACTAGGAAGATTCAAAGCCACAGGAGTGTAACTACGATAGGAAAACCTTTAGCCAGGATTAGCATTGGGGTAGGGAAAAAGGACAGAATTTTTTGTTTGATTTTGGTTTTTTAAAATCTCATTATTAGTTGTCAAATGTTCACTCCTGGTCTTGGAATCAAAGATACCAGAGTAAAGTATGAATGGATCTAAGTTGGGTTGGTTCCCATCCCTTTCTCACATCCTTTACCTTTTTCTACAGTGCTCTTTCTCTACATAAACAGATACAGGCTTGTAGGGAGTATTAAAATTTGAAAAATAAAGTGCACAAATATTAAATGTTGAATTTAACAAAATTTTCACACATACACATTAAAAAAGAACATTTCACGCACCCTAAAAATTCTCTTGTGCTCCCTCCCAATCAATACCTGGAAGGGGAATTTTTAACCTAAAAAAAAAAAAATTGAAGCATTCTTTTCTTAGGAGATTCAACTCTCATCTTCCTATCAAACACAATTAGAGGCATAAAATGCTTTCTTTCTCACTTATGAATTATTTTAAAGAGTAAACATGGAAATAATAAAAATATTAGAGCAATGCTTTTCAAAATGATGGCACATCTGGAGGACTGGATACTATGTGACCTCTGAAATCGTGCTTTGGAAAAATAATGACACAAAGAAATGTTTATAATCTAATATTAAAGTAGAAGGCAAAAGGCAAACATGTTTGTACAGAATCTCAATTTCAAAAGTATACACTGTGCAAAAATAAAACAACTGAAAAAGAGGAGGCTTTGGAGAGCAACGGGGGAAATAATGGGACAACTGTAATAGACAGCAATAAAAATTAATAAACTTTAAAAAAACTGAAGAAACTACAATCTAAGATTAGCTTCAGACAATTTTGCATGGTAGAATATGGGGCAGCTTTTATTTTCCTCTTTACAATATTTTAAAATATTTTTAAAAAGTTGTTAAAATATTTTATTTGTTTTATTTTTTTTAGGGAGGGAGAAAGAAAGGGAGAGAAACATTGATATGAAAGAGAAACATCTATCAGTTGCTTCTCTTACGCGCCCCAACCGGACAAACTGTAACCCAGGTAATGTGCCCTGACTAGTAATCCAACCAGCGATCTTTTGCTTTGCAGTACAACACCCAACCAACCAGCCGCACCAGTCAGGGCTATTTTTGAAAATCTGGACAGTGAGAATGCATTATTGTTCTAAACAAGCAGGAAAAAAATTGTTTCCTTTTAAAATATGGGATAGCCTAAATGACCAACATTAGGGAAATAGTTTTCTAAATTACAATCCATTTTGTTGTGTATTATATATTTTTTAAGTGGCACTTGGAAGACTGCAATAACTTGGAAAATTGCTTATGACATAGTAAATGTATAATGTGTTTTAAAACCAGAATAGAATGCATACAACTAAGTTGGATAGGCGATAGACAAAAGTAACTCATAAAAGTTATTGTAAGTTGTAAAACATGAACGTTGGAATAAAGAATGGAAAAAATTTAAAGAAAGTTGTTTATTAAAAGTTTTTAGAATATGTGTGCTTAAAGCCCCATATTCTATTTTCTGGGATCTAGATAAAATTTTAAAGCTTTTTTTGTTTTGTTTTGTTTTGTTTTATTTTGTTTTTAAGGACAGGCATGCTGGGGGTAATTATTTCAATGTGTTTAATCTGAAGCTTTTAGGTATGGGTGTAGATGTGGACTCCTTAACTCAATCAAAGTCCACAGAAACACCAACAAATATTGCAAACCCTTAATGTTCACAAACGTCAGGACCGAACTAACGCAAAACTACCTAAGTGCCAAAGACTTAAGACCATTTCTGGGAGCCTCACTCCACGAAATCTCCGCATCTGTTTTTCCAAATAAACGGCTGTTTCCGATGGAATTATTTCTCCTCTACAGAGCTGAGTGGAGGGGAGGGCAGGGATGTAAAAACTGGAATGGCAGACTAAAGTCCAAAAGCCTTCTTGCAGCTTCTGTACCCCACCCCACTCCCCCACCCCCCACACAAAGTCCTTGTTGGCTTAAGACTCTCCTGGTCCGGTTGACAAGGGTGGTCCCACCTCCCCTAAAAGATGCGGGCCAGGTTTCTGAACTTGACCCAGGCGCCTACACCTCTTTCCCCCAAAGGCTGGGGGTTCTTTCCAGGGCCCGCAAGGCCTAAGGTTCAAGGTTGAGTAGGAGGGAATATACATACCCCTTTGGTACAAATCCTGCAGCAGGTAATAGCCAAATTGGAGGGTTGGGGTGGGGCGGGGGGCGAGTAGAACAACCTAGTGAGCATTATCTTAACAATTCCCACAGGCTCCTTTGCGGGTTTGTCCTTAAGGATTTGCCTCTGGGCATTTTAACCGGCTTCTTAAAAGGAAGCCTGGAGCTATTCGTTGGCTTGCGGGGGTTTGGTGCCTTAGCCGGCCGCTGAGCCGCCAGCCGGGGATCCGTGTTGCAGCCGAGGCTCCCGGGCCCGCAGCGGGCCCTGCACTAGACATTGAATAATCTCCGCGTCTCCCCGCTCGCCCAGCGCGACCAGAGCCGCTTAGACTTGACTTTATTTAACCAGGAGAAGACCGGGGATTGCGTCTTTGATCCACCCTTGCTCCAGGATCCTGAACTCTTAAAATAAGAAGAGAAAACAAAAACACGAATACCGTCTCATCGGGCCAAGTTGCTCAGCCTCGCAGGTGGCCGGTCGCTGTATAGGACACGCCAGTGCCGGCTCCTCACTCAAGTATTTCCTCGGCCACGAATGGCGCGGGCCGAGAGGGAGCGAGCGCCCCATTTACCCAAATTTAAGTTTCAAGGACCGCGGGGCTCGTCCACCACCGCTGGGATTACCCTCGCTGAGAGAGGAACTCTTTTAAAATAGAGGCGACGGTCTCTTGAATCTCCTCTAATAACTCATCTGCCTTAGCTCTTTATTCGTTTGCGATTCACGCATTTGATTATCCTGAACATTAAAAAAAAGATAATTGTATTTATTAAAAATAGGTATGAAAACATGAATTACAAATGAGTGAAAATGGGAGTTACATATGCTGGTCTTGACTAAACTATTTTTCTACTTTGCCGTTTGGCCTCAATAATTGGTTTTAAATGCAGACCTGGAGAGTTTTCTGCGGAGAGCATGGATCCGAAGCTGGTTGGTACAGCAGTGCAGCCTTGAGCTCTTTTGTTTCCGATCCTTCAACTACCTTTCTCAGTGCTTTTTCCCTCCGCTCCCTCCCTCCCACACACCCCCACCCCCACCTCCCATCCCCGGCGTCTTCCTCCAGTTCCCGGAGAGGTAAAGGAATGTTTATGGCCTCACTCAAGTTCAACGACAAAACCCTGCCTGGAGAGGGAGGTCGAGGGGGAGGGGTAGCGACCAACAAAAATCAACCAGACAAAGACCCGGCTCAGGTCCAAGACAGGGGCGACAGGCTGGGCCCACCTAGGACTCCTGAGCCCAGGGTCTATGGGAGAGGAGTGTGCACGGATCCTGCTCTCCCAGAGTTGTCTTCCTGTTTCCAACTTGGGCCCAACTATTGGGTTGGTAGTGCGGGCATCAACATTCCCTGGGTGCCTGCCTGGGTGCTAGTGGGGCGGTCACAGTCTGAATGGGAAAGATGTCTGATCACAAAGAAAACTTCTCCAGGAGTTCAGGACTCCGGGAAAATGCCCCTACCTTACTCCCTTGGCCCAGCCAGAGCCTGCACCAGACCACGAGACATGCTTCCTCTACTATCTGTGTTTTCCTGCCGAATTTTCTGAGTTTTGCTCACATCTTCCCTCTCAGAATTGATATTATAAGCATCTTTCCAAGTCCTTCTCCAACACAACCTTTTTTGGGAAGCCTTTCCAGATGCCATGGAGAAGGGGGAATCTTTCTCACTCCCTCTTCTCTTTTGCTCTACCTCACAATACCAGAAATATAGTCGTACCCCCATGCCCCCAACCCCATCTCAGGTCACATTTGAGGATGCTGCAGACCCAAGATCTGGTTGGGGGAAGAGCCAGGACTGGGTGGAAAGGGAGATGGTATTTCCACTGAATCTCTTCCAGCCTGCCACCTCCACTGGGAAGGTTTGCCTGCAAAATGAGTAGTGGGTTGAAATAAGTGTCCATTTCTGTTTAATACCCTGTGTTTGCACTTAAGTAAATCTACCCAGGGCACCCTGGAGGAGCTGGTTCTAGGGAGTTTGAGTGCACCTGTGTGATGTCAGGGGATGGCTCCAGGTGGAAACAGGTATTTGTCAGTGTCTGGAGGGATCTTGTCAGGAGAGGTGTGTTGTGGATAGAGAAAAGGCTGCAGTTCCCATTCTCTTCTATTGGTGTAGACACAGGAGCTAAGATGTTAAGAGCTCCTGCTTTGGAGGCCAGCTCTGCCATTATCACTATTCACTCAGCTGCAAGTTTTGTCAATATGGAGCAGTAACTCTGAGGAGCATGGGCAGAAGCTGGAAGGTGGGGTTAGGTGAACTCTAAGTGTGTGTAGACGACCTTGTCACCCAAAGACCGATGAATTAACAGTGCCCGTGGCTAAGGATGTGGGCATGTGACCCCATACTACTTCTGTGCCTGTCTCTGAACCCCTATGCACAAGTGCCAGGGCACGAGAGTCCCCTCCAGTTGCTCCTTGGATCCTGACCCTCACCTGGCTTTGAAAGGGGCAGAAGAATGGGGGAAAGAATGTAGGGGTTTGGAGTTAAAGGTGCACTGATTTATCATTTTTTAATGGCCAGAACCTTTTACTTAAGGGTAAGTTAGTAAATCATGACTATCATTACAGTTAATTTTTGCCCAATTTTCAAAGTAGGGGATTTGTAAAGTATTGTTATACCTTTCAAGAAGAATAACAACAGTAACAAACTACTGATTTTTATCTGTGCCAAGACTCTATCCTATCGGAGATGAACATAAAGTCAAAAGGAGGCCAAGCGCTGGCGCCTGCTTCCACCCCCCTGCCGTGTATGCCCCACCCGGCCCGCGTGCTGCGAAACACTTTCTTTGTCTCCTTCCGCCCTGTCCGCTTCCTCATCTCTTCAGAAACCTACAGGAGGGTCTCCTCCCCGTTGGGTGGTAACTAAGAGAGACTGAGGACCACCCTTCCTTGCCCACCCAGAGAGCTGAGGCCCCAAACTTTCTAGGAGGACTCCCCAAAGCCCCCTAAGGGGGGTATGAGACTACGAAAGCAGCAACGCTCTTGGCTTACATATCAGTACTTTGCCTTCTTATGGAGAAAAGCACTTGAAAACAGCGAAATGGGCCCCATCTCTGGTCAGAGAAATGGGCGCATAACTTTTGTTCTCTCTGCAAAGGCCAGGATCAGAATTTGGTTTGCCCCAAGGCCCTGAGCTCAGCAGCCTTGCCTGGGGTTTCAGCCCACGAGTGGTTCCAGGCTCTGCGAGCGCACCTTAAGCAGGAAGAGTGACGGGCTCAGCATTGGGTGCCCCTCTCCCAGCAGAGTCTGAGGTGAGGCCCGGCTTAGCGAGACGCCATCACAGTCTGAGGCTCCTCACCTTGGAGCTGCAAGTTGAGCGGGGAAAGAAAGTAGTGTCCTCTGCCCCGTGCCGACTGAGGCCTCTCGCCTCCCCGCCGACCTTGGCGTCTCCAGCCTGCCTCCGTGTCACTCTGGCCCTTCCCTGGCTGCCTGGCCTCCTCCCTCCTACCCAAGGCCAGTGATATGTGCCCCCCTTTTCTCACCTTCCTCCCTCTTCCCATAAAACTCTTAGAATAGGGTGGGGGCGGAGGAGAACACCGCCTGGAACTTCAAGTTCAATGGCATTGTCCCTAACTCTGTCCACCCCGCTGGGCGCCGGCTAGACGCTTCCTTTTCCTTTCCTTCATTCCGGGGCGATTGAACTCTTGCTGCCCCTATCTTTCTCTCTCTCTCTCACTTGGGGGACAACTTAAGGGAGGTGTCAGTTGGGGGAACTCCTTTTTTCTCATTCTGCTCCCGCTGTTCCCACCCTCTTTCTACACAGAAGTAACTAGTAGCTGAGAAAGAGAAGTCGGCATCTCCAGTGGACGTTTTTAAATCTCCAGGGCCTGGCCTGGCAGGCGGCAGGGGTGGGGGTCCCACTCGGCTGAGAGGTTGAGGGTTGGCTACTCCAGTACTTTCTCCCCTCTTTCTCAGAAAGGGGCTATTCAGGTGGATGAAAATATGATGCACGTGTTTGTTTGTTTGTTTGTTTTTTCAAAAACAACGGAACCTCCTTCTTTCTCCCCTTCGGCAGGAGTAGCCTCCGCGCTTTATTTCAAGTTAATGGTAATGGATTCGTTCATTTAATTCAGAACTGTAGCATAGAGCGCCCCCCACATACTCACACCCTCCAGGAAAACCTGATTAAAGTGCAGCACTTAAGACCTGGGAAAAAAATGAACGAACCGGAAGAAAGGAGGACAGTTTGCTTCGCGCTGGAGAAGGGGAGGGGACGCCGCTGTTAGAACTGTGGGGCCTGATCAAGACTTTTTTTCCTTTCACACCGAAAGCTTCCAGCCCTGGAACGACTCAGGGTTTGGGTGACCTGGGGTACAGGAAGGGAGCAGCGGTGCAGACACAGGACCCGCCTCGGCCTCGCGAGCTCTAGGGCGGCCAGAAGCTTTTGCCAGCACGGGTTAAAAGACCCGGAAACTGGAGGCTGGATGCACTCTGCTGGGCGCCTCTAAGCCCGTCTCCCCAGCGGGCCTTTGGAGGCCTAATCAAATCCACCTGGTTTGGCAGTGGAAGCGATTTCACAGTGGAGCCAGTGTAGACGCGACCCACGATCCTGTTTCCACGTTTGCCGAGACTAAGCCAGAGGAACTATTTGGGAAGGAAGGAGGGGGGTGGAGTGCAGCTCGGAGTGAAATTATGCCTCGTTGGTAAAAAGATGCCTGGTGGATTTTCCAGAGTGTATTTGTGCCCCTATGCTTGTATTTGTCCGTGAAACTCTTGTCTGAACCTACCTATTTGTGAACGTTGCGTTCACAGGCTCCTGTCTATGTAATTTTAACAAAAACCCTTTCTTCTGTAGCTGTAAGGGGCGCTGTTTAAAAGGCAAGTGAATGTATATCGTGTGAGATTTTGTAATTCAGACACAAATTGATGAAAGATTTGTAAAGGTTGGTCTCAGGAGGGGGTCGCGGGCGAGGCGTTATAATACGCCTCAGGAGTAAAATTGGTGTTTGGAGATTTCCCCCGCCGCCCCATCGCCAAAAAGAGTTCAATACAAAACAACATGTGTTTATTTATTTATTTGCTCAGGATCCATACAAGTAAATTACTCAGGAAAAAAAAAAAAGGAGGGGTGGGGTGTCCGCAGAGAATTGTTCTGCAGAGGAAGATAAAGACTATTATTCTCCAGCGGAACAAAGAGACGCACGGAGAGAAGACAGCGCTGTGGCCTTGCCCGCCCTCTCCCCCCAACCCCTAAGCCCCGACCGCTCGGTTCTTTCTCCATTCGAGACCTCCCGTGCTGCCCTCCTGGCCTCCCTCTTGGGTTACTTGACCTCTGGACCGACAGACCCAATTCCAGGCGACTCCGGGTCCTCGCCCCCTGCAAGACTCGCCACCCTGGAGGCGCCAGGCTTGGCGAAGCATAGGCTGGATAGCGAGTTGCCGCGCAGCGGATCCGCAGGTTTCCCTGAAATGACGAGCTTTTGCCGGAAGGGGGCGCCCTTGTCTTTGTTAACAGTCCAAACACATAGGTAGCGAAATAAACCTCTACAATCCCAAATCTTGTTTGTTCTGAAATTACCGCTAGCGAATAATAAAGGGACATTAAGTCCCTGACAGCGAAGTGGAGAAAGTCCGAGTCTCGAAGCCTTGACTCCTTCAGGCCTCTACGTAGGCGATCGGTTTAGTCCGAGTGGCAAACCCTCTCGTACCCCTTTCCCTCCGCATGTGGGGACCCTCGAAGCACGGTGCTCCGCGTCATTTGTCCCACACCGTATACCCACATGCCTGCCTTCTCTGGAGTCTCACCATTTCTGAAGCACCAAGGCAGTGGTTTGCCACGCACCATCCTGAACTACATTTGAGAAACTGATATTTAAAACTACTTGGGACTTCACTTGAAAGGGAAGCAAAAAGCAATCTCCTCTGAGCCAGGCACGTTATGGAGGAGCTTAACTTGGACCACGGGGCTTAGATGGATTTTTTTTTTTTTTAATCTTGAAATTGACACATCCCGCGCCCAACTCCAGTACACACATTCTAGGAGACCCAGGTAGGGAGGGTGATCGCCAGCCCCAGGGAAGGCGCCTTTCCATTAGCCCCCCAGCTCCTTTTTGGTAAACAGATTTAGAAGAGTCTGCGTCTCTTTTCAACTCTTTCCCGAGAGAGAGCCAGGACTGAAATACTACCCCACCGCAGGCTGGAAATACCCGGACCTCTCAGCTGCAGCAGCCCTCCTGGGGTTTCCTGGAGAGCTGGGAGCCAGCAGTCCTGATGGAGAACTGCATCGAGATCGTGGCTGCCACCCCCCACCCTCTATCGCTGCCCTCCCTTCGGTGGCTGGATGAGTTCGACAAGTCCTTCCTGCTTCACACCTGTGCACTAGATGGCAGGAAGTATGTCCCTAGATTCCCCCAGTCCAGGCTTCAGGAAGAACCAGCCCAAATCCGCTGGCTTTGCCGCCAGCCAAGTTCCCAAGTCCCACCAGGCACCATGCCTAGAACGACATCAGGGATCTGGCACAGAGGTGAAGAAGACTCAATGATAGCGTCTCCAGCTCCGGGAACAGCCGGCCTGCCCCAGGATTCAGAAATCCTGGGGCTCTAAGTGGCGGAGAAAACAGGTTTGGCGCCAACCTGCCCTCCACCCATCTAGGATTCAGGTTATGTGGGGCACTACCGCAGAGTGAAAAGAAAAACAGCCCGTGACCACTGTTGCCTGGGCTTCATGGTGTTTCCCACCATGAGCCTGGGTCCCTGGGCTCAGGCCACCCCCAGTTCTTTCACCGGCAACAGGGTCTGCTGTGTCTCCCAGGCCTGAGACCTGCAAGCTCCTCTGGGTGTCACAGAGACATAAACAGAGGAGGAATGGGTGGTAAAGGGGCCATTTTCTCGAGTTTTTTCTTTTGCCCAGGTACACCAGCATGTTGGAGGCACGCTTGCCAGTAGGGTAGGATTCTACTCTCTCATTCTGTACCACTTTGTTCCCCAGAGGGGCTGTGTTTGGAAGGCCACAGATATCTATTTAAGTCGGCACCCAAATGTCCAATGAATCACAACCTACTTAGGTCAGAACCTCCAGGAACCTGAGGGAAGACTTAGAAAGTGCTGGGGCAGAAGTAAGAAATGGTGAATTATCCAGACACTTTCTCCAACTCCATTTCTCTGGAAAGAAGGAAGACATAGCCCCTGAGGGCAACCCACTAACTTCATTTTCATACAAGGACAAAATCTAAAAGTTGGGGATGGGGACTCCCAAGACCAATGGGTACAATCAATGGGTGGACAGGGAGGGAGGGAAAAGCACCCTCCAGCATTGTCCATCTCGCTCAGCTGTCATTTTAGGAAAATGTTAAATGAGCAACATAGGCACAGAAGTGACTCGGTCTCCTCTCCCCTGTCTGCTGGCGCTGAGACGAGGGATAGGCTTTGGAAAGGGAATGGGATCCACAGGAATCTCCCCTGTCACCATCTCCTTCCAAGTTTATTCATGATCAATTCATTCCATGAAAACTGTTTCTATAGAGCTCCACAGAGCTCTAAGTAGAAAATATGTCAGTAATTATCATGGCAACTAGTACTGGTTATGGTTATTATCACCACTTTCAGGATAAATGATTATGACTGGGACAGGTCCTTTGAGTAGTGTCACTCTGGTGGATTGGGCTGGCCTTCACTGGCTTTCCGGGACATATGTGGTACTCGGGCTGCCTGAGAAACAGCACAGAAGCCCTGACCTGAAAAGAGTCATCGCTGGGGGCCCCTCCGCAGAGTTCTAGGCCCTAGTCTGTCCCTGGTAGATCCCAGGATACCTCCCCCCTTCCTCCCCCACAAGCCAGAAAGGTTCCTCACTGAGTAGTGCTGGTCTTGACCTTGGCAAGAACCTTTTTTTCCTTTACTCTGCGATTCTGAAACCAGATGGTGATCTGGCGCTCTGAGAGGCTGGTGGCCACTGAGATCTTGCGCCTCTTGTCCTTGGTGATGAACTTATTAGCTGAATACTCTCGCTCTAGTTCACGCAACTGCCCCTTGCTGTAGGGAATTCGTTTCTTTCGGCCTCGGTGGAAGGTGCAGCCTTCTGGAGGGTGCTGGGCACTTGAGTCTGTAAGGCAGGCGAGAGAGGAAGAGAAAGACATACTCAGACCCCTGCCCAGGTACAGACGCAGGCCCACAAACGAAGTCATCTTGCAGGAGCACTCAGGTCACGCGATAGGCCCACGTGCACACCCATCCCCCAAAGCACCCAGTGACACCTGGGCTTCTGGCTGGTTGCGGGCTCCTCTAGGCCACCCTCACCCATTACTGCCCTCACTGCTACAAGTCTGCAAACACACCCATCACACACAGCCAGACCTTTGCCCAAGGTCACATACATCCACCCTCACATGCATTTCAGATTCTTGGCCACTCTTACAGATTCTACAGGCAAATTCTGTACAAAACAGAACACGTTTCTGCCCCTACTCCCAACACAAATGCGCACACACCAGCGCACATACCAATGCAGAAACCCTAAAGTTTCTTTTGGAAACTGAAAAACACCTCGAAGAGGTGAAGGATTGTACATATTCTTTACAGAACTTCCAATACATTTGTTCCCACCTCTTCTCTCTCTCTCTCTCTCTCTCCCTCTCTCCCTTTCTCTCTCTCTCTCTCTCTTTCTTGCTCTCTCTCTCTCACTGAATTGTGAGTTATTTGCCTTTTGTAGAATTAAACTGGGATCCACTGGGTTGGGACACTCTGAGCCCCACCCAACAGCTAAGAGAGCCAAAACTTGGACATATTGAAAGGCTTGTCACAAGGCCTGTAAGGTATGTAAAGGGGTGTTATGGCCCTCTGGTTACAGATGGTACCCAGCTCCAGCCCCTCACCTTGACCCTGGGAAGCTTCCATCCAGGCTCTCAACTACCTAGACCTTCCCTTCTCGGTGGTAATCACCAAACAGAAGCACCAAGCTTCTCCTCACCAGCCCCACATCTCCCTTCACTTCCTCCCAGGTAAGTGCCAGTGGGGCCTGCAACCCCATGCTTGGTGCCAAGGGTATCCAGAATAGTGAGTCAGGTTACCTGCAAATGCTGCCTTCCAGAAGGAACCCGCCGGGTTCTGTTCTCCCTGGCAACACATCTGGCTGTTCCAGCCACTGGTGAGGGCCCAGGGCTGGTAACTGTCCATAGGCAGCAGGGAGTCGTGGCGAGGCTCTCCGGGGGCGCCCAGAGTCTGCACCACCGACACATCTAAGTAACTGGCCATAGGCTGGTAGGGTCCCGGGTACCCCGGATAGAAGGCAAACTCGGTGTGGCGGCTGGGGTACTCCTCCCCGACCACGGGAGTCTCCGTGGGGTAGGCGGCCAGAGTGGTTGCCTGGGCACAAGGTTTCAGAGAGCTCCGGGACACTCGGCAGGAGTAGTACCCGCCTCCAAAGTAGCCATAAGGCACTGGAGCTGGGGACGCTCCCTGGGGCACCCCTGGGCACGGGTGGCACTGCTTTGGAGGTTCCACAGAGCCCGGCAGATCCAGGGAGGGATAGTTCACCGCTGGCATAAGCGTAGGCGCCGCCGTCGCAGCCGCTGGGTGGCTGGTCAGTGGGGAGTGGGCGACTAGATTCCGACTCCCTCCGGCTCCCAGCAAGCCTTCCAGATCCTTGGCTCCGTCCAAGGTGGCATAATTGCCGGGCTCCATGGATCCAAGGGTCAGCTCATGGGGTGCCGAGAGTGGAGGATGCAGGGGGCGCCCAGCTCGATTTCCCCACCCAGGCCCGGGGAAGCCCAAGCGTTTTTAAATCGCTCCCAGCTCGAAGGGCGCCAGCATTCGCTCGGCCTGGCGGTCTTGACGCAGGAGACGCAGGTGCCCGGGCACGCGCGCTGATTGGCTGCGGCCTGGGGGAGAGAAGCTAATAAAATCTTCGTGGCAGAAATTGCAAAAATACTTTACCCGGCTCTGTGCTCTTCCTCCCTGGTATCCGGCTCCCCCACCATCCTCGCCTGCCTCCCCCCTCTCCCCTCTTTCCCCCCTCCCTCTCCCTCCATCCTCTCCCTTTCTCCTTCCACCCTCTCTTTCTCATTTGAAAACAAGAGAAGGTAGGAGGTGTCCTTTCGCCACTTTCTGTGGTTGGGGGAGAGAAGTGGGAGGCAGAGGAAGAAGGGACATGGAGCCTGCCCCCACCTCCACCGCCTCCTCTCCCTCCCCGGCTCTGTCTCTTGTGCTTTGGCAGGTTTAACGAGAGAATAAAGCTCTCCCTATAAAGTGTCCATCTTGTGGGGGGAAGGGGAGTAGGGGGTGAGGCCCCAAGTCCTGAAAGGGGAACCTGAAAGTGCGCCTGAGCCAGCCAAGGCAAGGAAATGGGAATTGAAGGGTATTTCTAAGAGCCCTCTTGCTTTGGGTCCTGGGTACTAGCATCCCAGTTTACCCGAGATGCTTCTCCCATCCTGAATGCGCTGTAATAAGCTGCTTCTGGTCCAGGAACGTTCCTGGAATGTCCTTTCCCCTGGGACCCTAGCTACCGCCCTGGATGACTCCCGGATTGGGTTGGGACAGAGGAGGAGGGAGGACAGAGTTCCAAAGAAGGAGACTGAGTCTGGAGCCTGGGACACAAAACATTTAGACCTGAAGGGGAAATAGGGCTTCTTGACATGCCCTGTGAAAGTGGGTCTGGACTTCCGTTTAAGGGTGGGCAAAGAGGTACAAAGAGAAGACACACATGACTTATATTCAGAGAGAGAAAGACAGAAAGAGAAGACCCAGGGATGGTAGCACAAAGAGGGAAAGAGGGAAGTTGAAACAGGACTGAAGAGGATCTTATAAAATCCTAAAGTTCAGTGGGAAAAGAGAATCCCTTCCTTCCCCTTTTCTGAGATCTAAGGAATTTCCAGGAAGTCAGGTCTGACTCACTGACCATGAAGTAGGTGTTGGGTTTCTGGACCCCAAGAACACAGGAGCCTGGCCTGTTTGAAGGTGCCTGTGTGCCCTCAGTCCTCCTATGTTCCACTTACAAACTTGAATCTGAACTTGAGCCATTTTTCGGAGCAGCGTTGCAGAACTACTGTGGAAATTAGATCACCTATAACAAACATTGCTGCCCTGGCTGGGTCATCTTGATATACCAAAGTTACGGGTTTGATCCCTGGTCAATGTCTCTCTCTCTCACCCCTTCCTCTCTCTCTAAAAATCAATAATTTTTTTGAAATTGCAACTGAAAACACTAAACACAAAATCCTCACTAGATTTCGTTGTATTTGAAAACAACATGAGTGAGAAAGGAAATATTTCTTCAATGGCTCTACGTACTTTTGCTGTAGCATTCTTGCCCTGTGGACATCACTGCCAGAAAGATTTTTGCTGCAAACACTTTCACCACATAACTAATTGGCTGTAAGGCAATTTTGCCATTAAAAAATAATAAACCCATGAAAAATAGAAGAGAAATATGTTTTAAAGACATAACAAAATTTAAAAGGTTTTATTGTTAAATACAAAATATTTAAATACATTTAAAATGTGTACAGGTTCATGGCAATCCTGTACAAATAACTGATCTTATTTTGCGGATTGTATCTAAGCACTTGTCTTCTTTGTATGGAAACTGTAGGTTCTACTTTGTGCCCTGAAAGAGAGCCCTTAGCCTCTCTTTTCTTCCCAATGTACAGGCATACCTTGGAGATATTTTGGATTTGGTTCCAGAGTATTGCAATAAAGCAAGTCATAAGTTTTCTGGTTTCCCAGAAACTCTAAAGAAGATACGTACCTTAATTTTTAAATTCTGTATTGCTAAAAAAAATAGTAAAAATCATCTGAGTCTTCAGCAACTCATAATCTTTATGCTGGTAGAGGGTTTTTATCTTTAATTTTTAAAAATAAAACACTATCTGTGAAGTGCAATAAAGTGAAATGCAATAAAATGAGAGCTGCCTGTAGTGTGTTTCAAATAAGAATCCAACTCTTGGGGCACATTATCATCCTCTGGAAAAAATGCTAACTATTTTAAGACCACCATATCTGCTTGTCACTGTACAAAGCTTTATGGGGGTCAGCTAAGATTTATATATGATATAAAAATGGAAGTAACTGTGAGAACTTCACCCGTGCAGAAATGAAACCAAACTAACAACTAATTTAAATACCTTAAGTCTTCAAAAGCAGTTGATTGGTTTGTCAATGGAGAAATAAAACCAAACAAACAAAAAATCAAACTGTCAACCAGTTATTTTATTTTATTATTTATTTATTTTATTTTTTACAGAAAATTTTCTTATGGCTGATTAGTTATGTGGTGAAAATGTTAATGGTTAAAATGCTTTCAGCAAATATGGCTAAAGCAAAGATGCTTATAGTGAAAGTACTGCAATACTCTGATGCTTCCTAGTTTCTAATTATGAAAGACAGATATATCAGAATTTTTACCTAAAGACTTACTTTTTTAAAGAGTTTTTATTTATTATTTCCAGAAAGAGAGGAAGGGAGAGAGTCAGAGAAGGGGAGAAACAGAGAAACATCAATGTATGGTTGCCTTCCACCTGCCTCCAGCCACAGATCTGGCTGGAGACCTGGCTTGCAATCTGGTTATGTGCCCTGACTGGGGAATCAAACCAACAACCTTTGGGTTTGCAGGCCAGTACCTTATCCACTGTGCTACCAGCCAGAGCAAGACTTACATTTTTTTTTACACTCGTTTTTATTTGATAGATGATACTACAAGCATGAATAAATCCCTAAATTTAAACATAGAATAATCATAGCTATACCCTATGACCCAGCAATTCCATTCCTGGGCATACACTGAACAGAAAATGTTTATGTCTATCAAAAGTCATGTACTAGAGTGTCCAAGGCAGCTTTATTCATTATAGCTCAAAAGTAGAAACAACCTAAATGTCCATCAACAGTTGTTGGGTAAATAAATTGTACTATAATTTAAAATAGAACACTACACAGCAATTAAAAAAAAAAAAAAAAACTGCTACACACAACATGAATCACATAGAGGTATGTGGGTGAAAGAAGCCAGACACAAAAGAGTAACTGTTGTATGACTCCATTTCTATGAAGTTCATGAGCATGTAAAATTAGGTTAGAAAATATTACACTGGAGAAGGGGACTTCTGACTAGAAAGTGCTATAAGGAAGCTTTCTGGAGTGCTGGAAATGTTCTCAATTTCAATCTGCAGGCTAGTTATATATGGGTGTGTTCACTTTCTAAAAATTCAAGCTGTACATGATATTTTGGCACTTTACATCAGTTTTATATCTGTTTTTAGAAGGAAAAACAGTTAAATATAAAAAATTGAAGATTCATTGAAACATTGTCTGCCACTGTGCTTTTTGGGTACATGGCATTCTTATCCATGTCCATGGACAAAAGTAGGTGAGAGCACATAACTGTATTGTTGTGGAATGCCCTGTGGACTGTCCTGAAGGAGCTCACCAGCTGTCCTGCAGACCCCTATGTAAACAGACACATTTCAATACAAATTAAAAGTATGGGTTTTGTTGGTTTTGTTTTGTTTTCACTCTACAATTTACTTAGCATCTATTACATCCCCAGGAAGAGTTCTGAACATCATATTTATTAACATATGAGTATGTGCTTCCATTTCCTGTACCCACACATGTATGGGCCTCTGTCTGTGATCTATCATAGACCTCAACTAGAGTTCGATACAGTAGGGTTAAATTCCCTTATCTGTGAAAATTATCTGTTTCCTAATAGGCGCAATAATTACTACCTTACAGGAATGCTATGAAGATTAAATTGAGATTTTTGTACATAAAAGCATGTTATAAACTGAATAAATGAATTAATTTGTGTTTCTGTATGTGTATCTGTTTCTAATGAAATATAAGACACTTGCTTTTATTTTAAAAGAAATAGGACGGCTGCCCTAAAGAATACCAGTCACTTCTAACTTCTCTCTCAGTTCTGAATAAGCCAGAAATTCCCACAGAGAGAAACTGAGGCTCAGAGTCCGTCCTCCCCTCCTCTCTCTCCCCCACCCCAACCTCCCCGGGGCTCCAAAGGAGTTCAAGAAAGGTCTTAGCGCAACTGCGGCCTCCCAGCCAGCCTGGACTAGTCAGCCCTTCCCCCAACCCCTCCGACTCCTTTGTGTCCGGCTGGGAGCCTCCAGGCACACCATCTTGAACCACTGAGCCTCCCCACACCCTCAGCCCCCTTTTACTGACCCAATCAAACTCACTGAAAGCCTCAGCTGCTCCTTTACATACCCGCCAGACACCTCCAGGAAGGTCAAGGCCAAGTTGAAAGTTGAGTCTGTTTACCACTGGGAGCCCGTTTAGAGCAGCCCCACATGACCGCCTGAGACCTTTACAGCCAGGCCTTTGAGCTCGGCCGCCGCGTCCCCAGGGGTTCCGGCCAAGGGGACTTGGCACCACCTTGTCAGCTCCCGCCCCGGCCCTGGCTCTAGCCCGCCAACCAGGGACTGGGGGCGAGAGGGGCCCACCCACCCCACTTGCAGCATTTGTTAAATTATGGTTTACTTTTTCATAAAGCCTAGGTGACTTCATTCTACCAACAGTGTATGTGGTCGGAAGGACCGACACCTTCAGGTTGGTAGAAATGCTAATTATTTTAAGACCACCCTATCTCATAAATGATGGGAATTTATTTATATCGGTGATGCTTCTTTTTCTGGAAAGATCAGGGCTTGGCTCCTGGCCCAGACTACTCAGCCTGGCGAAACTGCTTGGGGTTTCTCTCTGTTTTAGGAAAATAACCTGATCAAGTGTGATCATTTCTCTTTCTCTTTAGTCTTTTACTCTACCCTTTCTGTCTGCATGTTCTCTCACCTGTCTTCAGTCTCTTGGTATCTATCTTTCTTTTCTTTTTTATAATTGTAGTTTTCTTCCTGCCTTTCTTTCCCTCAGTCTTAGTTACCTTGCTTTTTGGGTGCTCTTTCTTGTTTCGTTCCTTTTTGTCTTCATTGCTTACTTACTGCCCCTCCCACTACAGTTGTCCCCCCCACACACACACCACACACACACACCCTTTGTTCCTTCTCCCTTTCTTTCACTTACATTATTTTTTCTTTGTTTGCTTTTTTTTTGTCCTGTCATTTTTCTTTCTTTCATTTTAAAATTTTCCTTCCTTTTTATCTTCTTCCCTTTCTTCTGTTCCTTTAATTAATTTCTACTTCTTTCTCCCTTAGGTCCATCTTACTTTTTCTAACCCCTTTCCCTCAACACATACACTCGGTTTTCTTCTCCAGCCTTCTGTACTTTCCATTGTTCTCCAAAGTCTGAAAAGGGCTTGCTGGGCAGCAGCTGTCTACAAGGCTGGAGCCTGCCCTTGGCAGGGGGCAGCCTTGCAGGCCGACCTAGATCTGCGTCACCCACCCATGGATACCTGCCAGTGACTAAAACTACAGGCCGGGAATGCAATGTGCCAGAACCCTTCTCCTTAAAATGAAATCAGACAGTCTCTCCTGGCTTTAGGAAAATCTTTTAAACAAAATGAAGATGGGTCTGGGGACTACAAGGAACAGAGAGCGAAGGCCTGGATGGTCAAGAGGAGGCCACTATCACCTTCGGGCAGCCCTGCAACATCCTTGGGATTAAGACTCTCTTGGGACAAACCTAAGTTGATTCAAAGGCTGAGACATGAGGGAGCCAGCTTCGAAGTTAGAGCTGATCAACTGTAGACTCCATCTTGGAACAAATGGATCTATGAAGAAACCAAAAGATGGTCTACTAAGAGGGGAGGCTACCTCCAACCACACCACACTGCTGTCCTTACCAGTAATGCCTAGAAATAGGAGAAGCCTAAGCCAAGTCCACAAACTGTGAGTGGGGTCTTGATTAGGGTGGGAGGGAGAGAGGGAGGGAGTAGAGAAGCAGGGGCACAAAATTTAGGGTCGCTGAACAGAGACCCAGGGCCTTTGGCCTCTGGTCTTGTAGCTCTGGGCAGGCAAGCAGACTGCTTCTTACATGCCTTGTGTGTAGCTGGCAGAGTTGGAAGGCCCATTGGCTCCAGTCCCCAGCCTCCTCTTTGGCCCTTGGGCTTTACTGGGGGTGAAGTGGGAGCTGTATTGTGCCCCAAACATTAGGAATTCTGCAAGGATTTGTTCTAGCTTGGTGTGATGAGCAAAGTCACCCACCCACCCATGCCTCCATTTTTCTATCTGCACTGTGTAAGAAGGGAAGGGCTGGATCAACTGCTCTTGAAGTCCTCCTCAGTGCTCACTTTGGGCAGAAGAGAGGCAGGAAGGCAGAATCAGGGAGTGTTGTTGGTGGTTGAGCAATTCAGCATGAAGGAAGATTGCAGAAGAAACCACAAAGACACTAAGTTCCCCTCTGAGTATTCCATGTGGATGTAGGTAGGGTGTGGTATGGTTAGTAAGGCCTAGAGGGAACCCAGCTCCCTTGCCTGGCATCTGTGGGGCAACTGTCTTGAGCTGACTAAGATGGGACAGTCATCCCCAGGGTGTGAACTCTGACTTGTCTATTAAACAAGTCCAAATTGGTACGGGAGATCATCTCCACCTTCACCCCATAATTCCTTGAAGAGCCTTCAGCACTCCCCCCACCCACCCACATACACTTGGAAATGGAGTAATAGGGATGGGATTCTCAAATGAGGACCTACAACCAAGGCCTTTGGGGGCCTTTGGGGTTTGTAGCAGCTTCCAGGGTCCTGAGAGATTCAGCTTCCTTTGTTCGAGCCCCTAAGATGGCACTCAAGAATGAGAAATATAGGAGAAAACCTACTTCCAAATTCAAGAAAGCAATTTAAGTTGTTTACAACTTTACATCTCCACCTAGTTTTTTACCCTCAGGGAATGTGGAAGTGGTGATTACTATCAGGGTAAATGCTGGCTATTCTCAGAGTTACTCTTGTATAGACTCTAAGAGACAAAGATGGAGTTTTCACTCTAAATCAAGAGGAATGTCAGCACCAAGGTCCTGGTTCCTTGAGTCCCACCTTTTTGGCCTGAAGTGGAGCTATCCATTTGAGGCTTGAAGGAAAGTACAGTTTAAGAGATTTGATCTCTTGCTGGGATTCACCCATTTCCTTTGCTGGCCATTCCGATGGCCCAGAACTTAACCATCTTGTGGCCTACCTTTCCCTTCTCTGTCTCTTTCCTACCTCCATAGCAAAAGGTTTTCCCTTCTCTTCCCACTAAGATACCCATTTTAAGAAACAAAGTTGGGAGGGGAGAAAGGCAGACATTTTACTTACACACACTCATCTACCTTTCTGAATTTCACCTCCGGCCTGACATGAACCAGGTTGTTCCTGGTTACTACCTGAGAACTCTGACCTGGAGGAAAGTCCATCTTAGCGCAAGATTCCCAAGGTTCTGCACTAGCCATTTACCTCAGATCCCAACACCTTACGAGGCTGCAGAAGTCAGGTCAATCATCTGCAGCTTATCTATACTGACCCTAAATGTCCAGAGCTGATATTGGGCCATACACATGGAATCCCTTCTTCAAAGTGAGATTTGAGATTGAAGCAGAGCTCTGGATTTATAACCTATCTTAACTCTGTGTTGCTTGAGCTTAAACTAGTACTTCTCCTCTAGCCTCCTTCAGAGGTTTTCTAAGAGTTTTGAGAGGGCAGATAAAATGTCCTTAACTTTAAGTTAGAGAAATCACCCATCAAATTTTTAAATATATATTTGGTTTCCATATAGTCCACAGCTTTATCCATGATTAGAGGGGACTGTAACTGCTATTGGCCCTGGGTGCCAGAACTCTGTCCCTGGAGACATTAAGAACTTTGTTCTCCCCTTGTGTGGCTTTAATGGCTGGAATTGGGGCTTGGAAGAAGATTTCTATCTTGGAGGCCACTAACACAAGGGGCTAGGCACTTATACACTTAGAAGAGTAAAGAAGTTTTCTCCTATTAAATAATTAGTTAGGGGTCTCTCTGATTGGGGGGTTTTGTGGGACTCTCACTTTCTCCCCCCCCCCCTTTTTTTTTTTTTTTTTTTTTTTTTTTTTGAATAATAGGAAGCCCCAAATTCCCCAGTTACCTAATAATGTAGTTAATTATTATTTGGGGTTGGGAGGATCCTTACAGATCATTCAGTTCTAGCCACTTGTGTACTCAAGGGACTGGGTGACAACTCCCTAGGGAAATAAGCTGCTTTGCCCAAATAAGAATGAATTGACCTCAGGAAATCAATGGTTAGTTCTCTGGTTCCAGGCAGGCAGATAGCAAAGCAGCTAGATACAATGTTGAAACTTCCAGTGATTCCTTGACTGTTCCTCTTCAAGACTTCCAAGAGGAGTCCCCAAAGCCAGGCAGACTGGGATATGAGTGTGTAGAAGCTCCACAAGTTCAGCTCCATGTCTACCAGGCCCTACAGGATCAAAGCTTGGTCACAAGAGTAGTCCCTCCCAGGGGTGCTTGTCTGGCTGTTCCAGCTCCACTAAACAAGGCCAGAGCTCCCAGTTTCCCATCCCTAAGCTGGAAACTCCATAGGAATGGGGCTCAACCCTGGAGGCCCAGAGGGAGGCCTGCCGAAGAGCCATGGGAAGCAGACCCCATTGTTCTATCCTTTCCAACCCCTCAATAACCCTGGGATCTGGCTCAGGCCTAGCCCAGATCCCCAGCTATGTGTGTGTTTGGAGATGAAGCAGACAGGGGTGGAGAGTGCTCTTCAACCTGGAATCCTCCACACCAGCCTACATTCAGGTTCTGCCTCATTTGTCGCCTGCTTGGCTCATCTGCATGGTTTTTCTAGCCTCAGGAATCATCTGTTCCAGGGGCGCAGGTCAAGGCTTGGACCAGGGGAAGTACAGATGGACTGTGAGCCAGGCCCTCATCCCAGGACCCTTCATGCCCCAAGATCCGTGCATTCTAGGCCGGTTAGGCGGCCCCCTCCTGGTAGGAGAATTCATAGGAACCAAGGGGACCCCAACAACTCTCCATAGGATGAGAGGCGGCCTAAGGACCTTACCCTTTTTGTCCAAAAGCCTTACTTCCCTTCTTTCCATGTGTGTAAACACCCGTTGGGCAGATTTTTTCAGTTATGCTATCCAACTGGCGGCTAGGTTTACCGCGGCGCGTGGATGGCAAAGCGGCCCAAGGGCGCGGGTGAGGTCTCTAACCTCAGACAGCGCAGCTGCAGAGTATTCGAGCTTCCTCCCAAAGCTTGCTTCCCCACACAGAGACCCCCTCTAGGCCAGCATGTGTAGTCTGCCTTCCAGGGATCCCTCGCCCTGAGACGGAGATTCTATTCAAGGTGGATTCCTATTCAAGGTTTCCGCTGTAGGAAAACCCTTTTAGTGCGTCTGCGGGCGGCGTGCTCCTTCCTTGTCAACTGTTAGTTAACAAGTTGTTCCCTGGACACCCTCTTGCTCAGGGACTCCCGCCTGCAGACTCTTATCTTACAGGTACAAGTCTCTTGGAGGAGCACATTAAGAGTCCTCATCATCTTAACCTATGTGCTAGGGACTGTAAGTGCCCTGTAGGTATGTGTCTTTTATTTAATCCTCACAATAGAACAGGGTAGAAGACAATTTGGTGGTGGAAGACACTCCCACCACCCTGTTTCACTTTGAAGCTGTGTCCTTATGCACAACAAATTTGCACCTTGCTCTGAATCAACTGAGGCCCTAACTCCGCAGTGTCTGAAAAGTCCTTTTGTGCACACCTACAGCACTGCAGAAAGGCAGAGCATGGTGGGGCCCACTGAGTGCCAAAACATGTACCGGTTCTGACTTCTCCCTGGGTGAAAATTGGGTGAGACTGAAGACTCTGAAGTCAATTCCATGGGGTTTCTCAAGGGCTTATCCTCAGAAATTGAGGGTGAAAGTTGATGTGTGTGTGGTTTTGGGGGATATGCATCCACAGCTTTACTGATTTGTTTTCTAGTGGCAGATTTCATTTATATAGAAAAGTAAACAGAGGCCCTGGCTGGTAGCACAGTGGATAAGACTCTGGCCCTCGAACCCAAAAGTCACCGGTTTGATTCCCAGCCAGGGTACACATAACCAGGTTGCAAACAAGGTCTCTAGCCAACTCTGTAGCTGGAGACAGGTGAAAGGCAACCATATGTTGATGTCTGCCTCTCCCTTCCCCTCTCTCTAAAAAATAATAAAATCTTTAAAAAGAAAAGTAAACAGTGAAAAAGAGTAAAATTCACATATATAGTAGAATAGAATAACCCCTTATACCTATTATTCAGCTTCAACAATTACCAACTTATCTTATTTCATTATTTTCTGAACTATTTTATAGCAAATTCCAGACATCACTTCACTCAAAGGTACTTCTATTTGAATCTTTAACAGATAAGAACATTTTCCTTTGCCTTTCCTTTCTTTAGCTTTTAACAGAACCTCCATGTGATTATCTCAAATTTAAAAATTGGCAATAATCCTTAATTTTATTCATGTTTTAACGTCCTCAGTTCTCTCAAAATGGTCTTTTTACAATTAGTTTTCAAATCATGTTCTAAACAAAGTCTATCATTACATTTAATTGATATGTCTCTTAACTTATTAAAAACTTGTAATAATTCCCTCCTCTTTTTTTTTTTTTTTTTTATGCCATTTATGTATTTAAAAGTTTGGGTCAACCCAATTCTCAAAGGTATTGGTTATCCCCAAGAAAAAAATCACTTCTTGCGCTCGCTTCGGCAGCACATATACTAAAATTGGAACAACACAGAGAAGATTAGCATGGTCCTTGAGCAAAGATGACACACAAATTCGTGAAATATAAAATATATTTTAAAATATATTTTAAAAAATCACTTCTTTGTGTTGGACCAAACAATATATTCTTACAGGTTCCTGCCCCTCTGTTCACTGCAGCCAGCTGTTCCCTCCACTCCCTTCCAGAGAAAGTAGAGGTGGGCTTGGCAGAGCCTCCTATTGCCGCCCCCCCCCCCATTTCCTGACTTCCTTTGGTTCCCGTGTTGCTCTTACAATGAGGGGTCTCCCTCCCTCTCCCACTCTCAGACAGCCAAGAATAGGATCCTCTGATGAGTCTTTGTGTTACTTAGGTTTCAGAGAGTGTCAAAGACTGAATACACAGATCCATATCTACAGGCAAGATTGCTGCTATTGGGGCAAGACTGTCTAATTCCTCCTTTAGAGATACCCCCGAAGGCCTCCACACTTTCCAAGGGAACCGGAGAGCATGGTCTGTTTCCAAGGTGGAGCAGCAAGGCTAGCTTTGCCATCTCTTACTCCACCCTGTTTCTAGGACATTACCGACACACAGAGGTTGAGCTTCTTCTGTCCCTGCGCTGGCCCACTATGCCAGCTATTCGTTTTTCAGTTCTATTAGCCTCAGTCTCTTCGTCTGTAAAATGAAAGTGATCATCTCTGCCCAACCTTCCACACAGGGCAGTTCTTAGACACAAATAAAGATGAGGTAAGTGAAGACTCTGTAAAGAGTACTACACATATGTAACTAGTAAATTGTTTCTCTCTGTGTCCGAGGAGGAGGTAAGGATTTCTCTTGGGGGATGAGGAACCAGCCTACCACCTTTTTCTGGCCTCGTATCTATAAACAGCCCCCTTCTAACCCTCGAAACTAAGGAGAGTCCTGTGCTTGGTGGTGCCCAGAGAGAGCCTCCTGGCATGGAGAAGAGTACCAGGATGCCCACTCTTCTTTCTCAGAAATGGCCAAGGAGCCAGGATTTTTGTCTTAGCCCTGAACCTCTTCCCCACTACCCTCACCCCTTCCCTTTTTCTAGGCTCCCAGCTTTGGTGCATCAACCACACCAAAGACCCAACTTGTCTCCAAAAGGAATTTCAGGAAACACTAGCTGGGCCCTGGGGACAGAGTGTGAAGGGGGTCCAACCTGACAGCAAGCCAACACCACTGCCAGAAGGCGTTTGCTCTCTGGGACCCAGTGAGAAAGAGTCTCCGTGAGCCAGTGCAGAATGCAGTGCAGACATCATTGAAGTCCTCAAATTTTTTATTTCCCAACTATACCTAACTCATAAAAGCTAGCAAATGTAATAAATTCTTCCCTGAAGAACATGATTTTAATCAATTATTGGGTTAGTCAAGGTGATTCATGTGTGAAATGCAATTTGCCTTCATAAACTGAGACTTGCACAAAACTTCTCTTTAGCCTTTGAAGGTCTTGGAGTGAAATATGTGTGACTGTAGCTTATGGAGAGTTCACCCTGTCAGCAGGGGTATGAAGAGATTGAATCTTGTTTTCTCAGCTGCTGGTTTCTGTCTTCGGAAATCTGGTGTTCTACACACACACACACACACACACACACACACATTTATGTAATTTAGTCACTTGTTTTGCAATGTCTGCAAAGGACACGTGAAGACATCTCCTAACAGAATAGAAAGTTATGCTGACTTTTGCTTCAGCTGACCTGGCAGGTCTCTCTCCTTCTACTGGGACCTCTAAAATTAGGTTCTACCTACTGTGCAGCATGGAGTTGCTCTTGTCTGAGCATTATATTCCTTTCTGTCTAATGAAAAGCCCCTTATTCCAGGCCCCACATCTACAAAACAGGCTCTTTCCCAGAATAAGTGCAGGCTCCCTACAGAGCCATTAGCCCTGCAGGACTGGTTCACAGCATCAAGGAGTCTACATTTTTTAAAAAACCTTTTTGAGATAGTGGGGCTAGGAAGCTGAAGCTATTTGGCCAAAGAGATCCTGGGGATACAGGGCCGGTAGCGGCACAGGTTGACTACTCTAGGCAGTGACATCTTTTGGTCAAGCTCCTTCCCCAGACCCCCAGAACAAGAGTAGGGAGGTGGTAAGAGGTGGAGAGGGGCAGGGGGGATCCAAAGGCCAACTTCAAATCCCGCATTCATGGTTTAACCAGAGAAGGGGCAGGAGACTCAGTCTTGTGTCTAGGTTCCAGAGGAGAATATGGGGTTTGGGAGGAAGAAAGGAAGGAGAGACTTAAGAAGGAACAGCAGGATGGCTTGTTTTGTCCTAGTCTTTTGTTTGGAAAATTCTAGCTAGGAGCCAGTTTCCAACTAAGAAAGGTCTGCTTTCCTTCCTAGTTTTCTTTTCCCTTTGGGCTCCTTTAATTTCCTACCCTGATTTGGAGGCTGTATTTCAAACACCCTGTAAAAGGGAAGCTATATTTCAAACACCCTGTAGCTCCCTCCGGATCCCATAACTCCACCCTGGCTGGTCCCCAAAGTCCCCCAGCTCCTACCAAATAGCAGGTAAAGTCTGTCTCCATTTGAGTGTCATCCTGGAATTTATTTTTACACCCATGGCCAGACCAAGAAGACTGCAAACTGAAAAATATTAAATCCTCTCTTCCTTCTCTGGCCCATTTGAATTTCCAGTTTCAGGAGGCAAAAAAATTTTGATGTTGTTTCAAAAGATGCGGGAATTTAATAAGTACATATGGTGGCAGGCCACCCTCCCGACAAAGACAAATGTATTTGCTCCGTAAGACATCTGAAACACTTCCCACAAGCACCACCTGCAAAAAGGCAGGCTGACAGAACAGCCGCAGGCAACCGCACCCTCTCACACACAGATGCTCTAACTTAGCACTTGGATGAGCCAATTAACCAGTGACTCTTTAATTCTTTCACCAGATCTGAGGGGCTGAATCCAGAGGAACTCCCTCCTCCAACTCCAGAGAAATGAATGCAATCTGTGACTGACAGAGAGAAAGAGAGATGGGAGCATACATAGAGAAAAGAAGAAAGGTGGAAATTAGTTAAAGAAATTAGGGAATTCAGTGTACCAGAGCATACAGAACAGAAGTGAAGTCCTATCCAGCTGGACAGGAGGGCAGCAGGGGTTGGAATCATCCAGAACCCATATTGACACAGATACAGATCACCCAGCTCAGCACCTGCCCATGTTGGTTTTCTGAGATGCCAAAATAACCAGACAACTCAGCCAATTCCAGGAGAAATCAGCCAGAGCCACTGTTTGGCTTTTCTTTGACCAAACAATAGTTGATTGGCTGGAATCTTCACTTTACCTGAGTTAACTCCTGGGGATTTGGTCAGGCCCCCTTTGCCCTTATCTAGGGGTAGATTCCCCTCCCCCTAACCCCCATGATGGGGGTTGGGGGACCTCTTATCTCTACTGATAGAATATTAGAAAGAAAGTATTCTGTTCTGAAGTTTATAAACAAAACAACATAGAGTGATCCTGAAGTTTTATCAATTATAATCTTATCTCCTTGATCAGGTTATGGATCAAAAGTAGGACCAGAGAGAGACCCACTTATAATTTTTACCTGAAAAGCCAACACATTTTTGTTTTAATTTTTATTCTTAATCTTATTTTTGGCTATCTCCTCTTGCTTGGTATGACAGAGCCACAACTACATGTACACAAAGAAAGCTAGAGGCTGAGTATTTGGGGCAAATACTCAGATTCCAAGCCCCCTCCTCCCATTTTAGCCACACATGTCAAGTGGAACCAAGCTGGGGCAGGGGTGACAGAGGAATAAGATTGCAGGTATCCCTCTGGGATGATAAGGAATTTTCCATTATTTAACGGTTCCTTTGGAGCGGACTGACAAACGATAGCAGAATCCCCAGGAAGCAAGAGAAATGAGGGAGGAAGGGGAGGAATGGCTGGTTTGGGGATAAATCCAGTGTGTTGATAATTCCTGTGATGTTTGAATCACTTCAGCCCTGAGAGGCTGCTCTCTGAGGAGGCACCAGCAACCCGGGAGGTTGGTTCCGGGCTCTCAGGTCAGAGACCTCCTCCCCAGGGCCCTCTGCTGGCTCCTGGGAGGTGGGATCTCCTCCAGCACTCCCTCCCTAACCCAGATGTTCTCCCACCCCAACTAGAGCAACCCTTACCGGCCTTCTCCACACAATTCATTCTCCAAGCTTGCTAAGAATCCTTCTGACCAAGGAACCATTTGTCCAATCTTTTTAACCCAACTCCAGCATATCTCTTTAATCTTTCTGTGCCCCCATTTCCCTGCATTTTTTAGCCAGGGCGACTCAGAAAACAGCTGAGACACCAGTGGAGGGAGGAAGGGGAGGATTTGGGCGAAGCTGTGGGGAGGGATCTTGACCCCAGACCCATGTTTCTCCTGTACAAGTTGCATTCCGCTGCTGATCGCTCCAGGGACACCACAGCAAGCGTCCTGAGTCAACCTAACCGAAATGGGTGGGAGCAGCGGACCCACAGGGATTAGATGACTGCTTTTGCCCCACGTCACCCCCCGCCCCGGGAGAGGGCTGGGGGATCGAGGGTGGGCAGCTCAGTGCGGGGAGGTGAGAATCAGGCTTGCTGGCCACCTCACCAAGCCCTGGGATAACCGCACAGCAGGCCGACCGTCAATAACGCGTGGGTGAGATTGCCCGAGCAGGTCCCAGCAGTCGGAGTGGGTCGGGGAGCAAGAGACCACTGAGTCCATGCCCTCAATTCTCACCTTGGCGCTAGGAGACCGCAGAAGGTCACAGAGGGAGGCATTTCGCGCTTTCTACTTCTTTTTGTCCGAGCTTCGTCCCAGACGCCACTCGGTTCGTCCGGAAGCTCAGGCGCCATCCCCAGGTCAGCCCCAGCTAGCGTCTGCGACTTCCTGCCAAAGAGACCCCCGAAACAGTGTCTCCAAGAGTGGGTTCTGCCGTGCCGGGTGAAACCGTCCAAAATCCAGCGAGCCACGCTGACCCGGAGAACTGAACTTGGGAAGCCCCGCAACAGTACATATATTTCAACTTGGAAAATGAACGGCTACCGAGACTGACTTAATTTTTGCTGTGAATGGTTCAATAATTTCCTTTCTCACTCTTCAGCCGATCTCAGTTGTATAAACCTGGTCTGGGAGCTAAAGGGGTTAGTTCTATTTCCCCACCCCCACCCTGCCCCGGAATAAGTCTTTCTACCCTGATTATCAACTTCGTTCTGGTCAAGTTAAACTTCTCAAATTTGCATTAGAAAAAATTTTTGTATTTTTCAAAAACAAATTAAACCAACAGCCTGATTATCTTTCTTTCTTTAATTAATGATGTTGTGTGTGTGTGTTTTAAGATTTTATTTATTAGTTTTAGAGAGAGAGAGAGGGGAAGGGAGAGAGGCAGACAGCGAGAGAGACATCCATGTATGGTTGCCTTTCACCTACCTGCCTCCAGCTACGGACCTTGTTGGAGACCTGAACAGTCTGATTTTCATTAGTTCTAATTATCTGGGGGAAGTCTACATTTTAGTTGTTATAAAGATTGTGAAGATGAGACCTGAATAAGCAGAAGTAGAGTTTAAAATTTTTCTGTTCATGAAATTGTTCATAATAATCTTTTATCGTCTACATAATTAAAATAAACACTTTTGGAATAATAATTTCCCAATTTTAATCTCTTAAAATAATGTTTATTGAAGAAAAAATTCAAAAGTTACAAAAGGACAGACATTGAAAAGTGTATACTTCCTCCTGCCTCTTCGCCCGAGTCTGTGTCCTTAAAAAACATCGCCTTTAGCGCAATGGCAGCGTACCATACACAGAGCTTTGTATTTTGCCTTTTATTTTTTAAAAGCACATATTGATGATTTTATATAATTACTAATTCTTCCTTTTTAATGACTATTTTATTGTACTGCTGTGCCATAATTTATTTAACCAGTCAACTATTTATATTTAGTTTCCAAATCTCTCTTCCTTTTCTGTTATTGCATATTATATACATTACTTTCTGGGTATACACGAGTATATCTATATAATATAGTCTTAGAAATGGTCCATGTCAAAGGCCTTGTGCTTTTTAAAATAGTCATCAAGGTTGAAGCTATTTTCATAGTGTTGAAAGCAAGGGGTAGTCCCTTTTTTCAGAGAACTGTTTATGTCCTTCCCTTTTTCTCTTGGTTTTATTGATCTAGTTTCTCATTTTTTTTTTCATATTTTATAAAACATGAGATAGTGGTTTTGGTTGTCCAATAGGGTTGTAAGTGTAAGGGAGGATTTAGCACCTACCCGGCTAGGTTTTGGAGTTTCTCCGGCAATTTTGCCTTTAGGTGGGGGACGAACGGAGGGGATGGAGTGCAGTTTTGGGACCGCCACCATTTTGGATTTTCTCTTGCGGAATTCCGTCTTTTATGAAATATGGGGAGAGATGTGTTTTCTCTTAATCATTCCCTCCTGTGCTCTGACTCTCCTTTGTATTAGAAGACAGGAAAACCCAAGGTCAGACTGGGAGGGAAAAGAGCTTGAGCGCTACGGCGCTGAGACCTCCGCGCCCGCGCTGTGCAGCCTCTTTGCTTCAAGCTTCAGCCCTGGGGAAACCCCACTGCAGCCAGCAGCGTTTCACCCTAGAGCTTGCGCTTACAAAACAGTAGAAAATTGGTGTGGGGGTTAGATAAGGCCCCTCCAAAATCCTAGCAGACGTGTTTCTGGGGATCCTGCACTTTCACCCTGGCAGAGACTGACGTGTGTCCTCTCAGCCTCCAGTTCGCAGGGTACTGGTAGAGAGCTGTGTGTGCGCCTGGCGGCTGCCAGGACCCAGGGACGGCCACGCGCCTGTGTTTCTTCAGAGGAGGGGATACTGGGAGGGTCGGTGGGCTTGGAGTTGGGGTACAAGGGAGTCGGCGGGATCTGAATGGCCAGAAAAGCCGCCTGTCACTATCCCCGAAGGAGCCCTTCAGCTGCTTGGTCCTTACGCTCGCTCGGTGGGCTGACGCCCCCACCCCAATCCTGGCACCCCAAACTCCAGTGTGAGGGGTGCTTGTTCACAAACGCAGCCCCTTTCAACCACACCAAATTCTCCACTGGCGAACAAAAAGGAGCCATCGCCAGCACTTTCAGGAATTCTTTGGGAGACGGAATGCTTCCGGTCCATTTCCCATACATGAGATACCAGTCAAGAGCCTGGGCAAAAACGTAGGTAGACTTTTAGAGGGAAGGTCAAGAGGGAATTCTCACTCTGCCTAGTTCCATCATTAGGATCTAGGTCCATCCAAGAGCGGAGACACTGCTAACATTCACTGTTTCCCTTGTAAGCCAGGAACTAGCCAGCAACTTGAAAGAGGACTTCAATCTCATCCAATGCCTCAGGATAGTGGTTAAGGTTTGAGAAATGAGATGTTATTGTTATTTTTATCTCCTCAGAACTGTCAAAAGTCGGGTCTGGATTTGGATGAGAGTTTTGAAGATTTTAAAAAATATTAAGATAACTTACTTTTTTGTTTGGTTGGTTTTTTGTTTGTTTTTGTTTTTGCCAAAAGACCTCTCTCTCAGGAGAGGCCCATGGGGCTCCCTTACCTGACTTCTGACCAAATGATATTAACTTTTTCATCCCACCCATTATTGTGTTATTTTGGGGGAGAAAAATATTCCAATTTATCCTTTTAAAAATGGCTTGAATTAATGTAAACTACACACTTGGGTTTAAGACCTCAGCTCCAGTCCAGAAAGGCAGGTGGTCTCTGCCCATCCCCATCACAGGGACACACTCCCACCCTGTCACTTCATTCAGAGCTCATCTTCCAGGGGGCTTTTCTAGGAGTCTTCCCTTTCTTGGGAGAAAGGTTGAGAAGAGCATTAGAGAAGGATTTGAGGGTAGAGCCAGTGTCACTGGGAGCAGTGGGGGCCCCTGAAGCAAGTAGCTGTAGCCAGACCAATCAACCTTCTAATGATGGTGGCTCTCTCCACTCTAGACAGATGGCCTGTGAACCTGGGGCCATGACCCACATGGACTTTGTCCATCCCCCATGACACCAAAGGAAAACCACTATCATCCTGGCCTTTCCCAGCAGCCCGGTGTTTGAGGTTGACACTGTTTCCCATCAATCTGATCTCTTTTTAATGTGTAAGCAAAACTTTAAAAAGCAATGGGAAATCAGAAGCTGAGAATACTGTTTGGTTGTGCAGTCCCTGTGGATAATTCAACCCTTCTCCCTCCCTGTTCAGTGTTGAACTGAGAAGAATTTTGAGCTTCAATCCTTGAAATCATTGTTGACATTCTTTGACATCAACTTCCTCTCTCTCCCTCTTAATTTTTTACTGCTTCTTGTAACTTTTCACAGGCAGAGACTACTTGGGCAAGGTGAGTTGTGGTGGGGTAGAGGATGAGAGAACACTATTTTTCTGACCAACCTAGTGTGGCAGAAAGGTGGCTTCCACTCTGGAAGTGCAAGGGTGGGGGTGGGGATGAGTGGCAAAAGGCTAAACACAAGGTGCTCCAGCATAATCACCTGGGAAAAGTACAGACACACACCCAAGCGACCCCTCAGCTCAGGGTCAGGGAAAGGACAAGGAGAGAAGTCTAGAAAGGCAAAGAAGTTAACAATGTTTGGCTGTCTGGGGGCTTATCAGTGTGTCTGGGTCAGGTAGGGCCAAGAGACTTGCTGGGGCAGACATGCTGAGGTGGGGCTGCACAGGTGAGGAGGGGCTGCCTGGGGACCAACATGCCCCACTGACAGCCCCTGAGACCTGAGACCATGTTTTGACTGGGCTTCTGGACCTGATGTGCCTTTTGGGACCCTCCAGGTGAAGGAAGAAGATAGCTGGTGAAATATTAACCCTTTCTAGACTCTGAAGGGGGAATTGGGTGGAGGATACAGAGAAAAAGAGGGGGGAAGGCTGCTACCCCATCTCCTAACCACATCCTGGGAGTCACTTCCAAAGCCTTGGAATGCCAAACCCCTGGTCACTGGGAAGGTCCAAGTTCTTGGCTTTCCTCTGCCTCTTGGCTCCTCTTCCCAAAAGAGTGAAAAAAGGTCACTCCTCCAGGTAGGGGGGTGAAGGGTGATGAGTAGAAATCACTAGCTATTTGACAAGGGATGATGCTTCAGATAGGTCAGAAAGTCTTAAAGTAAATTAAGAGTCCCCAGGATACCAGGGAGGCTGGGGAGTTGTGGAGACTGCTACTGGTTGGGTTCAGTGATGTTTACAAGCCTCAATATCCTCGCCCATGGCCAAGCTTGGGGCTTCTATGTGGGGGCCATGTTAGGGGCCAGACTTGGTGCCTCCCTACAGTGAATCAGGCTTCTGACCTCGGAGGCATCCCGGTCTCACTCTGAGGGTAAACATCCTCTGCCCTTTGGAAACTGGTGGGACAAGAAAGGCAAGGAGGGGGTGCGGGGGAGACAGAGGGAGGAAAAGAAGGAGGCCTAGGTGAAGGGAAGCTCTGACATCCTCTTTTTCTTTCCTGCCAGGAATTCATTGGCGGCCCTCCGGCATACTCAAGCATCCCCTGGGATGTTGTTTCTCTCCCACTGTAAAAGAATCAGGCCAATTCAGCCTTGAAAATGAGACTTTAGAAATGGTTCTAGCCTTGGGGGAGGGGGAAAGGGAAAGGGCTGTGAAGTTTCAGCCTGATTCTTATTTCCTCAGAATCACCTAGAGACCATCACTCTAATGGGAGGACTGGGCCTCTGTGAAGAGTTAAGGGCACATTCAGGACAAGAGTGGAAACCCACACTTCTTAGGGAGGGAGTTGGTCACTAACCTTTAAGAAAATGGTTATCAATTTTTTTTTAAGATTTTATTTCATCATTTTTAGGAAGAGGGGAAGGGAGAGAGGCAGAGAGGGAGAGAGACATCAATGTATGGTTGCTTTTCACCTGTCTCCAGCCACAGATCTGACTAGAGACCTGGCTTGCAACCTGGTTATGTGCCCTGGCTGGGGAATCGAACCTGCAACCTTTGGGTTCGCAGGCTGGCACCTTACCCACTGTGCTACCAGCCAGGGCTTGGTTATCAATTTTAATGCTGAAGATGATGCGGTAGTATCCTGATGCATTCAAACAGATCCAGCATAGATCCTGATCCCACTGTCCACCAGCTTCAGGCCCCAGTGTCTTCACCTCCCTGAGCAGGTCAAAGAGGGATGGATCTTAATAGTTACAGAGGCTATGCTGGAATTAAATACCAGAGCCCAGCACTTATTGACAGAAAAATGTCCCACCAGCCTCGACCTGCTCTTAGACTTTACAAAGGCTCCAATGCCTATGTCCCAGAGAAACCCTTGGCCACTTGTCCTCTGCTCAGTCAGTCCTAGCCAATCGAATAATGGCTGAGAAGTGAATCATAGGAAAAATCACAGAACTCCACTCTTCTCCACAGCCCCCTGAGTGGGTGGAAGGAGGGAAGGAAGGAAGGAAGGAAAGAAGGAAGGAAGGAAGGAAGGAAGGAAGGAAGGAAGGAAGGAAGGAAAGAAGGAAGGAAGGAAGGAAAGAAAGGGAGAAAGAATTCAGGTCCCTTTCCTCTGCAGTTCAGGTAGCTCCCAACACCAAAAGATCCAAGGTCTCTCGAGAAGAGGTAGATGCTAGGTAATGATAGCAGAGACACTACATCCTGCATTTTCTGTACTCAATTTGCTCAAAAATGAAAATATTTTAGGCGAGCTGCTTGGCTGAACACCAGCTTCCTTGGAGTTGGTCTCCGGAACTAAGACCTGGACATTGCTGAGCCTCAGTTTTTCACTTTGTGAAACGGGGTATGCGCTGTTCCCACCCTGACTTTCTGCGGAGGCCCAGTGGAAGCAGTGACAGAATGGGGGTGATCACACTGGGCAGCGCAGCTTGGTTCCCCACACTGAAATCGAATTCGGAGCCCGTAGTCCAAGTGCAAGCAACCCTGGCCTCTCTATATGGGAGCAGGCAGTCCTCACATCCTCACGAGCGGTTTGGGGGATAATAAAGCTCATAAAGCGTTTTTGCCCCTGTGCCTGGCGCGTAATACGCGCTAAATAAACAGCAGTGGGGCGTATTCTGAAATGGATAATGGAGGAAGCCGATAGCACGCCCCCTGGGGAACCAAACACAGTAGATCTCTGCGACTTCGGGATATTTCGTCGGGAGCCGCTGCGGCGAAGCGTGGAGTGGAGTGAGAAAAATAATAAAATTAATTAAATTTTAAAATAACATAAAACCACCCAATAACTGGCTGTAGGGCCCTGCCCGGAACACACTGGGAGCTCGGGCGCAGCTCCCCCAACCTTTGCCCTATTTCTTCCAGGCCCGGGAAGATCCTCCTCGGACTTTCCTGGAGCAAAGGCCCAGCTTCTTTGCGAGATTTTTTTGGCCCCGCGGCCCCGGTGCCAGCGTCACCGGTCCTTGCTCCAGAGAGGGCTGCGCTCGGGTTTGACAGCGCGTGCGAGATGCAGCGTCGGGGAAGCGTGCTGGAAGTGCCCGTCGACCCGGAATTTTTCTCCATTCAGGGCCGGGACTCAGCCCTACTCCTTCGGTCGCTTGGAACAGCAACGGGGACCTGGGTGGTGGGGAGCGAGGTTCTCTTCTCTGTGCGTGCTATCTCAAATTTCAGGCGCACTCGCTGCACCTTTCCCCTCCGCACCTTCTCCAACAGAACCTCCAAACCAGCCCTGCATGGGCCTCCCTCTTTCCTGGGCTCCCCCACCCCCACCCTGACCTCTAAGTCTTCTCTCCAGAAACCGGGAAATGGAGGATGTGTTCCAATCACGCCTCCCCTTTCCCAGGCCCCTTCTCATGAATGGCATTTCCTTGAAGGGTCCCCAGAAGCAGAGCAAATCAGAATGCTAGGTGAGAAGGATAGGTTATAAGGTCGGCTGAGTTCAATGAAAGATTCCTCTTTGAAGGGTTCCTTTCTTCTCTTTTCTCCAACAGGGATGTTAGGGAATAATCAGGAAGTTTCAGCTAATCTGGAGGGCTGGCTTTTCTTCTTTCAGAAGCCCAGTCCCTTCATCAGACATGAATATAGCTACTAGGCATCAATTTACCAACCAGGTGACAAGGGATATGAATTTTTGTAGGTGCATTGAGCCCTAAGACACCAAGAGGCAGCAGGTCATTAAAAGGGTCTATTCAGGCTATGTCCAAAATACAACCAAATTGTAACATGAAGAAAATCAGAGATCTTGATTCAGATCTTTCATGTTTAAAAAAAGGGGGGTGGGTGAATTGTTAAAATAGGCAAATAGTTGAAAATACTTGTAATCATATTCATTTCACTGGGCCTCTCTGTTGATGGGTGTGTAGCAGACAGAATTGGAGATGTCAAACTAACTGGTCTAAAAACAAAACTAACCCCCACCCTCCTTTGAGCCTTTGCTTCCCAGCTATGAAAAGAAAAGAACTCAAGACAGTTTAGACTGTGGGAGCTCTGCCCATGAAGGTTGACTGTGGGAATTGACATGGTGAGTTTGGGTGGAAAGGCAGAAGGGTGGAGGGACTGAGAAATGCAGCAGACACTGAATCAGAGGCCCCCACACTAAGTCCGGACTCTGTCTTTGATGTCCCTCCCCAGCCTCAGTTGTCTCACCAGTAAGATGGAGATAATACTGATCCCACGGGACTGCTGTGAAGAGAAAACAAGGTAATACACATGGAATGCTTTATCACCATCAGACTTTCCTTGGCCTGTGCCACATTGCCAGGGGACTATGGCAAAGAGAGCAAGAGCAGCCCAGGGATGGGTATGAGCATCCCCTTGGCTACTTGTGCCCTGATATGTGGCTCAGTTACCTCTGTCTCACCCTCTGCCATATCCAAGTGGAAGTGAAAGTCCACTGCAACAGGCCTGCCTCAGCCCTTGTTTGCTTTGGCCACTGTGTGATGGCCCTGCTTGCTTTGCCAACAGGATTTTGGTGTTTGCTCTCCCACCTGGCATACCTGGCCTGGCACAACTGCTGAGGCAGCTGGCATTCTGCTCCCAGTGGTGCTCACAGCAAGCGGGATCTATCTTAGCATTTCCTGCTCGAGCTTCCTGCTGCTTCTGCCTTTTTCAGATGCTCCGGGTCCCTTTATATTATGTTCCTAAAACTACTAGGCTTGGGAAAGCAATCTTTGTCTTCAAAATGGCTGCTCTAAAAGTACATTCTCAAAGGTTAAGAGGAACCAGGAAAAAAGCCAGGAAATGAAATCCAAGAGCCAAAGAAACCAGCCACCAACTCAAGATTTTTAAAGGACTTGTTCTGTTTCCCTACACTTTCTTTCCTCCAGCTTTCTATGGGTAATAGTAGATGTTCTAGAGTAAAAAAGAAGGGAGTCCCTTGCTGAAGGTCACCCCAGACCAGTCAGAGCCCATGGTTTGGGAGTGTCTTGGCGGAAGCATGATTAGCAGGTGCCTGATGGGAAGAACATGTGCTCAGAACAATCACAACCCTTCCCACCCCAAGGTAGTTCTTGGAGCCTCCAGCCACCTCCCCAGCACAAAGTGTGCACACAGGAGGTATGAAATGTCCTCCCTGTGATACACTGCCTGTTTGGCTTTCCCAGGCTGCTGATTAGAGTCATGGCTGGAAAATGCAAAATAACTGAAAGCAATACTTGGTAAATTGCAGTTCCAAGGTCTTCCTAACAATATGCAAAACCCATTTTATTGCTTTTTTAGATTCTTCAAGCTGAAACACCACAAGTATGCTGTAATTAAGCTAAGTGGCATGCTAGCTGTAAAGACAAGGGTTGTGAATGATTATATTTGGCTCATGTAATCACCCAGTATGGGTGGGGGAGGAAGGACACTTGGAACAGCTGCCAATCTGCCTGCCTTAGACTCCCTGCCAGGGTGGAAGCAACACTGGAATCTGAAATCACCCTTTTAAGGCTCAGGAGAGTTACCCTGCCTATTTGAGGTGGGCGAGGGGCTGTCCAGGGTGGGGTGAGTGGGATAAGTGGCTCCCAAATATGGCTATGCATTAGAACCCTGAGGGAGCTTCCTAGATCTAAGTCAACTTTCTTCACCCCCATTGACTAATTTGGTCTGTAGCAAATGAGGGTACATATGCCATTTAAGCTGCCCAGATTGTTCTGAGCCTGGGGAACCTGCCCAGTCCAAGATGGCTATTTTTAATAACTAGGTCTTTAGCATTTAGAAACTTTTCCTTTAGTGTGGCTCTTTTGTGTTATTATTTATTTATAAGATTTTATTCATTTATTTTTAGAGAGAGGGGAAGGCAGGGAGAAAGGAAGGAAGAGAAACATCAATGTGAGAGACAAACGTTGATTGGCTGCCTCCCAGAGGTGCGCCAGTGAGGGACCACACCTGCATCCCAGGCATGTACCCTGACTAGGGATTGTACCTGAGACCTTTCACTTTGCAGGATGATGCCTAACCAAGCCACACTGGTCAGGGCTAGTGCAGCTCTTTTAAATCAACCTGGTGACAGGAACTCATCTACTTGCTTTATGAAACAGATACTTTGCTTTCCATCCCTTAAAAGATTCTCCCAATTTTTTTTCAGAGACTCAGTTCTTCAGAAGACACTTTTTTTTTGTTGTTGTTCCCTGCTTTCTCCTTTCCCCTTCCTTCTCTTTCTCACAGTCAGCCATTCTGATAGGGGCACTGGCTTAAAATCTATGCCTCTGTAAAAGTCCCCTCTCTCCCACCTCGGGGTCTCTCCTTGCCAATCATCCATTCTACCATCTGCTACCAGATTCATCTTTCTCACCCTAAATAAAATCTCTCCCCCATTCAAAAACCTTCAGTGATTTTGCAAAGGCCACCAAGTTAAGGTAAACACTTATTCCCAGGACAACATTTAGACCCTCCACAATATTATTAATTCAGCAAATGTTTATTGAATTCCTGTTATGACTGAGGCACTAGACTAAAAGCCAGAGTTATAAAGATATAAAGACATAGTACAGTCCAGTGGAAAGACAGCCACACAAACAAGTTCACTGCCACAAGGAGCATGATAATGATGTAAGCAAAGGGCACCTGGTCTCCAATGTAGTTATCTTTCCATCCTTGTCACCCTATTCCCCATTCTAATCCAGCCAAATTGGACTGGACCTTACTTCTTGGTCATGTATAGGATTTTAATTCCCACCCCCAGGTTTCTATGTCTCTGTCCCACACCTCACTTTCACTTTTTAAAATCCTGTCTGTCTTTTCCTTTCCTCTCAAATGAGTCCTCCAATTAAGCTGACTTGATCCTCCCTGCCAGGATGTGAGAGTATTTTGTTTCCATCTACTGGCATTCTTCTTAGTGGCTAGTTACCTGTGGACCTGTCTTACTCCACTGCACACTCCATGGGGGCAAGGACAGCCACAAGCATTTTTTTGTCCTCCACAAGCATTCAGCAGACAGTTGTCCTGCAGAGCCTTGTGGGTGAACACAGGAGGTGGGTGGGGCTAGGAAGGTAGCTGCCATTTTGCCTTCTCATTGGATAATCAGGGCTGTTAGTTTCTAGTTAGGAGTGGCTGCATAATCCAGTACAAAATGGAAAGGCAGGGCCCTTTGTTCAAAAATTATTCAGAATTTCAAGGTAGCACCCACAGAGCAGGGGCCCATCTAAGTGTGGAGACCTGTGCAACTGCCCAGGCTGCATGCCCATGAAGCAGACCCTGTCTCTAGGATCAAAGGTGCTGGCACCAAATTGTCCCTTAGAAAGACAAGTAATTCTAACTTTGCCTTATTAAAAGACTTCCTTTTTATCAGCTCAGGAACCTTGACTGATTGGTGCTGGTGACTAGGGAGAAATGGGGAGCTCCTAAGGGAGCCCCATTTTAGCAAGTCTCACATCTTTGGCATGGGCTATGATCTATGACACTCTGATCATGACGATTGGAAAACTGGCCTCAGGTTAATCTATTTCAGCCTTCTAAGAGGCATTGGGAAAAGGCTGGCAAAGTGGGGTTTGGGGGTTCAAGGTGATGGTTAAGCTTTTACTAGTCTGCCCAGTGGTAACCAGGACTTCTTTCTTCTGCCATCTAGGTGGGCCTTCACTTATTTACTAAAAAGAACCCTATGCTAGGAGTAATTGAAAAGCAGGCCTAGGTAGGGAAGAAGGTATTGCATGCATGTATGTGTTTTATGGCTGGACACAAATGACATGATTCTAAATTTTGTATTTAATATCTTGGATAATTAAGGTCTTTTGCTTGAGGGATACTATAGGTTTCAGATATTCCAGAATTCCCTGACATCCTTGAGGCCAGAAATTCATTCCATTGGGAATCCATAAGACAAAGCTGAGTCAACATTGTGAAGCAAGCCCTGGCTGGTAGCACAGTGGATAAGGTGCCGGCCTGCGAACCCAAGGGTCACAGGTTCAATTCCCAGCCAGGGCAACATAACTAGGTTGCAAGCCAGGTCTCCAGTCAGGTCTGTGCCTAGAGGCAGGTAAAAAGCAACCATACATTGATGTCTCTCTCCCTCTCCGCCTCTCTCTCTTCCCCTCTTTCTAAAAATAATAAAATAAAATCTTTAAAAAAAAGAAGAAACTTAAAAAAAAAAAAAAAAAAAACACAACACATTGTGAAGCAGGTGCTTGACTTCAAATATCACCTCTGTCCCTCCTAGTTTTCTCCGGGATTCTAACTCAGAAAGCACAAGTGAGGTAGAAATCTTGGATTACATTCCTGGAGATGGCACAGAATAACCTGGCAGGCAAAGTGAGATGTTAGATCTGGAGCCGAACCAGGCCCAATGCTGGGCAGTCATGGCAGCCACATGGCTCCCCTGAAGGACCACATTGGGCTCTGGGCTCCCAGCATGGTGGGTGTGTCTCATTGTAGACCATTCATCCAAAGAAATTCTTTCATGGTCTCACACTTTCTTAGTGGATTTAGTGTTTTCTTAATAAGGGAAAACTTTCTCACCTCCCTTTCACATTCTGACTCTGAATCAGGCTTCTTGTCCTGGCATTGAACATGGCAATTTATTTTATTAATGTACACATGAGGGGAAAATGCATCATTTCTGTAGGTTGATGGAAGAAACATCTGCAGGCTTGATACTCTCACCTAACCATCATCTTTACTGGTGAAATTGAGTTGGGCTGGTAAGGACAGTAGCAGGAAGATATTTGGGCACTGAGGTGGCTGGGATGGGAGGCAGTATGATCTGTACTTAGTGGTTACAACTGCCCCAATTCCCTTACTTGGGCCCCTGAGTTCTCCATCATGCCTAGCCCTTTCTCTGCCTTTTCTTTGACGTTGAAGACCAACTGACACAGTCCTACAGGTGAACTGAAGGCTTTGGGTTCTTGGAAATTGTGAATCCTTCTCTGAAACATTCCTCTTCTCACATTGCTCTATCTGGGGGAGTGCTCTGGATGATGGTGCCATGTGAGGGACCCATAGGAATGACACTGGTAGGAACAACTGGGGTATGCTCTGGGACAGCACCATTAACTCCCAGGGGTTATGGTCCTACAGACAGGAAGCTAACTGAGAGGGCACAAAAGGCCAGGCTGTTGGCCTCAACGGTGCTAATGGAGGTAGTTTGTAAGACCAGGACATCTAGATGAGGAGATAAACTTTTGGTTGATCCCATGGGTGTTATAAACACTGTAAGAAGAGACAAATCATTTCCTAGGAATAAAAAGTAAAATGGGGGAAAGTGGCAGAGATCCCATATGATTCTGGAAGAAAAAGAGAGAGAGATTTTTCTTTAGATTTCTTTAAAATAAAATGGCCTCTAAAATAGTCAAGTCAATTAATGCATCATCATCGTTCTTATCCAGTAGGTCAGGAGGCACTCATGAGATCCACACCCATGATCACCGGAAACTCATTTTATCTACACAACATTCATCCTCCTGCATCCTGCAGCCCCAGACATTTGCTATAGATCATTTAAGAGCTGCCATGATGGCTGGCCAGAGGTAAGTGATCATAATTAAAAGCATAAGCATAGGAGCTCTCACTATCTGTGTGTCTGTCCTTGGGCAAGTTACTTAACCACACTAAACATTGGTTTCCTCATTTCAATAAAAGAATAACAATAGTAGTCCCCACATAGAGTTTCTCTATGTGAGAGAAATAATGAGAAATAATGAGGACTGAAATAATGTATGCAAAGCTTTTGGTACACCGAAAACAAGCGTATCTTACTCTGGTCCATGCTGAGCTTATCACCATCAGCATAGTATCACCACTATCATCATCACCACCAGCACCATCATCATCATCATCACGGCAGTTACCATTTATTCAGGAAGGTACAAGACACCCCGTGTTAGTAAGCTCTAATCACCCTTAAAATTCTAGCCCTGGCTGAATGGCACAGTGGATAAGGTGCTGGCCTGTGTACCCCTGGTTCAATTCCCAGCCAGGGCACATAATCAGGTTGCAAACCAGGTCTCCAGCCAGATCTGTAGCTGGAAGCAGGTGAAAGGTAACCATACACTGACGTCTCTCTCTGTCTCTGCCTCTATTCCTTCCCCTCTCTCTAAAAATAATAATTTAAAAAAATTCTACTAGAACTCAACTGCTGACCTAGAGCTTATTGACTGGTGGCACAGTGGATAAGGTGCTGGCCTGTGTACCCCTGGTTCAACTCCCAGCCAGGGTACATAACCAGGTTGCAAACCAGGTCTCCAGCCAGATCTGTAGCTGGAAGCAGGTGAAAGGCAACCATACACTGACATCTCTCTCTGTCTCTGCCTCTATTCCTTCCCCTCTCTCTAAAAATAATAATAAAAAAAAATTCTACTAGAACTCAACTGCTGACCTAGAGCTTATTGACTGACCAACTTTGAAAGTGGATCCAAAGGAAAGATGATGAGATTATCATGATTTAAGCAGAAAAATAGAGAAATTCTTCACATGGACCAGACCAGCCCTATGCTCATGGCAGAATGATAAAGAGGAAAACAACATTGTGCTATTTGTCCAGAGCTTGTATGAAGTCAGCAAGCCATTTAATGTCCTCAAACCTTGATTCTCTTCATCTGCAACTTGAGGATAAGGTAATAATGTCTGCTTGGCCAACCTCACAGCATTGACCTGAGGATTAGATGAAATATAGTACCTACACTTGATGTGTGGAAAATGTCATTATTACACCTACCAAGAAAGCCCCTAATCCATACTTTGGTCCTCCACGCTGTTCTTTCCTTTTTTCATTCTACCATTATTAATATACAAAAGTCCTATTCTCACACTACATCCTGCTCCAGTTAAAAATCAATACATTGAAAGACTTTCTGCTGTATATAATTGGACCTCTGTAGGTTTTCCTTGTATGTAACAGTTCTTTGCAGTTTGATTAGTTGTAAATCACAGAAACCATGATTTGACCTAAAAGCAGAGGTCCAATTCTGAAATCCGGTGATTCCAGATGTTATTCTAAGAGGCCTGCTTGGTTTTGGCCATCTCTGCTACCTACAGAAAGGCCTTCACTGAAGAGCCATTTACTATGACCTCAGCTCTAACTAAAGTTAATATTAAAAATGCCATTTGATAAGGTAAACCCAAAGGTCACTGGTTCAATTACTCAGCCAGGGCACATAACCAGGTTGTAAGCCAGGTCTCCAACCAGATCTGTGGCTGGAGGCAGGTGAAATGCAACCATACATTGATGTCTCTCTCCCTTTCTCTGGAAATAATAAAATCTTTTTAAAAATTGTAAAAAAAAAAAAAAAAAAAATGCCATTTGAACCTGGCTTGTGTGACTCAGTGGATTGAGCACTGACCTGTGAACCCAAGTGTCATGGGTTCAATTCCCAGTCAGGACACATACCCAGATTGCAAGTCAGGTCTCCAGCCTGGTCCCCAGCTGGAAGCATGTGAAAGGCAACCATACATTGATGTTTCTCTCCCTCTCTCCCTCCCTCCCTTCCCATCTCTCTAAAAATAGTTGATAAAATCTTTAAAAAGAAATAATAAAAATGCCATTTGAGAGGAAAATTGTGTGGCTTTAAGAGCTTGGGGTTTGGGAATCAGAAACATTTGACTGAAATTCTTGCTCTGCCACATAAAAGTTGTGGGATCTCCTTATGCTCTTTGAGTTTCAAGGTTTGTTTTTGTTTTTTTTTCTAAAATGTACAGCTGTGATTGGAATTAAGATAAATATATATTTATATTTAGCCTATATAGTAGGCTACCAAAAAAGGGTAACTATCACCACCATTAATATTTATTAAAAAAACATGTCAGCAGCCAGCCATTGTCCACTATACCAGTAAAAGTCTGTAACAGACAACAAATGACCACATGACAAAGTACTGTTAGCAATCAGCGCTCGAGAAAGAAGTCTGTCCTAAAGTATTATCTATTTACTAGATGAGTAACTTATCTTTACTGGTTCAGGAGAAAATAATGAAAGCTTCTCTGCCTACAAAATCCCAGAGCTTCTTGGGGACTCTGAATCGAAGATGGACTTTGCTAAAGAATGACAAGAAGAAGGAGAATCTGAGGTCAGAGCTATTCACCAAGGTTCAGCTGAGGGAGAAGTTCTCCTTGTTCTCAGCAGCCTCTGTCCCAAATCTGCTGCTGAGTAACTAGTCACGTGAGTGCCAACCTGTACAGTGATGTGCCAGGAGCTTAGGAAATGGAATAACCAAGAGCCAGTCCTAATCTTTGGGGGGTGCCCAGTCTGTGGGAAGTGGGGAATGAAGCCCCTACCCCCAGGGAGGCCCTAGTCTGATGACAGAGGCATAGTCTGTGTCCTTAGGAAGTATCTATTTCTGATTGGGGAGACAAAAAAAGATCAAAACAGAATGTTGTTTGGCCTTTTCTGCTAAGAGGTTCAGAACCAAACTCATTGGGCAATGCAGGAAGCATTTTATCACACCCTTCTAATGTAATGATCTCCTCCCTTTCTCTGTGTGACTTCCGATGATTATTACTTCATGTTAACAATCACATTAAATAAAAGCTTTCATTGTAATCTGTTACATCACCTCTTTTTTAAACAGTAAGAACATAAATAGTAATAAATAAGTAATCCATCTTTACTTAAAACTACCAAAAAATGATGGACCAAAGATAATGGGGGTGGATGTGAACTCCATAAGTTTCAGACAGTTTTGATCCAATATCAGTTCATAGGCCAGATCTGGTTGTCACTGGTTCTTCTGCCAGAGGCTGGGTTTAGAAGTAGGGCAGTCCTCACTATTACACCTGAGATACTTACTCAAAAGATAAATTCTCTGGGTCTCATCCCAAATCTCTTGTGTCAGAATTTCCAGGTGTGGCCTAGGAAACTATAGGCTTAACAATGGACCCCACATGATTCATGTCATCAGGGGAATTTGAAATACACCAGGCCCAGTGTTTCTCTGAGGGTGGTGAAGGGACCAGCAGAATCACCTGGAGGACCTTCTTAAAAATGCAGATTCTTGCTCCCTCCTGGACTAAGATCTACTAAATCAGAATTTCTGAGAGTGGGCCCAGGAATATGCACTTTTAACAAACACTCAAAGTTATGTCTATGGGGTAATGTTTATTCACTGGTCCTTCTGTGGTGTGAGTCACAAAGTGGTCCGGTCAGGCTGTCTGGTCACGGTCTGCTTTAGGTGGCAGGAGTGAAGGAGATGATTAAAATGCACATAGCCTTCCTATACAGACAGCCAAGTAGTACAAACCCCTCTACTCTACTATACAGGGTGGGGCAAAAGTAGGTTTGTGGTTGTGAGTAGAGAAATACAGCATTTCTTCTTGTATTATTATTTATTAATTATTATATTTGTATTTTCCATATGAACAGCTATAAATCTACTTTTGCCCCATCCTGGATGCAATGCTATGCTGTAGTGTTCTCCTAAGTTTTTACATACCACCTTCCTTCAGAAGCACTGAAGTTCTGACAGGGTGGGCTCCTTACGTTCCCTGACCCCCTTTCATATGGTAGAATTAAAGATCTTCGTTTTCAAATTTCAGGATTCACTGTCCGGTTGTTCAGTCTTCTCAGTACATTCTATTACAGAGCCAGTGTTGGGGGCAAGTGGCCTGGACCTAGACCAGATTGGCACAGCAAGAGAAGTACGGAAATCAACCCCTCACAGTTGGCATGGTTCTACTTCTGGGACCAGCATTAAAGATGGTCTCCAAAAAAAAAAAAAAAAAAAAAAAGGTGGTCTCAATTTTATTTTATTTTATTTTATTTATTTAAAAAAAATTTTTTTTTTGGTAGGATGGTCTCAATTTTAGCCATAAGTGGAAGACAAGGCAAAGCTTACTTAAAGCAGTGGGAGCGGATCAGTCATAACAGAAATATCTGTTATGGGGTGTGTGTGTGTGTGTGTGCATGTCACATTTTGACTAAGGTTAGTCTTAACTGTCTACTTACCTATATCTTTATTTTTAAAATCTTTTATTTGTTATTTCTTTTTAGAGAGAGGGGAAGAGAGGGAGAAAAAGAGGGAGAGAAACACTAGTATGTGGTTGCCTCTCTCGCACCCCAAACTGGGGACCTGGCCTGCAACCCAGGCATATGCCCTGACTAGGAATCAAATCAGTGACCCCTGGGCTCACAGGCCTGCACTTAATCCATTGAGCCACACCAGCCAGGGCTTACCTGTGTCTTGATCAATCCATCCACCCACCTACCTACACAACATTCCAGAAATATATACATATAGTGCTTGCCAGTGAACCAGGCACATTAAAGAAATAGGAGTGGGCCTATGCCTACCTATTTCCTCTCACATAGTTTTTGGCCAGAGATCAGACAGTGGCTGTATGCTTCCTGATGCTGTAGACATGGGCCCTTCATAGCACCTATACGTCCTCTGCTAGGCCTTGGGTCCAGTCGGGCCGAAGTGGCAACCACCAGTAGATCCCTCAGAGAAACATCATGGCTGTGGGAGCTCTTCAAAAGGAGGAGGGAGTGGCCCTTCTCGCCAGAATTGAGGCTGCGGCTGTAGCACTCCTGGGGCTGGGTGGAGTTTTCTGGAAAGGCAAAGTCATTGGCATTAGCAATTTGTGCTGCTGGACTTACAGCAAAAATCCCTGTGAGAGATCACATCTGTCTAGTATCTCCTGGACTAAATCTCATCCCCAATCAAAATCATCCATTGTGCCTTTCTCCAAATTGTTTCTCTTCCCTGTTTTTTTCATTCTTAATGCCTACAACTGGTACAGGTTTAGCAGAATGGGCCTCAACTGAATGAGGGTACTTAGACATAGCATTCTATTTTTGTCTTTCTTGTCTTCTCAATAAGATGAGGCTCCCTAAGGACAGGGTATGCAATCCCCTTCAAACTGGATGCTCCCAAAAAAGTTAGGACTGATTCTGTTGTTTACTCCATCCCTTAAGCTCTTGGCATTTCCCAGGTACTTAGGCTGGCACTCACGTGACTGGTTATTTAACACCAGCTTTGAGGTGTAGGGAGTTGGGAGCAAGGACAACTTCCTCAGTTGAATGGTGAACAGCTCTGACCTCACATGCTGCTTCTTCAAGTTATTCTTTAGCAAAGTCCACCTTGGGTTCAGACTCCCCAAGCAGCGCTGGGATTTTGTAGGAAGTGAAATTTTTGGTATTTTCTCATGACGGAGGTGCTGGGGGATCTGCTGTTGCTTCCATTTAAAGAAGACCAACTTGTCCACCTTTGGGCTACTGCATTCAGAGCTGGCTGTCATGATCGTGCTCAGCAGAGACTCAGGGGAGTCTGAGACTTGGGTAGTGAATTCACAGGTTTCTACTGAAGTTAAGGGCTGGAAGAGAAAACAACCCAAAATGAGATTGTGGGAAACAACGGGCTCCTTTTAATGTCATTCTTAGTTTAACTAGATTAAGAGCTGATTTCATCAGGGGGAAGAAAGATTAGATTAAAATAGTATCCTAACTAAGAATAGGTTAAACACAAGGGCAGAAGATGGTGGGGAATGTCCAAAGAGCTTCCTCTGGACGTCTTTATATAAGACAGAGATTTTAAACACTAGAAAATGGTAATTGGAGGAATAGATATTATTTCAAAGTTGTTAGGCTGGCAAAAATTGGAAAGCTGTTGGTTGAATATATAGATACAGAGACTCTCAGACACTGCTGATGAGCATGTAGATAGCCATTCTGGTCAACCATCTAGAAATACTTGGTAAAATAAGATTACAAATATCCTGTGGCCAGCAACTCTGTTCTTAGGTATACATTTAAAGTAAAATGTTAGATAGCTTCTTTTAAAAAATTATGTATGCCAATGTTCCCAACAACATTATTTGCAAAAGCCAAAAGCAGCCAAATGTCCACCAAAAGATGAATAGATAAATGTGGTATACACATATAATGGAATACTATTCAGCCTTTTAAAAAGAAGAAATTTTTGATACATAATACAATGAATGAACTTTGAAAACATTATATTCAGTAAAATAAGCCAGACACAGAAGTACAGCTATTATATGGTTCTATTTATGTGAGGTACCTAGAGCAGTCATAGATTCAGAAAGCAAAATAGAAAGGAACAAAATAAAGCAGAAAAATATTTGAAGAAACAATGGCTATAAACTTCTCAAATTTGTTGGAAAACATCAATTTATAAAACCAATAAGCTCAAGAATCCTAAATATAATAAATACAAATAAAACTACACTCAGACACATCATAACCAAATAGCTGAAATCCAGAGATAAAGAAAGTGATCATTTTAAAATGACACATTGTGTATACAGGACAATGTTATGAATTAAGAAGGAAGGAAGAAAGAAAAAGAACCAGAAGATAGTGGAACAACATTTTTAAAGTGCTGCAAGGAAAATAATATCAACCCAGACTAGGTCCAACAAAAATATCCTTCAAAGTGAAAGCTAAATAGAGGCATTTTCAGATAAACAAAACCAGAAAATTCATCACTAGCATATAGCGATGCATTAAAATAAATACTAATGGGAGTTTTTCAGGATGAAGAGAAATGACATCAGACAATAAATAAATTCAAAGCAAGCAGAAGATAAGTATTAATGAAGAGTAAAAATCAATGAAATCCAAAATAAGAGAATAAGAAAAAACAAAGGCAAAACCCAGTTCTTCGAAAAAAGTCAATACGTTGATAAATTCCTAACAACATTTAACAACAACAACAACAAAAAGTGAAAGAATAAATGAAGCACCAATATAAAAAATGAGAGTCTCACTACAGATTCTGCAGATAATAAAAGAATTATAGGAGATTACCATAAACAATTCTTTATATAAACATCCAGCAACAGGTAATATGGACCAATACCTCAACAATAAAAATTCATTCAAAATAAAATGCCTAATTGTTCAAGCAATTCAATTTGTAGTTTAAAACATTTCAAAAAAGAAATCTTCAGATCCAGACAGTTTCAATGGAGAACTCTAACCAAAATTTAAATTAAAATAATGACAATTCTATATAATCTTTTTAAAATCTTTTTTAAAAAAATAATACCCCATGGTTAAGTGAAGTTTATTACAGTAATGCAAGGCTGGCTCAATATCTTTTTTAAAAATCAATCTTTGTAAGCCACCATATTAACAGTCTAAAGTAGAATTGTACAGTTAATATTTGAGCATTTCAAAACATACAAATTTAATATTTAAAAATAAGGAAAAATGGGATTCAACAAGAAAAAATAGGACGTAGAATGAGATAAATAACCCAATCAAATTTAAGTAAAATTTTAAAGATCTTATTTATTTGTTTTCAGAGAGAGAAGGGAAGAAGGAGAAGAGAAACACTGAAATGTGAGAAAAACAATCAGTTGCCTCTGGCATGCCCCAAGTTGGGGACCTTACCCGCAACCCAGGCATGTGCCTTGACAGGGCTACCTTTCGATTCACAGGCTAGTGCTCAACCCACTGAGCCACACCAGCCAGGGCTAAAATAAATTTTAAATTCGTGCATTTTTAAAACTCTACTTTGCAAGAAAAGATACTAACAAAATACTGTGACAAGAGAATGGGAGGTGGGCATAGGAGGAAACAGGGAAAGTATTGGGTTGGCCAAAAAGTTTGTTCAATATTTTTCTGTAAGATAAAGGATACATTTTTTTTCATTTTCACGAATAACTCTATTGACTTGGATATCTTGAGTGTCAGCTATCTTCTGCATGGTATAACATTGACTGTTTTCGATTAATGACTTGATTTGATCATTATCAATTTCAATTGGTCTACCAGACCATGGAGCATCATCCAACAAAAAATCTCCACCATGAACTTTGCAACCATTTTGACACAATCAGTCGCAGTACCTTCTCCACACACTGTGCAAATCTTTTTTCGTTTCAGTTGCATTTTTACCTTTCTTGAAATAATAGAGCATAATACACCAAAAATGTTGCTTATTTCTTCTATCTTTAGTATAAAATGGCTACAGAAAAATTCACCAATTTTGATATTTTTTAATGCACACTGATATGACAGCTGTCACTATACAATCTAACAAAATTAAATTGTTTCAAATAAAGTTAAAGACAAGTAGGTGCTACTAGAGCTATCTTACAAAAAAAAAAAAAGAAACAAACAAATTTTTTGGCCAACACGATACATAAACTAAAATAGGCAAATGTGTTGAATGAACCAAGCGTGATACAGCAGCCTAAACCAAAGATTTGGATTAAATCAACCCTCTGCACATGAGGTTTAAAAAAAAAAAACAGTTAGACATAATAATTTCTACCCTGGGGACCAGCTGAGCACTGCAAGTGTCATTATTTCTGAAGGCTTCAATTTGTAAAACACATGTAGAGGAAAACCAGAGGGTATTGAAAGAAGTAAGA
>PVIW01000028.1:966064-1010165 GCA_004026585.1 Noctilio leporinus
TTAAGATTTTATTTAATTTATTATTTCCAGAGGGGGGGGGTGGGGGAGAGGAAAGGAGAGAGGCCGAGAGGGAGAGAAACCTCAAGTGTATGGTTGCCCTTCACCTGCCTCCTGCTACAGACCTGGCTGGAGACCTGGCTTACAACCTGGTTATGTGCCCTGGCTGGGAATCCAACCAGCGACCTTTGGGTTCACAGGCCGGCACCTTATCCACTGTGCTACCAGCCAGGGCCCCAAATTCATTTTTTACTATGGGTTTGGCATTGTTTCTAGGACAACTTTCATAAAAGCAAGTTCTGAAAAAAAAAAAAAAAAAAGCGAGTTCTGCAATACATCATCATTTCTGTGATATATTTCACAAAAATAGCATTCCAGAGTAAAATAAGTATCAAAGAAGAAAAATTTGCTTAATTTTGCTACAATATAGCTAAAATACTATCATTTAACATGTAATAATTATGTAAGCTATTGGCAGATTTTAAATTTTTTGTATTAACTCTTCAAAATCCAGTATGTACTTTAAATATGTGTAAAAAAATATATGGGTGTAAATGTATTTTTGCATGTGTTTGTTAATATTGCAATTCATATTACTTAAAAGAGTAATTCTTTTAACAAATGAATTAATGTAGGCATTTTGGAATAACAAAAAGGAAACTTTGTATTAATATGATTTGAGAAGCTGACAGAAGGCAGTAATTAAATGGTGAATTGCCTGGATGTGAAAGGAAAAAAAAGTACACATTGGTGGTTACAGAATAGACAGGGATGTTAAGAAGAACAAAGGAAACAGAGAAGCCAAAGAATTTGTATGCATGACTCATGGACATGAACTAAGGAGGGCATTGCTGGAGGAAATGGGGTACTGGGTGGAGGGGGGCAAAGAAGGGAAAATTGGGACAACTGTAATAGCAAAATAAATAAAATATATTTAAGGAAAAAAAAAAAAAAAAAAAGAACCATGTCTTTTGTTCCATGTACCCTCCCTCCCATATGCCTTGCCCAATAATAAAGGTATTCAAATAATATCTATAACATTGAATTAATATTTTTACAGTGAATAAATTGATTTAATTCCAGAAAAAAAAAAGTGGTTGCCTTATTTTTTTAAATCTCTCTACAGTTTAGTACTGCTTTAACTTTGAGGTTCATGAGAGAAGAGCAAAGGCATTCGTAAGAAGGAGCAGTGATGTTAAAATAATAACTAATCCTCACTGAATCCTGTGAGTCAGATCCCACTCTAAGCATTTCCACTAATTTTTCATTTAATCCTCACATAAATCCACTGATAGGTATGCCATATTTTTAGATGGGGAAGCAGGCTTATAGAGATTAAAGTGACTAGATGGAAGCCATCTATATAATAAAAGGAGACTCCAGACTGTGGCAGTCAAATCCTCAAAGTTTACCCTTTACTCTTTTGTGCATATGTGTGGTTAAAACAAACAAACAAAAACATGTAGCATAAAATTTACCATCTTAACACTAAAATTTTAGTGTACAGTGTAATTCTATACCCATTAAATAACTCCCCTTTGCATCTCCCTGCAGCCCCTGGCAACCTCCGTTCTACTTTCTGTCTCTAAGAGTTTGACTATTCTAGGTACCTCAGGCATGTCAAATTATACAGTATTTGTCTTTTTGTGGCTGGCTTATTTCACTTTGGGGAATTGTCCATTTAAGTCTTTTTCTTATTTAAATGTGTTATTATTGTTCCGTTGTAAGACTTCTTTATATAATAAGGATACTAACCCCTTATCAGATATATGGTTTGCCAATATTTTCTCCCATTCCACCGTTGCCTTTTCACTCTGTTGATTAATTTTGATGTAGTCCCCACTTATCTAGTTTTGCTTTTGTTGCCAGTACTTTTGGTGTCGTATCCAAGAAATCATTGCCAAATCCAATGCCATGAAGCTCCAAGTCATACTCTCTTAAAGGTGTTTATCCAACTGTGGGCTGTAAACCTATTAGTAGGTCATGAAATTAATTTAGGGTTGCAATTGATATTTTTAAAAAGAATAGAACAGAATAGCACAGAAGAGAAAATATCAAATGAGTCACAATATTTAGTGTGGTTAAGCATTGTTTTAGAAGTTATTTTTCTAGTTGTATGTACATGTGATGAACTGCAAAATAAAATGGATCTCTACATTGAATTAAGAAGCTATATTGCACTTGGACCAAGCCAAGGTCCAATGATGTTGAAAATTATAGTAGAGCCATCACATAGCCCTTGGTGGGCCTAACCAGGGTGAACACTAAAGAACCTGTGCTAGAACTGTCAGGACCACATTCATGTAGCAACTTAGTTTCTGCAAAAATAGAAAGTCAACTGTCATATAAAATCAATATTTTTGGTGTGAATTTTATTGGTCTTGTTTGTATTATTTTGGTTTTGTAGTAACATAGGAGTTGTAAGTATAAAGATTTTATACCTGTATTTATACTCATATATATTTATAAAAACCATTTAAGTCTACATTTGGGGATCTGAGTTTTCTTTCCTTTCAAAGGTGCCCAGCCCTGGTTGGTGTGGCTCAGTAGATAAAGCATCAGCCTGTGAACCAAAGGGCCAGATCTCAGGTCCCAGGTTGGGGCATGCGAGAGGCAATACCATCAATGTATCACTCACATATCATATCTTTCATATGTCGATGTTTCTCTCCCTATATTCTTCCTTTCCCATCTCTCTGAAAATAAAATAAATAAAAGGTGTCCATACATTAATGGTGTTTGAGAAACTGTTTAGGTGGGGTACTGAGTTTAAAAGTACACCCACATTCATGGATACCATACCACAATCTCAGAATGTGACTTTATTTGGAGAAAGGGTGACTACAGGTATAATAAGTTAAAACAAGGTCATACTGGATTAGGGTAAACCCTAAATCCCATGACTAGTATCCCTATAAGAAGGCTATGTGAAGGTACACAGAGCAGAAACAAAGGGGGAAAAAATCCATGTGACAACAGAGGCAGAGATTAAACTTATGCTGACACAAGCCACGGAGCATCAAGGACTGCCGGCAACCACTAGCAGCTAGCAAGAAGCAAGGAAGGATCCTTCCTCGAGAGCCTTCAGGTGGAACATGGCCCTGCTGACCCCTTGTTTTCAGACTTCCAGCCTCCATAAGTTGAGAGGATAAATTTGTGCTTTCAGCCACCAGGTTTGTGGCTTAATTTGTTATAGCAACCCTAGGAACCAAACAGTGGCAGTCCAATCCCCAAAACATTCACTTTACTCTGCCTAAAAAGAGGGCATACATAGAACAGCCTTTCTAAACGCTCTAAAAGTATAGGTCTTTTACTCCTAGCAGCTGTGCCATTCCACAACTTGGGCTTCACAAGTGGGAAAATCAAGGCCTAGGGAAGTTGAGTGGCTTACATAAAGGGCCATAGGAAGCCAAGAGCAGAGAAGGGACAAGAAAGCAAGACTTCTCCTATCACCACCTCTCAAGCTCGGCCCTCTGGGACATAGACCACTCCACTCACCACAGTACCAGCAAACATGTCCACTGCAGAGGCAGACTTGGCTTCCTTGGCTCCGCAGATGGGCTTACTGAGCTCCAGCCCAGAGCAGCTGAGAAAGCTTGAATTCCTCAGGTCGGGTGCAGAGGAGTAAAGTCGTGCAGACGTAGGCTTGGGAGGGACAGGGCCATCCTCCTTCTTGGGGGCCTCCTGGTCAAGGCTGCTTTCTGTCTCATTCTTCTTCACATCCCTGACACTCAAGAGCATGTCAGATGTGCAAGACACTAATGTCAATGGCTGGAAGGACTGGAAAGGAGGAAACCAAACACACAGCTCATGGGAACCCAGCTCTCTCAACTTCCAGATTCATTGGCACCCGAAAGTAGGTGCAAAGGAGATGTAGAGGAGAAAGAAAGCAATCAGTATCAGTTTCCTAGAGAGCTCATGGATGGTTTCGTGAGAACTTTGAATCACTTAAAACTATACTTTAGTATATTTGATAGCAAGAGCTTCCATAGCTTTTATCAGATACTCAGAGTCTATGACCCAACAAAGTTATAGAAAAAACAAAACAAAACAAAAAAAAAAACCCTGTTCTAATCCTGTCCTTTCAGATGAGTCTTTGAGGAAAAGGGGATGGACCAAAAAGTTAGCCGAATCTCTCCACTGAGCTGGAAGAGAAAGCTAGGCAGAGAAGGGGAAATCCAGAGATTTAGATCACAGGACAACTGTGGCCCACAGCCAGGGGATGGTTCACACTGAACAGAGAATAGCTCCTGCCTCCCAGGAGCTCTTCCCTATAGTCTCCTTTCTCAGCTGTGCCCCTGGCCTTCTGGAAGGGAGCCTTACAACCCAGACTGGAGTTGGGGACAATGAGTGCATGTAGTCCTCGTGCCCACTCTCTACGTAGGCGTTATGTTCAGCCTGTTAGCTCCTAACTCCTACTGGAGGAGACAAGCAGGACAGACCAATGAGCATCCACTCTGCCTGGATGGAGGGATTCTCTGAGGGCTCTTTTGACTTCTAGGCTCCCCATCCTGTGGCCCAGCCCTCCGTGCAGTCCCCTTCCTTCAGTGCATCTGGACTCTGAGTAGTGGTCTTCTTGGCAACCCCCCATGGATTGGTCCCAGCCGGGGAAGGGTGCTGGGCACAGGGGCTCCCCTCCCATCCAGGTTTACTTGTTTGGAGGCATGGATGGCGGCCTGGTATTTCTGCCGTTGGGTCTGTTGCCAGCTTTTCGAGCCCTTGCCTCTCGATTGTTCACCTGCCGATTCCCCCTGCATCTCTACCTTCTTCTCCTTTGTTTGGAAGGGTTTTTTCTCCTGCTTTAGTCTCAGCTCCTGGATCAGCTGCCTGCCCAGCGAGGAAAAGTGAGTGTCATGTAGGTTAGGGATAGGCTTCAAATGAGGGCGTTCTCCTGGAGGGGTGGATAAGACTGGGCAAAGGATGGAGAGCTCCGTGTTTCCTTCTACACCATCCCCAGTCTGGGGAATAGCAGCCACAGAGAGATGTGCAAGAATGGGACTCCACTCCACCCCACCCCACCACACCTCTCTCTCTCTCTTTGAACTTCCCAGTTGACCAGGTCCCATTCATGGCAGGTGCTGGGAAGAGAGTCTGGGCAGGAGGCCAAAGTCAGGGGCTCCCACATTGGACCACTTCATATGCTGAGCCTCTCTGGCCAATGATATAGTGGAAATAACATAGTCACATGAGTCAGGAGACAAGGACTCAGTCCCTCTTCTGTCATTATCTCTATATGATGTCTTCTCTACTCCACCCTCTCCTTCCATAAAATAAGATGGTGGCTGGACACTGAACTAGATAGGATGAATCCCTTCCGACTCTTAGATTAAATACCTGCATGAACCAGGAAACAGCTCTGAGGGTCTGGGCATTCTGGAGGAGGTGGGAGGTACCCGTCTCAGGGGTGAGTTTCTAGTAACAGCCACATATATACTTTACAACACCCCAAAACAGGGAATCTTACGATGCTTGGTTCTTGTGAGACTAAAGCAAATGTCCCTGGCAACTTCAAGGTTGGGGAGTGAAGCTCACAGACCCTCCTCACAGTCCCAAGCCAGTCACCCAGCAGGTCAAGCACAATCCCCTCAACACCCCACCCACCTCGAGGGCACCTTCCTACCGGGCATGCAGCTCCCGGGCCCGGGAGGTTATAGTGTTCTGGAAGAGGGAGTTGTTGTCCTGGAAAAACTTCTCATACTTCTCCAAATTCAGGCTAGGGTAAATCAGGCGGAACCCACCACAGTTTTCCCTTTCATACTTCTCAGTTCTTTGTAGACGCAAGGCCTGGAAACCCTTGACTTCCTCGATCCTGTTGGCGACAAGAACATAGGGCTGAGTTGGGACATGGCCCAACGCTTGGAAGGAACATAGCCACACTGGACGTCATCTAGGGCCAGGCAGAGGAGGCCTTGCACACAACAGTGGTCCGTTGGTCTTTCCTAAATGCTTCCCTAAAAGAATTCTAGCCCTCCTAGGAAAGTCAACATCATAATGCACTAAGAACTGGTTAGAATAGCCTTTCTGACAGTTCATCCAATTCTCTCCAGTTACAGGGAAAACCTGTTTCCTCCAGGCTTACTCCCTGCAAGGCAGACCGTCACCCCCTTTCCAATCACAGCCCCAACTACCCTGTCCTTCTCTGAAGAATGACAGCTTGTGTTTTGCTAAATTTGAGGGCTTCTTGGATGAGCTTGATAAGCCTTTGTGAGCTGTAATGATATTCTTCCTCACAGCCCCCTGCGGAGGTGGAGGTCAGGGAGAGAGGAACAATAACCAAGAGTCACTGAGCTACCTGGGGCCAAGTCATGAGGAGGAGAGTGAGTCAGGAGGAGGTAACTTACTGCTTCTTCTTCAAGGAGTTTAGAGAAAGCTTGCACAGTGGAAGGCATCCTGGAATCCCAGGCCACACACCCCTTGGACTCTGGGTCCAGGCCTGCGCTTACCAGAGAGGTGACCGACTATAAGTCAGTTCCCCTTCCAGAGCCTTTGTCTCCTTAGTCCCACCAACAAATTCGTACACCACCCCATCTGCCTACCACCCTCCAGTCAGGGAAGACGGAGCACGTGAAAGAGCTCTGAGTAACACAGTGCATCCACACATAGGTGCTATTGCCCAGTTCTAGTTTAACCTCGAAGGACTGACTGCACATGAGGAGACCAGGGGCCACAGCAGGGTCTGAAAAGCAACACAAACATTTCCTTGCCGGGGATCATAGTCTTTGACCCTGCAGTCACTCTGCAGAGGAAGGCCTCTCTGGAAGGCAAATGAGTGCTTCCTAGCTGGGAGCCAGGAACACGTTAGCTCTTGCCAACACAGTAACATGACAGAGGACAGACAAAAATAAAGGAGTGACTTTACTTTTTGTATTGATAACCCCTGAATCTTCATGTGATGTTAATAAGCTTATATACATTACATATAGTTGTGTCTACATCTTAAATCTCTTAAAATAGATACAGGGGAATATTCACAGTAAAACCATTTAAACTGCCACATTCCATAAATATAAACTAATATTCCAAGTAGGATAATCATTTGTAAGAGCTGACTACCTTCCCCACCAACTCCAGGCAAGATTCCTAATAGTCTGAAACACAAATTATAGTGTCAGACATTATGATAAAGCCTTTTATACACATGATCTCATTTAAGGCCCCCACCCCAATAACTACATATCATTAGCTCCATTTCACAGAAAGAACACCATATCGGAGCTCAGAGAAGTTTCATAAAGGCCACATAAATAGTAGTCTATTGGATCATAACTTGGCCCGAGACAGGCCAGCCTTATTAGGAGTGGGGAACTCATAAAATATGGGGTCCCTGAGCGCAAGAGATACTACTGCACCTGGTCTCCCGAGAACGACATTGCTGCAAGAACCGGCCCCGTTGTTTCTCCTCCTCTAAGACTTTCTTTTTATCACAGCTTCCCAGGTTGACCAGGACCAAGGTGTCATACAGCAAACTGTCCTTCACCTCCTTGTCCAAGCAGGAGTCCGTAGAGAAGCTTGGAGAATGGTTGACCTGTGAGGGCAAGATGGTAGATGGAAGCTGGGCGGTCCAGAGTGAAAGCAGAGAGTGAGGCTAAAACACCACCTCCAGGGAGCTACCTAAGCCCCCATTGGGTCCCTGGCTACTAAGATGAGTGAAAGGGAGAGGGAGAGAAGGTCTGTACTAGAGCCACAATGAGGAAAGGAGGAAGTGGAACCCCCTCTAGTTTAACTAGCTTTTAATTTTAAGTCCTTTCTTCTTGAGAAGCAGGAGGGAGGGCCCTGTCTTTGGTTTCCCTTCTATCATACATGTGATGTTCTCTCACGTGTGTTGTGCACTCATAAAGCAGGTAGAAGGGCAGTCCAAAGGGCCAGCGGGGAGGTAGGGAGTAGAAAAGAGTGATGCATTTGGGATCCTGACCAGAGTTGTCGGGGAGACAGGTGGGAGAAGGGAGAGGACTCGTTCCTGCTCACAGAGAAGTCCATATTGTTCAGAGGCTCTATGTGAGCATTTAAAGATTTCCAGCAGTTTCTGCAGGCTTGCTCCTGGTAGCTAATTCTGCTCTTTGGGTAAGAGCTCCAAAGAGCCATATTTTCCTTCCCACCCACACCTGGGAACAAGGACTGGGAGGGAGGAAAGGCAAGGACCCAGGAATCTGACTTATAATTCTGGGTTCCACGCTTCGCAGGCGTACTAGCTGACACTAGCATCTCTGACTTGCACCATCACCACCACTCCCACCTGATCTGGAGAAGAGACAGCCACCAGAAGCTTTTCCTCATCCTCCTCCCGCCACCCTGTGAGTCTAGGGGAAGCAGGAAACTCACTGAGTGGCACGCCACCTATTCCTGTGGCCACATACACCCAGTGATTCTCCATTAGTTCTTGCAACTGAGTGGCCCAGGGCCTTGAGAGCCAGGCTTGACAGCTCCCATCTGAGCTTCAGCATCATCAGCCCAGCTTTTTTTTTTTTTTTTTTTTAAGTTTTAATTATTAAAAATATTTTTTTCTATCCTCACCTGAACACATGTTTGAGAGAGAGGGGAAAAGAGGGAGAAAGGGAGAGAAACATCGATAAGGAAACATCGATCAGTTTCCTCCCACGCAGTTAATCCCCAACTGGGGATCAAACCCACAACCTAGGCATGTACCCTCATTGGGATCCAACCCATGACCTTTAGGTCTATGGGACTGATGCTCCAACCAACTGAACCACTCAGCCCAGGTCACCAACCCAGCTTCAATGAAGAACACTCCCTTTCTGGGAGAGGACTCTGTTAACAAAAGGTTAAGCTGTCTTTAGAATCACTCTGTGCCTGAGATCAGAGTTTCCAAGTCTGGGTGAACCTCAAAAAGGCACAAAGAATTCTCCAATTCCCGGCTGTCTACCCCCCTCTGGTGGCCACTTCTCAGCTAAGGCACAAGCTCTAGGCAGCAAGCACAGTGGGAGGAACTGGCGCCAATTAGCAGATTAAACATATCTAGCTGAGCTGGGAGAGCAGAGAGGGGAACCCAAAGCTGGCTGACCTCAAGAACAGGGGCCAGTTTTCACCCCTCATCCCAACCTCCCTACCTCCAGCAGCCAGGGCTTGAGTTTGCGGTCCAACAAAATGTCGAAGCCCAGGATTTCAAAGCAGGCACTGTTGAGTGTGTGGTTGGGGAAGCAGGTGTGGTAGTTGTGCTTGATGATGGGGTAGGCCGAGATGATCGTCTTGATGATGACATCCTCGATATCCCTCCATATTTGCTCCACATTGTAGCCTTGGCTCTCCATGTACTTGTTGAAGGTGGAGAGCTTCCTGGAGGTGAATCACAGACCATGAGGCAGGGCAGCCCAAGTCAGGTCACCTAAGGCCATGGTGTGCTGGAAAACAAACTTCTGGGGGAAGAAGGGCTCCACAGCCAACAGGAATGGGCACCCAGAAGCTAAGGTGTCACCAGGACTGCATCAGCTCAGAAGGGGCCTATAGGAGCAACAGGGCCACACCTCTCAAGTCTCCACAGCCCTGAAGTGGGAACAGATATGACATGTTAAGACCAGCCTGGACACTTTCACTGAACCCAGAACACACCTGAGTATTTAAGCAGAGGCTGAATAGATGACTTAAAAAATTAAAAACCTCATGCTTCTAAGCTTTGGTGGCAATGTCTCAGACTTTGGTGCTCATTGGAAGTTTTTAGGGAGGCTTTTAAGAATACCACTACCATAGCCCTGGCTGGTAGCACAGTGGATAAAGGCACCAGCCTGCAAACCCAAAGGTCGTTGGTTTGATTCCCCAGTCAGGGCACATAACCACGTTGCAAGCCATGTCTCCGTAGCTGGAGGCAGGTGAAAGACAACCATACATTGATGTCTCTCTCCCTCTCTGCCTCTCTCCCTTCCCCTCTCTCTGAAAATAATAAATAAAATCTTTAAAGAAAAAAAAAAAAGAAAGAAAGAAAGAATACCACTACCTGAGTTCCACTTCAGTTACGTGAGGGGATTCTGGGGATGCTAAAGACACAGAGATTTTGGATTAGGATTGCCCACGTACAAAAGGCATCCCTAGGGCTTTTCCACAGATAGTTCCCAACTGCCCCAAGCAAACCAGGATGGTTCCGATTTTAGAACTGAAAGTCTCACATCCCAGGAAATCCCTCACTTGCAGGCCAACCAAGATGGCTGGTCTCCCTACCACGGAGATCAGAGGACGTCTACTCTGAGTGGAGAGATTCATGAGGAAACATCTGGGGTGTTGCCTCAGTCAGCTCCATGCTCGGTAGTTCAGAGAGAGGGCGAATCCAATAGGTCCAAGAGGCAATGATGGAGTCAGACAACCATCTCTTCATATGCACCCACATGTGCAGAGAATTGAAGTAGGAAGTGGGAAAATGGGAGGAGGAGATGCGAGGGAATAAAGATCAAAGAGGACAATGACAAGACAAGAGACATGGCTCACCCAGATAGTTCAAAGAGCTCAACTGGACCCCAGCCAATGGAGTGCAAAAGGAGGATGTAGGGTTGGCCAGACTTTGCATGTTTGCTAAGGACCTGCTGTGCACACAAAGCTCATGCACTGAGAGAATCCCAAGAAACTGCCACCTCTGTCATGGAAGCCTAAGGGAGTCAATACACGTGACGCAACCAAGGATGCATTTAAAGGCAGAGAAGCAACAACCACTCCATAAAGAGGCCCACACCCTGTACCTGTCATTGTGAGGGTACCAGTGTGACACATAAACACACTTTCAGATAGCTTGAAGCCAGTCCTTGTAAGTCCAAAAAAATGCGTTTAATTTACCAATTTGGGAAATAAATTTTCCCAGAATAGATTATATATGTCCTTGCCTTCTTGTCACAGATGTTACAAATTATAACATAACCTCTTCTGTACGACTCGTGCACATAACAATAAAAATACATTGTGTAATTTCATAATGCCCAAGGGTTAGCCAGTTCAATTTAACACACTAGCTGTGTGCCAGGCACTCTGAATGCTGAAGAGGACCTGGCCTCTGCCCCAAAGCTTGCCAGGTTTCCAATTTTTCTGTCTTCTCCTTAATGTCTCCTACTGAATTTACAACTGGGTTGGGGGTTGATTAGGGGAGAAGTTGGCCTCAAGTTGATGAAGGAAGAAGGCAGTTAATATGAAAAGCAGATTGTCTCAAAAGATGGAGAAGAGAAAGAAGAAAGGTGAAAGGAAAAGAGAGGGAGAGATGGGAGGACTCTGCCCAGCAACATGGCAACCAACCAGAGGCCTGGGCACCATTCTTTCCCTTTTCTTTCTTTGTTTTCTTTTTCTTTCTTTTCTTTTTTTTTTAATTCAAGATATTTATTTATTGAGAGAGAGGAAGGCAGGGAGAAAGAGAGGAAAAGAAACATCAATGTGTGATTGCCTCTTGCATGCCCCCAAGTGAGGATCTTGCCCACAACCCAGGTTGTGCATCTTAACTGGGAATCGAACCAGTGACCCTTTGGTTCACAGGCTGGTGCTCTCTCCACTGATCCACACCAGTCAGGACATTTTAAATTACTTTTTTAGTGTATTTTATTGATTATGCTTTTACAGTTGTCCCAATGTTTTCCCCTTGCTCCCCTCTGCCCAGTTTTCCCCTTCCCTCCAGCAATCTCACCCTCCTTAGTTCATGTCCATGGGTTATGCATGTGAGTTCTTTGGCTTCACCCTTTCCTATACTATTCTTAAGATTTCCCCTGTCTATTTTGGACTTACCAATTATGCTTCTTAATCCCTGCAGCATTTCCCCATTTCTTCCCCTTCCCCCTCCTAGCTGATAACCCTCCAAATAATCCAGGGTGCAATTGTACCCTCCAAGGAGTTCACATACAACAGGGGACACAAGAAAAACACGTGTACCAAGTAAAGAGCAGTTAGAGGCTTCAGCTGATGTTGACCATATGGGTGGTGGGAGTCCAGAGTTGGAAAGGTCACTGTGGGTGGTTACACTCAGAGTTCATAGGCTTGTCCTCTCACCTGATAAGTGAGGAAACATGCCCACAGAGAAGATAGTTTTCACCCACATTACAGTGGGTTCCGGCTGGACCGGAACCCAGAACCCATCAGAGAAAGCAACATGGAAGATTAGTGAAACACAAGCACCTTCAAGAATGTTATTCCATAATTTTGGTTGGAACTGAGCAAAGGCAGAGACGTGGGAATGAGCAAAGCCTATATATCAAATGGGAGCTATAGAGCATCCTAACAGAACACCATAAATCAAATAGCATAGACAGTGGTGTCTCGTGGTTAGGGCATGGCCTTGGAAATTTTAATTCCAGCTCCTCTACTTCCTAAATGTATCTTGGGCAAGTTACTTAACCTTTTTACAGCTGTTTCCTACTATGTTAAATCATGGTGACAGTAATACAGTGTTTTTGCGAGGATGAACTGGGTTGAGGTATGTAAATATCTTAGAGCAATGCCTGGCATACAGGAAGTGCTCAAAAATAAAATGTTGACTATAAGTGGAATAGTAATAATAGTGGAAGGTGGGGTCTAGTTAACTTAGAGTAGAATGAGCAAAGGGGTTTCAACTTGATGTTCTAGGCACCTGGGAGCCATATTGGTTACTAAGAGCGGAAGTAATGAGTATACAGAATATATAATAATAATAGCAGCCATTTGCACGGGGCTATTGCTTTTTAAAGCCCATTCATATACATCATCTCAACAGGTCCTTGCGGTATGTCTGTGAGGCTGGCCAGCCGATATTCTTATTTTATAATGTCATTTTACAGGTGAGAAAATGAGGATACAGAGAGGGTAGGCAGATGACTGCTCCAGCAGAGAGGGTGGACAGAGATCAGGGGGCTGAGGCCAGACCTGGGATGAGAGAAAGGTGAGGAGAAGGAAGATGCAAGAAGGAGGAGAAACGGAGGGCAGCAGAACAATCCGCCACACCCTCGGCTTGGTCCTGGCACTAATATCCCTACTCACGGCCTGAGGACCCCACACTAGTTGTTGGAGTGTCAGTTCTCAGAAGACAAGGGAAATGAGGACCCTTCAATGATATGCCCTCAGACCAAGAAAAAAAATAACATTAAGTATGAGCACTGTCCATGTTGCTATCACAGGTCATTCAAGTTTCACTGTGTCCCTGTGAGGTAGGCCAGGCACAGAATATCAGGAATGGAGTCTTACCACCCTCATTTAAAAAAATAGAGACTCAGAGGGATAAAGGGACTTGCCCAAGGTGACTCAGCTGTCAAGGGTCACAGCAGGCCTGGCAACCTGGCCTCACCGAGCACCAAAGCCCCACTTGCAACAGCACAGGAGGCTCACCTGGGGCTGTGGTCCAGGCCAGGAGGTGAGGTGGGAGGACTTCAGGCAAGACAGGTGGCTGGTGCCACCTGGAAAAGGGAGGTCCCCTCCACCAAGCCCGATGCATCCCCTTCAAGCAGGCTTAATCTAAGATTTTCCATTTGCTTTTCTGGAACTCTGCCATCAAGGGCATTGCAAAATTTCCCTGTGCACCGTGCCTATCCGATGCTCTGAAGTCAAACATGTTGCTAGTTTACAAGTCCCTAGAATCTGGTGCAGGATAAGGAGCGTGTGCCATGGAGCCTGGCAGACTCCGAATAATCTTTATTCGGCTGACACATGGAGAACTGCGTGACCTTGGTCAACTTATTTAAGCTCTCAGAGACTTGGTTTCCTCATCTGTAAAATGGAGATGGCACCTACCTCATAGTTCTCCACCTACAAAGGGTAGATTACAATGTCTCTGCTGTAGTGTTATGAAAATTTAATGAAAAAAAAAAAAAAATGCACACAAAGCCCCCAGCTCAGGCCCCAACACCCAGGAGACCTTCATAAATACTTCCTTTTTCTTTCCCTTTGGTCTGGTCATGTTCACATTCTTCAGTCCCCCTTTTTCTTTCTTTCTTTTTTTTTTTTTTTTAATGTCCCCCTGCCCTGACACCAGCTGATCTCCCCCCTTTTTCTTAAAACTCAAATGAGACAGGATTAGACGATAGCATGCATATAAAAACTGCTTGGGAAGATATTCATGCATTCCCCTCATTTCCCCCGCTCCTGGACAGTCTTAGAGCCAGCTAGTCACGCGTCGCATCATACCAGGCATCGTGACACAGCATTTGAGGATTTCTATTGGAGCACCACCCCTGGGAACCACAAGCTTAGGGAACAACGGCCTGGCACACCCCTTTCCCATGGTAAACCAGCAATCAATAAACATCTGTTGGTTTGGAAAGGCCCGAAGGGCCAACTGTACCAAGACTGTGTTCTGGTGTGTGGTTCTGGGTGCTGTGTGTGTGTGTGTGTGTGTGTGTGTGTGTGTGTGTGTGTGTACCCTGCTGGGGAAAGAGCTCATGTTTATCTCTCCCCTTCCCGTCCTCCTAGGGTTTACAACTCGGCCTTCTTTTAATAATTAACAGCCAGAGGGCAGAGACTAAGGAGTCTGTTGTGGGTTTAGAGGCAAAGAAATATTTTCTGAGAGCATGTGACCCAAGATGGAAACACTGATGGGGACCGACAGGGTTGGGTAGAATCCCAGAGAGCAGCTCTGAGACCGGCAGGAAAAGAACAGAGAAGTGAGGCCGCTTGCTTACCTCTTGCTGCCAGAATGAGCATCTTGAATGAAATTGGAGCTGTGCTTATTAATGGAATAATTAGTCAGGTGCATGCAGATATCATCCTGGGGGAAGAGACACAAATCTGTGTGGTCAGAGGAAGGGCAGGTTTCCGCTTCCTGTCTGTGCCCTCCCATGAACCCTGAGGCTTACAGAGATGGAAAACGAAGGGGAAATTTTAGGGTTTAACCTGGCCAAAGAGAGGAAGTAGTAAGGAGCATCCTGTAGCCTGGGGTGTAAGAAACTCCAGTTCCTCCTGGAATTGGGTGGTACCCTGCCTGAGGGACACTTCAGGGGTGTGGAATGGTGGCATTGGCTCTGAAGTCAAGCAGACCTGGCCTTGAGTCCCAGCCTGATCTCTTCCTAGTTCTGTGACCTTGGACAAGCCCTTCTGCTCTGGGTGTCCATTTCCTCTCTGTAAAAGGGAGGTGACAATCCCTGTTTCTGAGGGTTCCTGGGAAGGCTAGAGGAGAGAATGTAAGCAACCTGGCACATGGTAAGTGTTCAGCAAATGACAGCTAAATCCACAATGTTTGCGAACGTGGCTTTAACTAGGATTTTTTTTTTTTTAATTATGCTACGAGGGGAGGATAAGGCCACATGTCCTCTGAACTCACCAAGTTGTCTGCACAAGGGTGAGAGTAGGAGGTTGTGGCAAAGCGGGCCAGTCCTTCATTATAGGTAAAAATCCTGAGAGGGTCACAGGATGTCATCAGCACGTAAATTCGTAGGTCAAACTTGAACCCATCAATAATAAATGGCTGGAAGGAGAGAGTAGAAGTTACGCAAGCATTGGAGGAGAAATTCAGACTTGAAGAGCGTCAGTGCCCCATCTAGTTCTCCTGGTGTCAGCTCCAACATTGCCTCTGCTTACAGAGTGCAGACTTAGCCAGGGAAGGAACAGGGAGAAGGGGATCTGGACTCTGTGACCCGCCACATGACCTTGTGGAAATCACTAAACCACACTATACTTCAGTTTTCTATTCTGCCAAATGGCATGAGTAACTACCTCCAAGAGAATACCCATCAACTAAACAAAATAACATTAAAAAGTCCTGTGATAAAGAAGACACTGTCACCATCCAGAGCTATGCTGTTGTCACAGTTCTATAAGAGTTCTCAATGCAATACTGACCTGCAGTGCTGGCCTGTGCTTCCCCTTCCACACACACTTATAAGGAGAGGGCTCTCTTTCTGTGGGGTGCTATGCTGCTCTGACCTCTGACCTCCAGTCATGGAGTAAAGTGGGTTACCATGATCTCTCCAGGACTACTCTCCTCTCCTCAATGAGCTGGGGCCTCCCCAGACCAAAGGTGCTCTCCCAGCTGTCATCTGTTAGAAGCAAGGGACCAGCCTGGTAGGGCCAGACTAATGCACAAGGGTGCAAGGTTGAGGGAGGGACACTCTGGGCCAGGCATGTGTCACATCCTTGGTCAGAAGGCTTGGTCTGGCAAAGTTCAAGGCAGAAGTCACAACTCGGTTTCACCCCCACTCCTGTCCTCCATCCCTTATTTCACATTTGGGCCAGTGGAGCCACAGCCTGAGGTTTCCATGTGGATAAAATAAATAATAACAATGAAGAAGTACCTTTGAAATATAGAGCTGACAGATCATGTCCTCCCCTGGTTTGATTTCTTTCACCGTCCGGGTGATGAATATACCTCTCCCTTGGCAACCTGAATCCGGCTTACAAATGTACGTCTTATTTTTTCTTGACCTGCTGTAGTTTTGCAAATCTCCCCAGCTGCCAGAACAGGAAGGGAGCAAGATACACTTTTAGCTGGGAAGCAGTAAGAAGGAATGTTATCTCTTTATTTTAAAAAAAAAAAAACCTAACGTGACTCAAGTCTTGGACTTGCTAGATGCCTAGAGGTCTGGAAATAAGAGAGACACACACAATGGAGTGAAGTTGGAGAGAATGCAGATCCTTGACAGTTCAGAAACAGCACAGCTAAAAGGCTGAAACAAGTTCAAAATCAACAGCTTTCAAGGTCAGAACACAATTCTCATTCCAACTCCAGACTTAGGCTCCAAGGCACCCAAATCCTAAATGTCATCTAGTTTTATAGGCAGAGCCTGGTGTTTTCTCAGCCTTGGCCACACCCTGTGTCCCTTCTCTTCCTGAGCAGGAGAGAGATGGGAGAGCCTATGGGACATGGAATTGGGGTGGGGACTGGAGAAGAGAGCCCAGGGAGGCACTCACTCAGCAGGAAGACACCAGGTCCGAGGGAAAAAGTGGAAATCTTTAGGGAACAACTTTAACATGCGGCTCATATTCCTGGCCAGCAAGTCCTTGCGACAGATTTCACTCATCCCTGGGAAGTGATTGATTTTCTGCAAAGGAAGCCAGAATTAATGAACAATGGGGCACATGGGAGTACCCATGAGATCCCCTTGGAGGACCATGGGGACCCCACTGGATAGATGCCACTTACGCTGAGAACCCGCTGTGACCCAGATACCTGGTAACTTTTCATTTCCATCACCCGCTCCAGCGACACCGAGTAGTCAGTCCAGTACAGAGTCCAGTCGTCATTTTCCCCTCCCTCTCGAAGGCCATACTGTTGGGCAGCCCTACGCACTGCCACGGGGTTGGAGAAAGAAAGGTCTGTTAGCCTAGGAAGTGCTGGAGGAGCACAGAAGTGAGACACCCCAGCTCCTTGAGACTTAAAGCCACCTTGCCCTGCCTGAACACAACATTGCTGAGAGAGAACCACAAAGAGTCAACATCTGTTCAAGCATACAGCCTATGCCTCACAATCCCCACAGAAGGTTACCTGGGACAAATATTTTATCCACTCTGGCTTCCCCTAGCCAGGAAGTAGGCCTCTGGCTTTCCCCCAAACACGAAGCCCTGAGTATTAAGGAATATAAACCTAACTCCTTAACATCAGCCAGAGCCAAGCTTAATGAGTAAGGTAAGTTAGCAGGAAAAAATATATAAATTTGTATATATAAAATATATACATATATATACACAATGGATTTCAAAACCACATGTATGCTATCACATCCTTTTCCCCCATGTCCTTATTAGTATGACTAACTGATTCCAAAATAAACTCAAATGTCTTCAAGGGCCTTGAAGAGAAGAAGTGCCTGCAGTGACCAGCAGAGTCAGGACCAGCCTAAAGCAGCCAAGTTTGAAATTAAAATAATGACAACTCTGCTCTATAGTACAAAGCAGATCTGTAGGTTATCTTCAGCTAATGGATGGCCAGTTTGGAACTTGTGCTCTAAAAAAGAGCCATTGATTGTAGTAACAGCTGCCTTCTCTGCAATCAGATCTCCTAATAACCATGTATGAGAACTACAGATAGTGGAAGTACACATCATTGGGATCAAACCCATATTTTCTTAGAATGAGCTTCCCAATTCCCTCAAAAAGTTAAGTGAACTGAGAGAAGCAAAGAACAGGATTTGGAGACACCCCTTTTCATCCTCAAAAATACATATGAGTGACCCTTCCCAACCCTTTGGGGGAATCCAGATGCTCACCACTGTCATATCGGCAGTTGGATAGATTGATCACCAATCATCTGGAAAAGAGAAAAAGAAAAGCAGCAAGACAGACAGACACATTTGCCAGAACAGGAGACTGCACGCAGAAACATCCTGTTCCAGGTGGGGCAGCAGCAAACCTAACCCTCCACACACAATTAAAACTAATAATAAAAGACCGTCTAAACACAAATAGAATGAAGACTAGTGCAAAGTGTAGCAAAACTACATGTACCATTATTTCATTCCATAAAACAGATCATCAGAAGTGGGTTCTTTATATTGGTGTGATTTTGACAGTCTCATCAGACAGTTTGTCCCTTCCCCATGCATTAGCAGCCAAGGGCCCCTGCCCCCAGAGCCCTCCTGCTCTTATCAACATGGATCCCCATTCCCTCTCTTTCAATCCTAACCTCTTTTTCTTCCTCTTCTTCTTGCCTTGCCGCTGGGCATTCTGAAGCCCCTCTTGCCCCTCAGTGTTCTCTCTCACAAAAGCCAGGGTGACGATATCTTTCAGACCTGTTATGGAACTGTCCTCCTTTTCTTCTGACTCTGTCTCTTCCTTGCCTTCCAAAGGCTGGAGCATCTCCCAGGACCGAGAGGGGACTCTGGGTAAACACTGGCCTCCCCCTGGAAAGAGGGCAGAGAAAGCGGCAATTACTTGGATCCACCTGCAGGGGGACCCCCTCCCTTGCTCACGGGGGTGGTCCACCAAAGCTGAGACTAGGCAACAGGTTGCAATTTATAAAATGCCACCGCACCTCCGCGGTTGATGCAAGGCTCCAGGAGGGAGCTGATTCCACCTTTTGCCACTGGCCATGACCTTAGGGACGCACTCAGCCAACCCTGGCCTTGGGTTTTTCCTCCTGGGGTTTTCAACGAGCAGGCTGAGATGCCGCTCTGCCTGGCACCACCTGGTAAACAATCTTATTATTGCTGAGTGAGTGTCTGGAGACAGTCTCAGAACCAAGTCCTAAGCCACTTAGCTGAGGGAGTCAGTCCCAGTGGGTGCAGATGAGGTGCTCTGAGGCGTATGTTAACTGTTTCGACACTGCACAAAACCTCCGCACGCAAGCAACTGGCTGACCTGAGAGTGAAAGCAACCGGTGCTCAAGGAGTGTGGGACTGACTTGCGGCAGATCGAACGGGACGCGAGCTCAGGGCTCAGCGCGGAGCGTCAGAGACCCCGGCCACAGAAGAGGGGCCATAGCGTCTACCTGGTCATCTCATTCGAAAGAAAAACAAGGCCAATCGTAAAATATTTATACGGAAGCCCAGCAAAGTTCTCATTCCTCGACCCCCATGATGACTTCTGAGGTCTGATTGAATTTCAAATATCAAGGGGTTTTGAAAATGATTTTCAATATCCTGCTTCATGAATCCTAAGGAATGTGCTTAGTTTGTCCCCTGGGTAACCCAGAACTTCCCAGACCCAATTAACTGACTTGTATCCCCTTCCAATCCAAGGTTTCTATCATCAGTGAGCCTATTTTCTGGGGTTTTCTCCTCTCCTCACCTCTAAACCCTGCGAACCTCCTCAGGGTTTCTGTCCCTCTCCTTTCCTGCCTACTTGCTCTTAACTTCCTGTTCTTCCCTCACAAACTCCCCAGCTTTTTGAAAAGATACTGATAATATCTTTCTTACAATGTATTCTAATATATTATTACCATTCTTGAAATGCTCTAACATTAAAGAAAGCTTAGGAAAGGGTAGGGTGAGAAATCATCTTAAGTGTTTCTACCCTACCATGGAAACTTTGGCTCTTTCGTGTATTCTCTTTTACTCCTAATTTCTAAGCATAATTATTCTTGCATAATCATAACCATAACATATAAAGAATTTTGTATCTGCTTTTTGGCCACTTAATATCAAATCATAAACATCTTTGGCTGTAGCCAAGTTTATATATTTCCAGTTTTATTGTTGTTGTTTTTATTTCTAGGTGGGTTTTTTAAAAATAATTTTTGTGTTAGGTCTATTTAGTAAGGAGAATAACATCTTTAAAGGTTTTTTTTTTGTTTTTTGTTTTTTTAATTTTATAGAGAGGGGAACGGAGGGAGGCAGAGAGGGACAGAGACATCAGTGTATGGTTGCCTTTCACCTGCCTCCAGCTACAGACCTGGCTGGAGACCTGGCTTGCAACCTGGTTATGTGCCCTGGCTGGGAATTGAACCAGCGACCTTTGGGTTTGCAGGCTGGCACCTTATCCACTGTGCCACCAGCCAGGACTTATTTCTAGTTTTTAATAGCTGTGTAATAATACCCTATTGAAGGGATGTGTCTGAATTTAACCATCTATTATTAACAATGTAAATTGCTTCCAATTTCATTATTACATAAATAGCTTTAAAATGCACAATGCCATGTACAGAAGCCCTTTTACTTTTTTAAGGATTATTTCTTAAGCTATATACACAGAACCAGGATTATGAGGTTAATGAATATGAAAATTATGTAGCTTATGTATTTAGCTCTTTTTATCACCATGTTGTTTCCCGGGATTCCACCAGCTTGGACTACAAGCAGCAATATGCAATTACTGCAGGCTCACCATAAAACCTCACAATCCCTTGGGAGTCACCTCTCTTCTGTACCCAGACTAGCTAATTTTAGACAATTTTTCTACCTTACAGCCATGTTTTATTTTATTTATTTATTTAAAGATTTTATTTATTATTTTTAGAAAGAGGGGAAGAGAGAGAGGCAGAGAGGGAGACAGACATCAATATATGGTTGAGTTTCACCTGCCTCCAGCCACAGACCTGGCTGGAGACCTGGCTTGCAACCTGGATATGTGCCCTGGCTGGGGAATCGAACCTGCGACCTTTGGGTTTGCAGGCCGACCGACGCCTTATCCACTGTGCTCCCAGCCAGGGCTCCTTACAGCCATATTTTAAACATTACTACACCTTTCCACCTCTCTCTGCCCTCTTCCTAAAACAAAATTCAGGGTGAGGGGCCACTCTCTAACCTTTGAATAATTTAGAGAAAGTTTAAATTATGTGGGCTTTTCAGAGAAGGTCACATCTCATGAATCCTCACAGCCCCCTGTCCCTGTAAGAGGGAGGCAGGTTTATTAAGTCACCTAAGGATTGCCACTAGTTTCTCTTTCTTGCTAAGGAGAGCGGCCACTTACTACCAAGTTCCTTTATGGTGACACCTGAGCAGGGGAAGAAAGAGTTGTGCTCAGTGCAAGTAGCCAACAAAACCTGGGCCTTGGGTGTTGGTTTTTCCCAGTGAGTAGGCACGTTCTTGGCAAAGTTCAAGAGGGCTAAGGCACATGAAACCTTAACCTTGGCCTGCTGCCCTCCTGCCAGGTAAACAGCAGCTCCACTCCCCTCGTCCTCCACAACAGCTCCTATTTACCAAGCCCTTAGGGAGTGGCCCCGTTTACCTAAAGGTTAATGGTAACTGAAGGAGAGAAAACTGACCCTGAATTCGCCTCTGGAATTGTGGGTTTGTCTTTGCCTTTTTTTCAAATCCTTTGCTCAAATAGTAAGAACAAGTCACAGCTGCTTATATGTGTCTGCTTCAAAGAGGGGAAGCAACAACAACAGAAGGTTAGATTCTGCTCATTCTTGCAAGAAAGCCCCACAGGGCAAGAAAGGAAGCCTGTGTACTTTTAAAGGAACTCATTCACTACAGCATTCTTGGCTACCCTTCCCTGAGCCACTCTGATGACTCCTGAGACAGGTACAAGAAGGCAGACAGTGGTCATTGCCATATGTGACTGTTTTTTCTTTGCCCTAATTCCCTAGCCTTCTCTCCCCCGCAGTCCCTCCTTCCTCCTTCATCCCAGAGGCTGGGTTCTGCCAGCTCCTTTCCAAAGTCTCCCCAGAGTGTCCTGCTCCAAGGTCGCCTCCTGGGGCGTGCATCCTGAATCTGGTCTGCAGAAACACTTACTCAGCCCACAGTAGTGTGTTGTTGTTGTCATGGTTGCTAAATAATAGTTACCAGTAAAGATAACGTAATTTTTTTCATAAAAACCCAGATTCCATTCCTTCCAGAAAAATAGGTCCCCGTGTCAGCAATCAACCAGAGCCATGACTGACTTACTGTTTAGACATTCCCCGAGTCTGCCCCAGTCACTAACATTCATTACTGTCTCTCTGATGTAGGAGCCAGGTGATAGTTGTCCTTGTGCTACTATTTTCCTTATAGTAGCGTTAAGAGAGAGGAAACATTTTAGTTTGCGCAGGTTACTTCTCTCATTTAGGGTACATGCCTGGCCCCATAGACATCTGACTCAGACACCTGGCCTCCAAGCAGCAAGGAGTTAGAACAAAACCTGCTTGCTCCAGGGCTGGGCAAAACGTTTTTTTTTTGTTTGTTTGTTTGTTTGTTTTTTGCCGTATAACTTGTTTCAGTTTATTAACAAATTTTTTTTTTTTTAAGATTTATTATTTTTCAGAGAGGGGAAGGAAGAAAGGCAGAGAAAGAAGGAGAAAAGCATCCATGTATGGTTGCCTTTTACCTGCCTCCAGCTACGGACTTGGCTGGAGACCTGGCTTGCAATCTGGTTATGTGCCCTGGCTGGGAATCCAACCAACGACCTTTGGGTTTGCAGGCCGGAACCTTATCCACTGTGCCACCAGCCAGGGCTAGCAAAACATTTTAATGCCCTCATTTTTCAGAAAGAGAATTAGACCTGGCTGAAACCAGAACCTCCTCAGTGTCTGCAGATGTGGACCTTATTTGATCCTACAAGATTTTCTTCCCCAACCTCAGCAACTACTCATTCCCTACTAACCTAAGGGTCCCCCTTCTCTCCTGCCCTCCAGATTAGGTTAAAATGAATCTTTAAACTTGAGGAGTCAAAGGAGGCAATGCAATGGATTCAAAGGAAAGAGCCTAAAAAAGATGCAAAGAGTAAAGGGAGCTGCTACTGGCAACCTAAAATGTACATAAATATATACATACATACACCTTGGTATAAGGGCCTATGACTTTAAATCACTTGCTAAAAAGTAGCTATAGAGAAATGGCTAAGCAATCAGATTCTGAAATCTGTCTGCCTAAATTTAAATCCCAGCATGGCCAACTTTTTAGCTGTGTGACCTCAGGCAATTTACTTAACTTCCCTTGGCCTTAGTTTCTTCATCTGTCCAGTAGTTTGTTGCAGCAAAAATTAAACGAGTTGATTCATTTGAGTCAATACAATGTACTTAGAACAGTACCTGGCACAGTAGTAGGTGCTTACTAAATACTATCATTGCCAGCTGTAAGGCCCTGGACTGAACTCCCTGAAGGGACAGACCACATCTGAGTTCCTACCACAAAGTCTGGCACATGGCAGAGGTTCCTGTGCTTCTTGAATGAATGAACTGGAAGAATAAAGGAATGCATGAACTAACTTTGCCTTTCTAAGGTTCATTTTCCTCATCTATGGAATACAAGTGCCACTGTGAATGTTAAATAAATAACATTTTAAAAAATCATACCACAGGAGAAGGTGCAGTGTTCTCTCCTTAAAAAAAAAAATTATAGACCACTCTCATGGGCCACCATGAGTCAGTTGGTTAGAGGGTCATCCCTTAAAAGGTTGGGCATTCAATTCCCGGTCAGGGCACATGTCTATATTTTGGGTTCCATCCTAAATCTAGGTCCATGCTATCCCAGGTTCAGGCATGTTGAGGAGGCAAAAAATCAATATTTCTCTCTCACATTGATGTTTCTCTCTCTCCCTTCTTCTCTAAGAGCAATAAAAAAAATTTCCTCAGGTGAGGATTAAAAATAAAATGAAATAAAATTAAAATTATGGACTTGGGTCCTTTCATATAACAGTCACTTAAAACAGTTTCATTCATTTGTAACAGCAGCTACTATTCACAACCTTCTTAGCAAGTAATAGGCATTTTAGGAAAGCACTTTATATATATACTGTCTCATCCTCAAAACATCACATCAGATAAATTATTTTCAATCTATTAGAGATGAGAAAAGACTAAGACATGGAGACAGTCAAGTTAGAGGCAAAAAGCCCTGGGTGGTAGCACAGTGGATAAGGCACCAGCCTGTGAACCCAAAGGTTGCTGGTTCAATTCCCAGCCAGGATACACAACGAGGTTGCAAGCCAGGACTGTAGCTGGAGGCAGGTGAAAGGCAACCATACACGAATGTCTCTCTTCCTCTCTGCCTCTCTCCCTTCCCCTCCCCCTAAAAATAATAAATAAAATCTTTTTAAATTTTTTTTAAAAAGTTAGAGATGGAGCTGGGATTAGAACCCAGGTCTGCCTGGCCCCCACAGCCTTCCCGCACTCTCCACCCACTACCGTTCCCTCTCTGCTGATCACCCATAAATGGTACAACCAAAAAGTGAAGAAACTGATCTCCTGGCCCCCTGAAGCAGTCTCGGTGACTCTCATCCCTTAGCAATCAGTTGCAACCACATCATTTTCCTTAAAGCCAATGGTTCCTAACAATGGCTTGGGTCCCCCAAATTTGCTATAACCTGGGGACAGCTCTATCATTTCTACTTTATATTTATTTTCACTGTGTTTCTTTCCCTTCTTTTTACCAACATCAACAGTATACAGGGGCTCTTATTTGGGGTGCAATTAGAACATTTTTCTAAGCTCACATAAAATTCCTGAATATTACAGCTCGGAAGGTCCTTAGGTGCTGCCTACTTCAATCTGTTTGATTTTTAGAGGAGGCTTTGACATGCAAAAAGCCAGAAAGCAGGCCAGTGGAGCCAGGACTGAAGTCCCAGCTTCCTGCCCCTCTACATTATGCCAGGTTAGTGAGCAGGCAACGTGGACCAAATACTTCGGGGAATTTCAGAAAGAAGACTACGTTAGACTTCCAAAGTAGCAAACAAACATGGTAAATACCATCTTCATAATGACACAAGACACATTCAGTTCACCTTTCCAAATGGGATAGTTAAGACAGTGAAAAATCTCTGATGTTGTCTTCCATTTTAGAAAGGGGTTTGATCTTGGGATCCAAGCCAGAGAGGTTGCCAACCAACGCCCGGTTAGGCGGCCTGAAAATTACTTTCACTAGCCACCAGGGGGAGGAAATGAGCACTGGGATTCTCCATGCAAACACAAAGCCGGTTATTCCGACTACACTTGTTGGACTGCTTGTGCCCCTGGAGGTGGTGCAGAGGGTAGAAAATGCTAAGCGCTTTCTTTTGCAAGGCTGAATTAACAGTGTCCCGTCAACGGGAGGAAAAAAATATTTTGTTAAGAACAATAGGGGGACATGTTTCAAGTTTTAGCCAAGCCCTTTCATCCTGATCTTCATAGCCTAAACTTTTCTTTCAGTCTGCAGAAATACACATAGAACTGAAGAGCTCTCCTAATGTGTCTGCCTGTGACTTCTTTCTCTTCCCCCAAGTAAGAGGTTTTCCTTCACCACCTCCCCTTTTCATCTTTTGGTCATTTCCCTACTAGAAACATCCCTCGGAGGTCTTCCAAGTGGGTTAGCCTTTGGAAAATGTTGAAGTGGATTGGGGTAGGGGGAAGAAGTGGAAGTAGGATGCCTGCTTACAGACTTGCTTTCTAATTTGCCTCTGTGACACAATATATCCTAAGAAGCCCAATACATAGTTTGCTCCATTATTCATGGTTTTGCTTTCCAGTCAACCAAGGTCTGAAAATATTAAATTTCCCCACCCATCAACATCATCTGCTCCTGACACGCAACCATCGGCATTGTCATTGCTGAATGATTTTCTTTGGCTTTTCATCAAAAAGCCAAAAGTGCCCTGGCTGGCGGCTTGTGAACCCAAAGGTCACTGGTTCAATTCTCAGTCAGGGCACATAACCAGGTTACAAGCCAGGTCCATAGCTGGAGGCAGGTGAAAGGCAACCAAACATTGATGTTTCTTTCCCTTTCTTCCTCCCTCCCTGCTCTTCTCTCTAAAAATAATGAATAAAAAAATCTTTAAAACAAAAGCCAAAAGTACCCTAACTCTACAGCATAATTCCTACATCATTCACCTCACTTAGTGTCATCACATAGACATTTTATCATCTCACATCATCGCAAGAAAGGTGAGTACAGTACAATAAAGTATTTTTAAGAAACCACATTTATATAACTTTCATTATTTCATTGTTATAATTATTCTATTATTAGTTGCTATTTATCTCTTACTGTATCTGACTTATAAATTAGACTTTATCATAGTTATGTATATAGAGGGAAGAAAACAGTACATATAGGGTTTGGTACTGACTGTGGTTTCAGGCATCCATTGGGGGATCTTGGAACATATCCCCAAAGTAAGGGGGGCCTACTATAATTACCTCCTCCCTCATTTCCTGTCTTCTCTGTGATTACAGGATCACCAAGAAGATTAAAAACTTCTTATCTAGAAAAATGCTTTGAGCTTTGATACAGGCAGGGTCAAACAAGATGCCTTTTTGGCTTTTACTCTTCCCAGCCTTCAAATTTCTGCAGGGCTTGCTTGAAAGGGTCAGTAGCAAAACATGTGCTAACACAGGAGGGTTAGGGGCACCTAACTGCTCAAGGACTTTGCCAATAAGAAATGCTGAGAGTAATGGAGTATAGCAAAGGAACTATAATCAATAATACCATAATAACTTTGTATGGTAGTGAATGTATACTAGACCTGCCATGGTAATCACTTCCTAAGATACATAAATGGTGAATCCCTATGTGGTACACGTAAAACTAATATAATAAGTGTATGTCACTTATAATTTTAAGATAAATGGATTATTTAAAAAAATAAAAGTGCTGAGAATGATTGGCTACATTCACTGGGCACAATAAGAATCTTGCTGATTCAGATCCATTGTTTATTCTGCTAGAAATTGAGGAATTCTGCAAGATTGGAAGGTGCCATTTCCAGAGCACGCTCATGCCCAGCCATTTCCTCCACAATATTCAGTGAATTACTAGCAAAAACAGATGAATCTGGATCCACCCTAGCTCTGCCACTTACTAGAAGGGTGACTGTGGATGAGGAACTAGGTCTCTTATATCTTACTGCCCTCACAAATAAGATGAGGATAATATTCATGGTGTTTTAAAGATTAAATAATTTCATATTTCTTTTTTAAAGATTTTATCTATTTATTTGTAGAGAGAGGGAAATGGAGAAAGAAAGAGAAGGAGCAAAACATCAAGTGTGTGAGGGAAACAATCAGTTGCCTCTCACCTATCCCCAACTGAGGACTTGACATGTGCCCTGACTGAGAATTGAACCAGCAATCTTTCAGTTCACAGGCCAATACTCTACCCACTGAGCCACACCAGCCAGGGCAAAATAATTTAATATTTATTAAAGCAGTGCTTGGTTCAAACTAAGGGCTATATTGTAAAATTAAAATATAACAGTAAGATTAGTTACTTCATATTAAGTAATATTGAAGTGCCTGCCACTTACCAGTGCTCCCTTCCCACTGATCCCCATATGTAGGTTCCATTTTTTCTAGGACTCAAAAGCCCTAAAGAGAACCTTCCTCAAACCTGAAAGAATTTTTCCTTCAGGAGGGTGAGAAGGAATAACTGGAAGTTAGAGAAAAAGACAGGGAAATTTGCAGAGAATTGTTCCAGCCATGAAAAACCCAAGTGTCTTTCTGGAAGGTGTTTCCAGAAAAAGGAAGAAAGTTGATCAAGGGAAGGATGAAATGATGGGGAAAGAGAAGACGGAGGGTGGTGCGATTCCTAGAGATCTCTGGTATCTAAGAGACAGCTCCCTGGGGGCACCGGGTCTGGGAAGTCCAGAGGAGGCAGGAAGTGAGGGTGGCTGGAAAAGAAAGGTTGGTGTGTGGGCAAGGTCCTAGCATGGGGGTCTGGAGGATGAGAAGAGGAAGTGAGAGTATTTGAGCTGTACGCTCGAGGGTGGGACCGGGAAGAGGGCGAGCAAGGAGACCGCGAAGAGACCAGCTGAGAAAAGATAGGCTAAAGAGTCAAGGGAGGGCTGAGGAGGTGAAGGTGAGGGGCTTTGGCCGTGGAACGCTACCAGGGGGAGTAGTGAAATAGCTTTGGGGAACTGAGCCCCGTGGGGGACATCGGAAAAGCATAGAAACAGGTTTTCAGTGGGGAGGCACTAGGAAGTCGTGATCTGGGGCCAACACCTGGCTTTGGGGAGATCTTACCCACGACTCTTACTCCCCCTTCCTGTCCCGGCTCTGCGGGCCCGGGTCGCTCGCCAGCACACTTGAGGACACCCTCCTCGAAGGGTTGAGACAACCTCCCATTGGCTGCCGGACAACCCCTAACCCCAATCGGCGCTCTATCTACGATGGGGTACGCCCGACCCTCATATTTGCATATAGGGCTTTCTAGGCCTTTTATTGGCCCCTGAGGTGGGCTGCCATGACCCCCGGCTCCCGATTCCAATTAACTGCCCCTGCACTTAGCGAGGGAAGCGCCGCAGGTTGTCCTGGAGACGGCGTGGACGCTGGACCGCGCTTCCGGAGCGCGGGGCCAGACTGTGGCTCACCCTCCGCGGGTTTTCACCCTCCCCGCGGGGTCCACCTCTATCCTCACCGTCGGGGAGTGGTACGCAGGCGCGGATCCGAACCGTCTGGCTCCCGAGCCCCGGCTGCAAGGGGCTGCGCTGATGAGGGCACCTCGTACTTAGACCCTCTTGGGGAGCAGAAGGCACTAGGCAGAGAGCATTGGATTGGGACCCAAACAGAGGTCTCAGGCATATTATTGCCAGTGTAACGTCGGGCAGTTGACCTGATCTTTCTGATGCTTAGCTTCTTTAACTGTAAAATGGGTATCGCAAACTTTCTTCTAATCATGACAACTCCCAAGAGGGTGGAAGGTCGGGGCTCCTCCATTGAACTGACCAATAAGAGAGGGACGCCCAAGGCTGGGGCGGGGGGGGGGGGGGGGGTCAAGCTGGCTTCTCGCAGCAACGGTTGAGTCCTCAGGTGGGGAATCCGAGTAGTGACTGGAGTCAAATAATTGTAGTTTCCTTTGCTTTCTACCTGTGTCGACGTAAAAAATGTCCAAACCTGTAGAAAATCTTTTATGAGTTTACTTGGGCCAAACTGATGACAAGTGCCAGGTAGCAAATCTCAACGGGTTGAGAAAGTGCTTCGGAAAAATGGCAGTTTTACCACTTATCTTATGCATCAGAATCAAGGGGGAATACATAAGGGTGACAGATTAGGGAGGCAGGAGAAAGCAAAGCAGGGAAATCTCTGGTATTGAATAAAAAATTAAATGAGCCCTGGCTGGTGTGGCTCAGTGGATTGAGCGCAGGCCAGTCCAGGTACATGCCTACGTTTCAAGCTGTGAAAGGCAGTCACACATTGGTGTCTCTGTCCCTCTTTCTCCTTCACTTCCTCTCTCTAGAAATAAATAAAATCTATTTAAATAAAAAAGTAAAGTGAATAAACGCATATTTCTTTTACATAGGTGGGTATACAATAGTTAACAAGATAACAGCAGAGGGGTAGTTTTGTGGTCTCTGCCCTGGGTGCAGTATTTGTGCCCTAAGGCTATGGAAAAAGGAAATTACCCTGACATTCCAACCGTATATAAAAAAAGACAATCAGGCTCAGATAAGGTAAAGATTGTGCTTTGTCTGGGAAGATACCAGTGGAGGACATGACTAGCTGCCATAACTTACTTTTAATTAGAAAGTTTTCATTTCGCACCATTTTATATGGTTACTTCTGGTCTCTGAATTTGTAAAACCCCCATGCAGTCCTCCTCTGAGTTTGTCAGGTGTAACATGTGGCCCCACTTTTCACCAACACCTGCCTGAACCCAGACTCCTACCTTCCCAGGATTGGCAGCCAGTAGAGCTGTTTCTGCCTAGGTGAACTCAGGGTTGGTGAAAGGGCCAACAAAAAATCAACTTTAAGTTCATGAATCAGAGTGATTTTAGAAACACCCTTAGGCCTGTGCCCAGGATTCTGGTTGCCTATGTCCATTCCTCTTCGTTCTTGAGATTTTTTCCAGATGCTTGTTTTGATGCCAGTGAAATTAAGCTGCTCCTGTGAAAAAGAATTATTTAGCCCCAAAGAGTAAGATTTACAAAAGTTTGTACTGCCTGTGATCTACCAGACCCAAAAGCACAGACAGGGATTAAATTTTTACGGGTGCTTTATTCGGACCATCTTGAATTCCATCATAAATAGACCCTTTTTAGAAGGAGAAGAAAAATGTAGGGTAAGGAGTTTGGAATTCAGGGGAAAAGTTAATCTGATACAAGCTGCAGCATTCTTTAGTATGTGGTCTTCTCACCCTATAGTACAATGGCTCAGATACCATCTTGATGGCTTGCAATCCCCCTGAGGGACAACGATGAAACTGCTTATGGTTTCCTGGAGTCAAGATGGGTCACACCTCCAGTTCCTGAAACAACAGCTTTTTACATACATTGATTACTAAGCTCAATAGCTATTACCTGGAACTAAAACTTTCCAACATTTGAGTCCCCCCATCAATTATTCTTTTGAGGGCAGAAATTTTCCCGTAGTTGAGGGAGCACCCAAGGAGCGGAAACGGGCCTTTTTCAAAAAATCTCTAGTCTAAAGGACTCATGGAAGAAGGCAAGATTCATATCTCTGATGGAGTTGGTCCAGGAAGATTTCCTAGAGAATGTAAGCTTTTAACATATTCATTGGGAACATTGCATCCAGTGAGTGTGCCCAGGACATCAGGCTGTGTTGTGATAGCATACTGGAGAAACTGAAAAAAAAAAAAGAAAGAAAGAAAGAAAAAAACCCTCCAGTATGATTTTTACTTTGAGGTGAAAACATTTGAGCTAAAGTAGACACAGAAGGAAACCTTATCTGAACTTCCATTATTTAAGAGTCAACTGCCACAACCCCCGCCTCCAGGGAGATCTCCCATCAGGGAGACTCAACACAAGGACGTTCCAAAACAAACTGTAAACAAGTCTCATTGGAGCCTTACATACCTTGAAGCCTTACACCACCACCACCCATATTAAGCAGATGTATAAACCTTTATCCCTAGCTACTTGGAGAGTCACTAAATGCTCTCATATGCATATGAATAAACTTTATGATTTTTTGGACCTAAGTTTACCAACTTAAGAAAATTTTTTAGGAAAAATTTTTTTCTCCTGACCCAGTACGCTGCCTCTTTACCTATTGATCTGCCCAAGGAGGAGGCTAGAAGTAAAGGCCTGGCTTAGCCCCAGAAAGACACAGAAAGCCTACTACGAGGCGCTTAAATTCATCCCAGAGTGGGGTGGGGGGTGGGGGTGAAATTAATGGCCTACCAGCTGCCTTTCCAGAAACTTCTACTCTCCTATCTTCTTTCCTCTTCCCTTCTCCTGCAGGTGGCCTTGAGCTATCTCAAGGCCCTCCCCCTCTCTAAATCCTGGGGGTGCAGGTGACCATATCAACTGGCCCCAGCAGATGCTTCCCTAAGACCAACAGGCCCAGCTCTGTTCCCTCCCCCATCCCACCTTTTTCTTTCCCTAGTGCCCTACCAATCTGCTCTGCCAAGCTCTTGTTTTGTGGTCTCTGGTCCCTCCGGAGTGATATTGTGATGGAAATGAGAAAGAGGATGCAGGAGGGAGCAGCAAAGATTTACGGTTTCCAGAAGGTTTCCATTAAAATCCCTGACAACGGGTTATTTATGAGAGGACTGGATGCAGTGAGAGCTAATAGGCCAGAGTCTGGCACCGCTGTCCTTTTAGGGGTGATAACAGAAACAAACACAGGGTGAAGAGTAGAGCTGTCCCCACTGTGGAGCAAAGCAGGTTTGAACCCCTCATTGGGCATTCCCCCCAGGGCCAGAGGGTGACAGCCAGGAAATCAGAGAGCATTCTTGACTTGTGCCAGGCAAACCAGAAACAAAACTCCACCTGGCAATCACAGAACCTTTTGAACACAGATGTGAAAGGTTAAACCAGTGTGTTGGCTGGGTCCTTCCAGTCATCAAAAAATTTGGACCGTGTCCCCTTCTTTGAGCTCCAACCCAGAGGAAAGAGAGTGTGTGTTGGGGGGGTGGGGGGGGGTGGACAACAAAACAAAAACCCCAGGTTCGAAAGTTTGTTTTCACTGTCTTTTTGTTCCTTAGGCACCACCACAGGCTTTTCAGTTATGGGGGGCTTGTCTGCTGCTGCCAAAGGAAAAACTCTTCATAACAGAGTTGGTGCAAAGGAAATGAATTTGTTTAAAGGTTACACTGATTTAGATTAAAGGTGGAATTCTGCTGTTAAGTCTCTCCCTTTAAAACGCCCACAAGCATACAGTGCTGCCTCCCCCTGCCAAACCAGGCCAGTTTTAGAGCAGGGAAGTCAGAAGTACCATCTTTTTCTAGGAAGATAGAAGTTTGTGGCTTCTTACTTCCCAGGCATAGTTCAGCTTTGTCAGCAGCTCCTGTTATCTGTACTTGATTGGAGAGGTTTTGCCCATGTCCCAGTGTCTTTCAGCTTTTAATTCAGAACCTCTTTCAAACCACAGCTCCATACAGCATGCTTCTCTCTAACCTTAACTCCTTGCATACCACGTGGTATTCACCTTTCTTTTCTTTTAAAGTATATTTTATTAATTATGCTGGAACAGTTGTCCTGATTTATTTTCCCTTTGCTCCCCTCCTCTCAGGACCCCACCCTCCTTAGTTCATGCCCATGGGTCGAGCATTTAAGTTCCCTCATTTCACCTTTCCTTCTATTACTTTTAACTTCCCTCTGTCTATCTTGTACTCACCAGTTATGTTTTCTAAACCCTGCACCATTTCCTCATTTCTTTCCTTCTCCCCTCCCACCTAAACCCTCTAAATGATCCCCATACCTATGATTCTGGTCCTATTCTGGTTGTTTGTTTAGTTTGCTTTTGTTTTTATTTTTTAGATTCTGTTGTTGATAGTTGTGAGTTTGTTGTCATTTTAATGTTCATAGTTTTGCTCTTTCTCTTAATAAGTCCCTTTAACATTTGATAGAATAATGGCTTGGTAATGACGAACTCCTTTAGCTTTACCTTGTCTGGGAAGCACTTTATCTGTTCTTCCATTCTAAATGATAGCTTTGCTGGATAGAGTAATCTTGGTTGTAGGTCCTTGCTTTTCATCACTTTGAATACTTCTTACCAGTCCCTTCTTGCCTGCAAAGTTTCTTTTGAGAAATCAGCTGACAGTCTTATAGGAACCCTTTGAGAACAATGCTTTTTTTTTTCTCTTGCTGCTTTTAAGATTCTCTCTTTACCTTTAACCTTTGACATTTTAATTATATGTCTTGGTGTGATCCTCTTTGAGTCTAGCTTGTTTGGGACTTTCTGTGCTTCCTGGACTTGTATGTCTATTTCTTTTGCCAAATTTGGGACATTTTCCTTCATTACTTTTTCACACAAGTTTTCAATTTCTTTCTCTTTCTCTTCTCCTTCTGGCATCCCTACGATTAGGACATTGACACATTTAAAGTCATCTCAGAGGTTCCTGAGCCTCTCCTCGTTAAAAAAATAATTCTTGTTCCTTCATTCTGTACTGGTTGACTGTTTATTTCTTCCTTATGTTCCAATTCGTTGATTTGAACCCCATTTTCCTTTTCTTCACCATTGGTTTGTGTGGATTTTCCTTTGTTTCACATAACATAGCCTTCACTTCTTCCCTTCTGCATTTGCTGTACTCAAGCATGTCTGTCAAGTCTGTGAGCATCTTTATCACCAGCATTTTGAACTCTGTGTCTATTAGGTTGACTATCTTCTCATCATTTAGTTTTCCCACTGGAACCTTGATCTGTTTTAATTTGGGGGTCATACTTCTCTGTCTCCTCAACTTGACAGGCTCCTGTGTTTGCGTCTGTGTCTTAGGTAGAGCTGTATGTCATGCCTGTTACATTATAAGGGGCAGGGCCTCGGGTATTCATCAGCGCAGGCAATCCTTTTCACCAAGCTGTGGCACTGTCTGGGGTGGGGGGGTCTGAGAGGAAATAACGCCACTTGCTCAGCACTCCCCCCTTTTCCAGGCACCTCTCCCACTTCCTGTATGGGACTGGCACCTCTTTAGCTGTTTCTCTGGCCATGGTTCTCAGAATGGGTGGGTCTGAGGACGTTCTAGGACCATGGGGCCTCTAAACAAATGGACTCTGGTGAGAAACTGGAAGTTTCTTCCTCTGCCCCAACCCCACTGGTTTTCACGGCACTAGCAATGAGGCTTTATTTTCCCCCTGGTGCTGGAACTGTGAGCTGTGCAGTTTGGTCTGGTGCTGGGAGCACTCCCCAGGAATCCCTACATTTTAAAATGTGTGACTATGCTTTTTTGCCAGTCGACCACAGCCCCTATCCCTCCACAGCCACTGTCGCACCAAAATACATCCTCTCTGTCCTGGCTCTGCCCCTCCTACCTGTAAGGATGAGCAACTTCTTTCTATCTTTTGTTTGTTAGACTTTTGTGCACTCGATTTTCTGGAATTTCTGGTTGTCTCTAGTTTTGAGGTGATTGTATTCCTTCTTAGTTGTAGAGAGAGATGCCTCCATGTTGGCCAGAAGTCCAGCTTTCACCTGTTTTAATCCGCATGTTTTCTGCCTCTCTCCCCTTTGTAAACCACATGTTCTCCTCACTTAATGGCTGCCACCTTATTATTATTTTTTTAATTTTTTAAAATTTTATTTCATTATTTTTAGAAAGAGGGGAAGGGAGAGGGGTAGAGAGGGAGAGAGACATCAATGTATGGTTGCATTTCACCTGCCTCCAGCCACAGACCTGACTGGAGACCTGGATTGCAACCTGGTTGTGTGCCTTGGCTAGGGAATCGAACCTGCGACCTTTGGGTTCGCAGGCCGGCGCCCCATCCACTGTGCTACCAGCCAGGGCTGCCACCTTATTTTTAAATTCCCGATCGTGGCCTTTGATGCAGTGGGCATGGTGACCAGTCCTGGCCACTGGCAGAATCTCCGCATAACCTCTTCCATCATTTTGCTATGGTTAAAGCCCCTCCTATTTTCTTGGCTTATGGAAGATGATGGCTGTGCTCCACTGTGTTCCATCCCCCAACCCCAAACCATAGGCTGTTAGGATAGCTTTCTTCCACCCCATAACAATCTCCCCCTTTCAGACTTTTACTCTTCTAGCTGCCTCAAACTGGTCATGGCTACCATCTTACTTACCCTCAGGTCCAGGGGTCCCTAATAGAGTGGGATCGGAGGGGAGGGTGACCTTCCCACCTTGGGAAGGATCTTGCAGAGAACAGGTCAGTTGGCCGTGCCCCGGCAGCGGCACGCTAGGTTTCTTGTATTCTGGGGGCAACAGATTTAGCAACAGTGTTAGAAGTCACAGTTAAAACCATAACCACTTACTGACAAGGGCAGGGGCCAACTCTCCAGTGCCCTGCATTAGGAAAAAAGTGGCTTTTCTAGAGGAAAGTGTGCAAGGCATGTCACACCTGTCCAAAATCCTTTTAGTCCACTATACTTAATTTGGGCTGAAGGAATGCTTAAGATTCCCCCCTCTCAAACTTCTGGGCCCTTTCTGTCCAAACTATTAGGACAGAAAACCAGTTTTAAAGTGAAGCCCACAGGCAATCTCATACTTCACCAACCCAACCACTTAGTTTAAGAATGTGTTGTCAACAGAACGTCATAGGGACCAGCCCATTGCTCATCCAGCTGCCATTCAGGGCCTTGAGTCTTTCAGGTTTTCAGTAAGATTCCATCCCCTGGTCCAAACAATTGCAGAGGCTCATCCAATGGATACCAGACCTGCTATGATCAAACTTATGCAAAATGGTTAGTGTTTGCCTTAAATGTTGCTTAATTTTTGCTTCATGTTCCAAATCTAGAGGAGTTGTTCTTAAACTAGAGAACTGGAGGTGTCTCATAAACTATTTCAATAGAGCTCAATTAAAGCCTTCTTCTGAGTGCCACCCTAATTTGGAGTGAAGAAATGGGAAGTACTTGGTCCCATTGTAAATGCATTTCCTCAAGTATTTTTGTCAGAGTCTTCTTGATTATATGATTCATTTTCTCAGTGTTTCCCATAGATTGAGGTCCCCAAGACCTCAACTTTTTGGGATATCTCTGAAGTGAACGATGGTCCATTGTCACTTTTAATGCTTTGAGGAAGTCCAAACCTAGGAATTATTTCTTTAAGTAACAGCCTTGCCACCCCAGTTGCTGTCTCAGTTCTAACAGGGTATGCCTCTACCCATCCAGAAAAAGTATCCACGAAACCACAGAAATTTCAAATTCCCCCTTGTTTTTGGCATTTGTGTCAAGTCCACCTGCCAATCCTAAAATGGACACATCTCTTTATATTGTACTCCCTTTTATGTTGGGGCATTCTCTGTCCTAGGATTTTTCTTGGCAAATATTCCACAGGCTTGAGTGATTCTCTGAACAGTCCTTCATAAATAAGGGCCTTTTAAATATGGCCTAATGAAGTCCATTAAAGCACCTCTTCCATAATGGGTCTCTTCATGTAAGCGTTTGAGGACGGGGTACACTAGAGCCTCAGAAAGTAAAATTATACCACAAGTGTTGACTTCTCACATAGAATTGGGGTCAGGGTTAGTGAATCCCCATTCACAAGCCGGTTCCTCATCCCATTCTGCGTAATGAGGTTTAAACTCCGACAAGCCCAGATGGGGAACCAAAGCCCCTAGGAGTGGCAGCTCTTTAGCTGACTGTTTGGCTGCTTTATCAGCAACTTGGTTTCTCTGACTTGTTTGGGAACCGTCTCTCTAGTGTCCTAGGAAAAGCATTATGGTCACCTGGTCTAGTAGATTTGCTGCCTTTAGCAACTATAAAGTCTCTTCTGCATGTTTAATATCCTTATTGCCCAAGCTTTAAAGTCCTCTTTTCCTCCATCTCGCTCCATGGGCATGAATTACCATGAAGGCATATCTGGAGGCTGTATATATGTTACCCTTCTTTTCTTGGGACAGCATGAAGGCTCTTGTGAGGGCTATTAGTCCAGCCTTTTGTGCTGAGGTTCCCAGTGCAAGGGCTTAGGCTTCTATTATCTTGTCTGTGGGGACCACCATGTACCCAGCTCATCACTGGCCATTGTCCATGAAGCTGCTTCTGTCTGGATACAGCTCCCAGCCTGGTGCTGCCAGTGGCTAGTTCAGCAGATCTCGTCTGCTAGAATCAACTTGGCCAATAATTTCCAAGCAATCATGCTGAAAGGCTAAGTTCCCCTTCATACCTGGGAGTAGGGTGGCTGGATTCAGGGTTGTGGTAGTCTGCAAGGTGACATTTGGATTGCCTAACAGAATGGCCTGATATTTCCCCATGTGCCCTGCTGTTGGCCAATACTAGCTTCCTTTTTGTTTTAATAGAGTCAGTCACTATATTGGGCTATCCCCAAGTGAATCTCTCACCTTCTTGTAGTATGTCACAAGCAGCTGCTACTGCTCGGAGGCATGGTGGCCGTCCCTTTGCTGTATGATCCAACTTCTTTGGGAGACAGGCGATGGGTTGGGATATATTTCCCAGAATCTGGGTTAGTACCCCCAGTCCAACCCCCTGCATTTCATGAACATACAACTTGAAAGGCTTCTGTAAATTGGGCAATCCTAGTGCAAGAGCAAAAACCAGTTTTTCCTTCAAGGTATCAAATGCTACCTGACAATTCCCTGTCCATTTGAGGCATTCAGAGTCCAGTCCCTCTAAAGAATTAGACAGGGGTTTTGCTATAAGTCCAAAGTTTGAAATCCAAATTTGACCAAACCCTGTAATTCCTAAGAACCTATGCTTCTGCTTTCAGTTCTCTGGGACTTCTAGCATATCAATAACTTGCTTTCTGTCTACCATTAGGCTCCTGACACCCTGTTTTAGTTGCAATCTCAGGTATACCACTTCCGGTTTGCAAATCTGGGCTTTGTGAGGTGACATCTTATATCCTTTATTTGCCAAATGATTTAGGACTGTGATGGTGTTGGGCAAATAGTCCTCATAGCTGCTGTGGCTATAAACAGGTCAACTATGTACAGTAACAGTAATCCTGATTTCAACGGAACATCCCTTAGGTCCTTAGCCAGCCCTTCCCCAAATATTATTGGGGAGTTCTTAAATCCTTGTGGCAGCACAGTTCAGCAGTACTGGAGTGTGGCTTTCGTTTCTGGATTCTGCCATTCAAAGGCAAACAGTTGCTGAGTCTGTTCATTTATTGGGATGAAGAAAAAGGCATCCTTCAGGTCTAGGACTGAAAACCATTTGCTGTCCCTAGGCACCATGGTCAACAAGGTAGAAGGATTGGGCACTGTAGGATGGATGTCCTGAACAATGTCACTTATGACCCTTAGATCCTGTAAAAACTGATATTCATTAGCGTGTGGCTTTTGACTGGCAAATGGGGACATTGCAGGGGGACTGGCATGGCCAAATTAGTCCTGATTTTAAAAACTTTTGCAACAATGGCTGAATCTCATCTAAAGGCTCCTTCTTGAGGAGGTACTGCTTCACTTGTGGGACCCATGCTCCTTCTTTTAGACTAATCTTTATGGGTTGCACATTAACCACTTTACCTGGCGTTCCATCAGCCCAAACAGCTTGATTGACCTGTTCATGGAGCTTAGTGGGAAGGGCTCACACCTGGGGCCTTCTGGAGAAGTCAGGAATGCCTACAGTTGTAGGGCATGTTCCAGCGGGACTTCCCCACATAACTGCTATTTCTCAGGAGAAGAAGTTATTTGTATATGCAGTTTACACAGTAAATCTTGGCCCAGCAAAGGAATGAGACAATCTGGCATATAGATAAAACTGCATAAACTTTTGCTCCCCAAGCTGGCATTCCAAAGGTTGCAAGAATGTTTGCTTTTGTCACTGGCCAGTCACTCCAGTAACCATTACTTCATTCAAACTTTTCTTGGTTAATTTTGTATTCAACACTGAGTATGTAGCTTCTGTATCTACATGGAAGTCAACTTGCTTGTTCCCCAGTATTAGCTGCACCTGGGGCTTCTGTGGGGAAAAGTAATAGGTTGGAAGATGTCCAATGGAGTCCCTGGGCCTCTCACTCATCATTGTCCTCCCTTCTCCTTTTCAGTATTACTTGGTTAAGGTTTCCATTTTTACTTTCTTTGTTACGACTTGGACACTCATTCCTCCAATGGCCCTCCTCTCTGCAATAGGCACGCTGATGGATGCCTATTGAGTCTTTCTTCCTTTCTTTAAGGTCCTGTTTTTTCCATTGGCCTTTCCAGCCTATTTTGAAGAACATTGAAGCCTGTCTTTCCTTTCCTGTTTCCCTTGCACCGTAAACTTTAATGCTACATCCACCAGTTGAGACGGGCTCATTCCTAATACCCTGTCAGCACACTGGAATTTCCTTCTAATGTCTGGGGCACTCCGCCCAATAAACATCATGTTCATCATCCTCACGTTCTCTGGTGCCTGTGGATCAACATCAGTGCACTTCCTGTAAGCTCTCTAGAAACTCAGAAGGATCCTCATTTGGCTTTTGCTAAAGAGTCTGTATCAAATCCAGGCTCTTTGGCTTGGACACCGCTTTTCTAAGTCTTTCTAGTATACACCTTCTATAATGTTTCTAAAGGACTAGGCCCCCACTATTTGTGTCCCAGTTAGGCTCTGTCCTAGGAATTGCCACAGCTGGGTCAGGGGTCCCATTGGGATCTTCTTCATGAAGACACAGAATACCTTCATTAGTCTTACTTGTAACCAGCCATTTCCCATCTCCAGTTAGCAAAATATCTAGGGGAGCCTGTACATCCTTTCAGGTTGGGTGATGAGTGGCAAAAATTGAGGCCACAAGATTTGCCATTTTCTGAGGATCATCCCTATATGAGGGGTTAGAATTTTTCTAATTCAGCAAGTCTGAAGTGGAAAATGGAGTGTGAGCCCAATAGTAACCAGTGGGCTGGCCTGCCTGATTTATTCCACCTATAGGATATTGCCTCCAAGGGAATTAATTGGTTTGCTCCGAATTGGGAGGCCCCTTGACTATACACAGTTCTGGCTGGGGAGACCCGCACCTCATCATGCAGGGGTAGAGCCATTGACTATATATATGGTTACCACTTCAGAGGCTGTTTTTTGAAAGGGGTGGTGGGAAAAAAAGCCACTTGCGTGCAAAAAGGGAGGGATGGAGGAGGCTACTCCTACTTGCAGAGGGAGAGATGTGGTGGAGGCCATCACCACCCTCAGGGGGCTTGGCTCCAAAGTGGCCTTCTTCGTTTCCAGTCCTTGTCCCCTGAATTCAGAGCATTAATAAGCTTTATTTCTTCATGCTCCCTTTCTTCTTGTGTTTTACTATCTGGGAGAGGTTTCGGGGCCAATCTCTCTCTCTCTCTCTCTCTCTTTTTTTCTTTAATATTTTATTTATTATTTTTAGGTAAAGGAGAAGGGAGAGAGGAAGAGAGGGATAGAGAAATCAATGTATGGTTGCCTTTCACCTGCCTCCAGCTACAGACCTGGCTGGAGACATGGCTTGCAACCTGGTTATGTGCTCTGGCTGGGAATCAAATCTGTGACCTTTGGATTTGCAGACTGATGCCTTATCCACTTTGCCACCAGCCAGGAGTGCCAATCTCTTTATCTGTACTATCACCCGGTTCTCTATCTCTGCCAAAGTGCTATTATACAATGTTATAAATGCATTAACATATTGGATTTCTTTGCAGTTTTCCAGTTGCAGGCAATACCATTATAACTCCTTAACAATATAGTAGCTCAGGGAACTGGCCACTTTTTCTTACAATCCCAAACATACTAAGGCCGGAAAGTGTTACATTAATAAACTGATGCATCCTTAGACATAGGATAACAGTAGTATATTTTCCAATTTTCCAAAATTCTTCTCGGCAGGCTCCCTCTAGGTGCTCGCACAGGGCTGGCTGCCTTTATTGATCTGGACAGACCATTACCTATAATCAGAAAAATCCCAAGACCAGAAAATGTGTATACCAATCTGGCATCCATGATTCTATTATTCCAGGAGGTACTCTTGATCAGACAAACAAATCTAGCAGATCCATGATTTCATTATTTCAAAAATGCTCAGAAATAACTTTTTCCCCCAAACCATATTACTTCTCCAATCCCTTCCCTGTTCTGTTTTCTTTTCACCTTCCAGGGGTGTTTTTGGTGGCTGGTGCCCTCCAAGAGGGGTTCAACTTGCCACAGGCAATTTTTAAAGCCCCATGTTTGGGCGCCAGACTGAAACAGAACCCATAGGCTTTTCAGTTACGGGGGGCTCGGCTGCCTGCTGCCAAAGGAAAAACTCTTAATAACAGAGTTGGTGAAAAGGAAAGGAGCTTGTTTATTTAAAGCTTATACAGATTTAGATTAAAGGTAGAATTCTGCCATTAAGTCCCACTTCCTTTAAAACGCCCACAAGCATACAGTTCTGCCTCCCCCTGCCAAACCAGGCCAGCTTTAGAGCAGGGAAGCCAGAAGTACCATCTTTTTCTAGGAAAATAGAAGTCTGTGGCTCCTCATTCCCCAAGCACAGTTCAGCTTTGCCAGTAGCTCCCACTCATCCGTAGTTGACTGGGGACGTTTTGCCCATGTCTCGGTGTTTTTAATTAAAAACACCTTTAATTAAAAAGCTCTTTCAAACCACACAGCTCCCTGTGTGCTTCTCTCTGACCTTAACTCCTTGCGTACCACATGGCACTCACCTCTTTCAAACCTCATGTTCTCCGCCTCTCTCTAGCCACAAGCTCCCTCCCCTGCCAACCGCATGTTCCCCTCACTTAATAGGTGCCACCTTCTTTTTAAATCCCCAACTGCAGCCTTTGATACAGTGGGCATGGTGACCAGGTCTGGCCACTGGCAGAATCTTGGGCAGCCCCATAAGCTCTTCTGTTGCTATTCTAGGGCTAAAGTCCCTCCTATTTTCTTGGCCTGTGGAGGACAATGGCTGTGCCCCACTGTTTCCCATCCTCCAACCCCAAACTGCAAGCTGTTGGGATGGCCTTCTTTGACCCTGTAACATGACTAAATAAGTAAATACTAAATGATAACAAAATCCTCAGAAGGTTGTTTGCTCTACAGTTGACACACAGGCTCTGTTTCTCAGTTTGGGACTCTTTTAAGTTAATGAAAAAAAAGGGAGAGAGAGAGAGAGAGCCCTGTAGTTGCTCCCCTGAAGCAAGGTTCCTCCTAGAAGCCCTCCTTGTGCCAGCCAAAAGGAAGTCTTGGTACAACATATGTACCAGGGATGGCATAGGGAGTAGAAGTGAGGCAAAGATACTTAGATTGTTTTTTTTTTTTTAAGATTTTATGTATTTATTTTTAGTGAGAGAAGAAGGGAGGGAGAAAGAAAGGGAGAGAAACATCAATGTGTGGTTGCCTCTCACATGACCCAAACTGAGGACTTGGCCTGCAACCCAGGCAAGTACCCTGACTGGGAATTGAACCCTCAACCCTTTGGTTTGCAAGCTGGCACTCAATCCACTAAGCCACATTTGCCAGGACAAGTTAGTTTTTTTTTTTTTTTTTTTTTTTTAATTATTATTATTCAGGGCTGGTGGCACAGGGGTTAAGCTGCTGGCCTGTGGACCCAAAGTTCACTGGTTCGATTCCCAACCAGGGCAACATAACCAGGTTGCAAGCCAGGTCTCCAGCCAGGTCCATAGCTGGAAGCAGGTGAAAGGCAAACATACATTGATGCTTCTCTCCCTCTCTGTCTCTCTCTCTGAAAAATAATAAATACATTTAAAATCATAATAAATAAATAAATATTATTTTTGCTTGACGTCTGCAATGTATGATGGAATGCTGTGGAAGTATGCATAATCACAGAATTAGGAGTCTTGTTAAATCAGAAGAGATCATAAAGATACCCTGGTATTCCTCTTATTTTCAAATGAGGCCACCAGAAAAATATGGTGGCTTCACCAATGCCTTGTAGCAGATTCATAGAGCACACTACTCCTTCCTTCACACACTCTTATTACTGTTATTGGTGGACTAGAAACAGAAATTGCTGCCCAGCCCTGCTTTTGAGTTCTCCATTCTGACATGTATGTGATGGGTCCAAGAAAGTCCCCAGGGAGAGCGCTGCTTGGCCACCAGCAGTGGAGCTCACTTCTGTTTCTGTCTTGTCCTTTTTCATCTTCCTTTTCCCTTCTGGAGAAAACAGCTTTTCCTGAAAGGTGCTGTTCATATTTTTGTTGGGGATCCTTTGCTGAGGGTGGATGGCCCTTAGAAACAAGTTCTATAGAAAGAACCCTGACTGCAAGTGAACTAACAGGTACATGACTTGAGCACTTCCTGTATGCACAGCAGTTTACTGGGTGCTGCGGGAGACACGTAGACACGTGTAGCAAAAGGTTCCTCTGCTGTCAAAGTTGCCTTTTTATTTTCTTCAATGTGTTTGGAGTACCTATTTCCCACTAACACTTATTTTCAGTGGCTTAAACAATCTATCAGTATGTAGTATTGAGTCCTCTTACACATTGGTATCATTTTATATGGTAAAAGCAGTAATACAGAGTCAAATTCAGACTTGCAAAGCAGTTAAACACATTCAGAATCTCTTTTTTAATTTAATTTTATTGTTGTTGTATTACATTCATCCCATTTCCCCTCACCTCTCTCCCCTTCCCCACCCACCCACTCACCCCCATAGTCAATCCCACTTGTTGTCCATGCCCATGGTTCTTCCATGCTGAGTTCCCTGACTAAACTGCTCCCCTTCTTTGCCTCCTCCTCCCCCTCCCCCCCCTCCCCTCTGCCCACCGAAGGTGTATTCATTGTATTCATGCATCTGGTTCAATTTTGCTTGTTTGTTTTGTTCATTAGTGTCCTGTAATGAGTGAGATCATATGGTATCAGAATCTTTTCTTCTAAAAAATTTTCCTGTGAACCCAAAAGTCTGGTTCAATTCCCAGGCAGGGCATATAGCCAGGTCTCCAGCCAGATCTGTAGCTGGTGGCAGGTGAAAGGCAACCACGCATGGATAACTCTCTCCCTCTCTGCCTCTCTCCCTCCCCCTTTTTCTGAAAATAATAAATTTTTTAAATCTTAAAAAAAAAAAATTGATCTTCCAAACAAAAAATCCCCAGAGATGTTGTGGCATTGAACAACACTCTAGAGGAAATGGACCTAACTGATGTATACAGAGTCTTTTACCCCAAAGAAGCAAAATACACATTCCTTTCAAATGCACATGGATCATTCTCCAAGATAGACCAC
>PVIW01000028.1:1010265-1085107 GCA_004026585.1 Noctilio leporinus
GGAAAATTGAAATCATACAAAGTATCTTCTCAGATCACAATGGCTTGAAACTAGAAACCAAATTCAAGGGAAAAACCCCAAAATTCTCTAACTCATGGAGACTGAATAACATGCTTTTAAGCAATGAAGGGGTCAACAATGAGATCAAAGATGAAATCAAAAAGTTCCTGGAAACAAATGACAATGAACACACAACAGCTCAAAACCTATGGGATATAGCAAAGGCAGTTCTCAGGGGGAAATTTATAGCAATACAGGCCTTCCAAAAAAGGTTACAAGAAGTTTATAAAAACGACCTAACCACAAAGCTGCAAGAACTAGAGGAGCAACAACAAACAAAGCCCAGAGCAAGTAGAAGGAAGGTAATCATGAAGATCAGAGCAGAACTAAATAACTCAGAGATTCAAACTACAATTCGAAGAATCAACAGGTCCAGGAGCTGGTTCTTTGAAAAAATAAGCAAAATTGACAAGCCCTTATCCACACTCATCAAGAAAAAGAGAGAGAGGCCCCAAATAAACAGAATCAGAACTGAAAGAGGGGGAATCACAACTGATACCTCAGAAATACAAAAGATTGTAAGAAATTACTACAAACAACTATATGACAAAAAATATGACAACCTGGATGAAGTGGACACATTTCTGGAAAGGTATAATCTACCAAAACTGAACCCAGAAGAAGCAGAAAGCCTGAATAGGCCAATAACAACCAGTGAAATTAAAGAAGTAATCCAAAATCTCCCAAAGCACAAAAGCCCTGGACCAGATGGCTACACAGGTGAATTTTACCAAACATTTAAAGAAGAACTAACTCCTATCCTCCTCAAACTATACCAAAAAATTCAGGATGAGGGAAGACTCCCAAACTCTTTCTATGAGGCCAATATTATTCTAATCCCAAAACCAGGGCAAGATATAACTAAGAAAGAAAGCTACAGGCCAATATCTCTGATGAACATAGATGCTAAAATTCTCAACAAAATATTGGCCAATCGGATTCAGCAGTATATTACAAAGATCATACACCATGATCAAGTGGGCTTCATCCCAGGGATACAAGGATGGTACAACATTCATAAATCAATAAATGTAATACACCACATCAACAAAATGAAAGATAAAAACCATATGATCATATCAATAGATGCTGAAAAAGCATTTGATAAAGTGCAGCAACCATTTATGATAAAAACCCTCAGCAAAATGGGAATAGAGGGAGCATACCTCAACATCATAAAGGCCATCTATGAGAAACCTGAAGCCAACATCATACTTAACAGACAAAAACTGAAAGCTTTCCCCCTAAGATCAGGAATGAGACAAGGCTGTCCACTTTCTCTACTTCTATTCAACATTGTCTTGGAAGTTCTAGCTATAGCCATCAGAGAAGAAAAAGGAATCAAAGGTATCCAAATTGGAAAGGAGGAAGTTAAACTGTCATTATTTGCAAATGATATGATAGTGTACATACAAAACCCGATGGGCTCCACCAAAAACTTACTCAACCTAATAAGCAAATTTAGCAAAATAGCTGGGTATAAAGTCAATATCCAGAAATCAAAAGCATTTTTTGTATACCAATAATGAAACAACAGAAATAGAAGTGAAAAAACAAATCCCATTTACCATAGCAACAAGAAAAATAAAGTACCTAGGAATCAACTTAACTAAGGAGGTAAAAGACCTGTACTCAGAAAACTACAGAACAATGAAGAAAGAAATCAAGGAAGACAAATAAATGGAAGCATATACCATGTTCATGGATGGGAAGAATTAACATCATTAAAATGTCCACACTACCCAAAGCAATCTACATATTCAATGCAATCCCAATTAAAATACCAATGACAGACTTCACAGAAATAGAAAAAATACTCCAAAAATTTATATGGAGCCAAAACCACCCATGAATAGCCACCACAATCTTGAGAAAGAAGAACAAGGTAGGAGGAATCACAATACCGGACTTCAAACAATACTATAAAGCTGCTGTCATCAAAACAGCATGGTACTGGCATAAGAATAGACATATAGATCAATGGAACAGAATAGGGAGCCCAGAAATTAACCCGGGATTCTATGGTCAATTAATATTTGACAAAGGGGGAAGGAACATCAAATGGAGTAAAAACAGTCTCTTCAACAAATGGCGTTGGGAGAACTGGACAGCAACATGCAAAAAGATAAAACTAGACCACCAATTTACACCATACACCAAAATAAACTCAAGATGGATAAAAGAATTTAAATATAAGCAGTGCCGCCATAAAAGTCCTGGAGAAAAATATAGGCAGTAAACTTTTGGATATCCTACACAAAAATATGTTTACTGATACTTCACCAAGGGCAAAGGAAATCAAAGAACAAATCAACAAATGGGACTATATCAAATTGAAAAGTTTCTGTCCAGCTAAAGAAAATATCAGCAAAATTCAAAGGGAACCAACTGTATGGGAAAACATAATTGTCAACAATACCTCAGACAAGGGTCTGATCTCCAAAATATATAAAGAACTAATGCGACTCAACACCAGGGAGACAGACAGCCCAATTAAAAAATGGGCAAAGGACCTGAACAGACAACTCACTGAGGAAGATATACAAAGGGCCCAGAGGCATATGAAAGAATGCTCAACATCGCTAGTCATCAGAGAGATGCAAATTAAAACGACATTAAGATACCACCTCACACCTGTCAGAATGTCAATCATCAGCAAATCAACAAACACCAAGTGTTGGCGAGGATGCGGGGCAAAGGGAACCCTCATACACTGTTAGTGGGAATGTAGGCTGGTGCAGCCACTGTGGAAAACAGTATGGGGTTTCCTTAAAAAACTAAAAATGGAACTGCCTTTTGATCCAGCAATTCCACTACTTGGACTATACCTGAAGAATCCTGAAACATTAACTCATAAGAACCTATGTACACCTATGTTCATAGCGGCACTATTTACAATAGTCAAGTGCTGGAAACAGCCTAAGTGCCCATCAGTGGATGATTGGATCAAAAAACTTTGGTACATTTACACAATGGAATTCTATATGGCAGAAAGAAAGAAGGAACTTGTAGCCTTTGCAACAACATGGATGGAACTGGAGAGTATTATGCTTAGTGAAATAAGCCAGTCAGTGAAGGACAAATATCATATGATCTCACCCATTACAGGACAATAATGAGCAAAACTAACAACAAGCAAAACGGAACCAAATATATGAATATAGTAAATAGGCCTTCAGTGGTCAGGGGGAAGGGGGATGGGGGGAGGGGGGAGGCAGAGGCAACAAAGGGGAGCAGTTTAGACAAGAACCTAGTATAAAGGAACCATGGACATGGACAACAGGTGGGATTGACTTTGGGGGGAATGGGTGGGTGGGGAGGGGGACAGAGGGGAGCAAAAAGGGGATGGATGTAATACAACAGCAATAAAATTTTAAAAAAAAATTGTAACCCCTGGCAATGGGCAAAACACACCTGATTGGTGGCGTTGCTATTATGTCAGTCACGGGTAAAACCTCTGTGCAGTCCTTACTTCATCCTAGCTTGTTGCCCGTGTTGGTGGCCAGAGCGCTTTCATGACTGGGGCACATAAAATAATTATTTAATGAATAACTTCAATATTCAATGGTTAGAGAATGGCTAAATTAATTATGGTAGAGTCATTTATTGTTACAAAAAGCAACAAATAATTATGAAGTTTTAGAGTAATGTTGATTTTTTTTTACCTAAGAGCATTAAGTGAAGAAATATTTTATAAAGGCTATTATTATAATTATGTCAAACATGTATTTGTACACATAAAAATGGAAGAAACATTAAGAGAATCTTTTAAAAAAGGTAAATCCGTGACTCATACAGAAATAACAATGAATGTGTATTAAATACTTTATTTAACTCATTCAATGAGGGAATTAGTCAGGTAGTTAGAGCATTCAGCTACTTAAAAAAAAAAAAAAAAAGCAGTCTAATTTAATTTTGTTTACTGGAACATTTTAGAAATGTGATTAGTGTGGGGACACGTGGCTCCTAGTTTCTCCTGAAGTTTATAAAAATCATACGTGACCTGAAAACAGGTAAAAGCCCAATGGGATCTCAAGAAGACAGCAAGTGACAGGGATAAAGTATCTCTCATTTCCTTTTTCAGTGGGACTGAAAGTCTATGGGCCGGAGTCATTGCTGCTGGGCACCCTGGGGCTCAGGGCAAGGGTGAAAGTAGCCCTGCTGCTTGGGCACCTCCCCCTAGGCTGCCTCTGCTACTTCCCAGAGAGGGCACCCCTGTCACCCAGATGCTACAGATCTGCACTAGCCAGGACAGCAATAACATATGGCTATTAACATTTAAATTATATAAACATCCAGTAGCAAAAGCCACATTTCCACATGTTAGTATTTATGGATCAGCTAGCGCTGGTATTGAACATGTCCCTCATTGCTGAGAATTCTCCCTGCCAACCCCTGCTCTAGATGAGCACTATCTTCCCCCATCTCAGACTTCTCTCCCATCCTTTTATCTGCTTGCCACACTTGCTATTCAAACAACTGTCACCTCTGACAATGACTCTTTTCTTTGACCAAACTTTAGTAAGGCTCCTCAGAGCCCTTTTCTCATCTAGGCCTTAACCTGGGGCTTCCCTGTCTGTTCCAGCCAAGTCCAATTTTACTAAAAGTCCAGAGAATTTAGAGAGAAACCTCTGCCCCCTGCTATATGATCACCACCAGTTTGCCTTCAACAAGAATCCTATTAAGTCAGTTTATCAAAAACCCATCCTACCCTCTTAGTATATTTTATTTTATCTTATTTCTTTTTAGAGAGAGGGGAAGAGAAGGAGAAAGAGGGAGACAAACATCAATGTGTGGTTGCCTCTCGATGGCACCCAATTGGGGACCTGGGTTGTAGGGTTCTTACTGGGAATTAAACCCCGATCACCTGGTTTGCAGGTCAACACTCATTGCTGTCTCTCTCCCTCTCTGTTTCTCTCCCTCCCCCTCTCTCTAAAAATAATAAATAACAATCTTAAAAAGAAATAACTATTCTGGCATTTGTTAAAATGGTAAGAAAGCCTTTATCCAGGACTACTGCAATAGGAACAAGTGGATGGAAAATTATTAATAGGTGATACCAAGGATGGGGAAATTATTTTTCAAATATTTTATTTATTATTTTAGAGAGGGGGGAAGAGAGAGAGAGGCAGAGAGGGAGAGAAACATCAATGTATGTTTGCCTTTCACCTGCCTCCAGCTAAGGACCTGGCTTGCAACCTGGTTATGTGCCCTGGCTGGGAATCGAAACAGCAACCTCTGGGTTTGCAGGCCAGAGCCTTGTCCACTGTGCCACCAGCCACGACTAAGAATAATTTATTTATAGAAAGGAATTGACGAGACACAAAATCTGGAGCGCCCAGGGAGATGGTTGGGTCTGCTGGGCAGGTGTGAGGCATGGTTAAATGCCAGAGAGTCTCATCTATAAGACTGTTGGTGAAGTGTTATGTGGAAGCGGGAGAAAAATGAAGATGACCTCTCAATTTTCCCTTCAAGGTTACGGAGATTCCTCATTCAAAACTGAAAAATATAAAGTTTGTTTGTTTAAAGTAAATAAACGGCTTTTTTAGAGGGAGAAATAGGCTCGTTGGGCTGAGAATGCTGCTCCGGACTGGGGAAAATCATAAATGGTAACTGGCTGAGGACTCCTAGAACCCGGTCGCCCAAACACTACACCTTCCAGAAAGCATCGCGGTGATGGGGGGGGGGGGGGGGCTTGCTGATCCGGTTTGGCGTGTGGGCGGGGTCAGACGGGATCTGCCCTCCCTTGGGTTTTGGCCCCGCCCCTGTTCCTTGCCCTGTTGCTGTTGCGTCGCTGCCGCCGCCAGCTTCTTCCCACGGTGAGTCCCTGGAGTAAAGGAGGGTAATTAGTGGCAGTGGGCCCTTGGGTCCCCCAAACCAGACTTCCAGTCCTGAGAAAGTACCGTGAACGGCAAATGTGTTACCGGTTTCGGTTTCACTTCCTCCCACCTTTCTAAAGTGACGGTAAGTGGGAGTGGCGTCATGGAGCCCCTGGAGCTCTTTCTGCGGCCTTGAAGGGTGAGGGACAGTTTTCTCCAGAGCAAGGTAGGACTTCAGAGCTTACCGCCAGATGGGAGAGACTCCTTGGGCAGAAGGGGATCCCTCTGATGCGAGTGAGGGTCTTGATGTCATAGCATCACACCCCCTCCGGCTGGTGGAGGTCCTCGTGGTTCCTTAATCCTTGCCCTTGACATTTTTTGTCGTTTGCTTGGAGGCGGAGGTGGGGCTCTGCCTAGCCACCCTACGCAAGTTACTTTCCCTTTGGGCCTCATTTACCCTGTCAATATGAGTAGGCTTGATCCCTGAAGCCGTTTTCCTTCAGATGAGGCCTCTGTAATTGGAGGAGGTTCTAGGCATCTGAGAAGAAGGAGCCGCTGGAGTGTAGTGACCTGCTTCTTCACAATCCCTAGCCCATAGCCCCTCCCACTGCCACCATCAGGCCAGTTTAGTTTGGGGACTCAAGTACCCACTCACATTGTAATTTCAACCTCTCCCAGGCATGTTAACTTTTTTCCGTCATTTGGACTCTTTGCTCCAGATACAAACCAACAAGTGCCTGTGGATGGAGCTGAGCCAAATAATACAGATACTATGCAGTTTATCCTCACTTAACATTGTCATAGGTCCTTCGATCTGAAGCCAAAAGTTGTGTAGGCAAGCCAGTTTTATCAGAGGCTAATTGATATAAACTAAAGTTAAGTCCCTACAACATCTCACCAAGGTTAGAACTAAACGATGTTGAACAAATTCACATTATTTGAGGACCTGCTGTATATTTTAACTGACCACCACCATTGCAAAAATCATTTAAAGTGATGGACTTTATGCAGTAGCTCTTTGTAAGTAGTATAGAGCGTATGATTAAGGAATATCCAGGGGACTCACTTGCACAGGTATTTTCAGAAGGCCCCTACCTGAAACTCTACCCTTTAGCAGATACGACAGCTGTGGAGTGGAAAGGACCCTGAGAAAGGTGGTCACTAAGAGTTCCATAGCACTAACAAGTCCTATTATCTTGCAAGTCAGAGAGTACATTCAGGGCTCTTTTTTAAAAACTTGACTGCTTATTAATGTAATACCATGCTTCCTTATTTTCTTGGATGAAAAAAGAAGCAGTTAAAATGAACTCTTCTAATTTCTTTTTCTTTTACTTGAGATCATCGTTATAGCTGACAAGTTTCTTAAGAGATTTTCTAGCCTAATCTGAGCATTTTACTGACAAGGCAACAGACCTGAAAGGAGGTAGTGTGACTTGGCCAAAATCTCAGAGCTCATTAGTGGCAGAATAAGGAACCCAAATGCCTCAGTGCCTAGCCTAGTCTCATTTCCACTACACTCCAAGCACTGTCACTACACTGGTCACTTTAGGGGTTAGCGTAGTCACCACTTTCCAAAAAGAGTGTAACATCACAGTGAAGTAAAGTGGAGATTTAGTACACAGCTTTGAGCTTTTCACAGTTTCTGGTTGCCTGCATGTCATGTCCCAGAACTATTTTTCTGTTCTTCCCTAATACTGCTGGCTCTGATGGTGAGGGATGTGGGATGAGGGCGTGCTTAGAGCAAGCTGAGCAGTCAATCCAGCAGTTGTTAGAGTACTATTTAAGGTCTCCTGAGGGTTTACATTTTTTCTGAGGCACTCTGAAAGATTCTAGGTAAGGTACAATAATGAACTTGGAAAATATGAATTACAGCAAGTGGTTTAATTATTTGAGGACCAGGGACTATGTGTCTTTGCTTTTGCTCCCTGTTTCAGGCCATCTTACAAACCCAATATATCTATTGTCAGTGTTCTTAGGGGCATTTCTGTGGAAGCACCTCTTCCTGGGCCAGAGAGAAATGGGACTCAAATCAGTTCATCCATTTGCTAATTGCTAAGTAAGCAGAAGGATGAAGAAATTCGATTAATGTGGGTTTGGTTTTTATTTTTATTTTTCTAAATGAAGAATTGATTTTTGCAGTCTTCTTTTGGCTATGGAAACATTTGGTTTCCTTCTGTGAACTAATCCAGAGAAACTGCCTATAGCCTTCATTTCTCTTGAAACATGAGCCAACTGCTATAAAAGGCTAATATAAAAAGTTGGGCATCCTTTAAAGTAGAATTCTAGTTATTTGTAATAAAGTTATATTTTTTAGAGATTTTTAGAGAGGGGGGAAAGAAGAGAGGCAGAGAGAGAGAGAGAGAGAGAGAGGGGGAGAGAGACATCAGTGTATGGTTGCCTTTCACCTGCCTCCAGCTACCTACCTGGCTGGAGACCTGGCTTGCAATCTGTTTATGTGTGACCTGGTTGGGAATTGAACCAGCAACCTTTAGGTTTGCAGCCTTATCCACTGTGCCACCAGCCAGGGCTAAAGTTATTTGTTTGTGATTCAGCATACATGGGGAAAAATCTTTTAAAGATTTTATTTATCTATTTTTAGAGAGAAGGAAAGGAGAAAGAAGAGAGACACATCAACGTGTGGTTGCCTCTTAATGAACCCCTAACTGGGGACCTGGCCCACAACCCAGGCATGTATCCTGACTGGGAATTGAACCTTTGGTTCATAGACTGGCAGTCAATCCATTGAGCTACACCAGCCAGAGCTCAGGGGACTCATTTTAAAATACATTGCCTGTTATTGCCACCTCCTCTGAGGACCCTAGTACTTTTGGAAACTGAGAAAGAAAAAGAAAAAAGAAAAAAAAAAAAAATCACCCCACAATGTCAAAGTATCCAAATGAAATGCCTGACAGTTTGTGGAATCTGCATTATTTTCCCATTGTTTTTCCCTGGTTACTCCTTATGTGGCCAGTCTTTGGTTTGAGGGTAGGAATAAAGAATTGGTACAATACCATTCCACAATTTTTAGGGGGCTTAATTCATCCCGCTGCTATTTCATGACTCAGTAGCTCTGTTGGGCTTCTAAAATTAAATTTTGCACTTGTATTTCTTCTCCCCTCCTTGCCTCTATGGATAGTGCCAGAATTAGAAGTGGGTGGTGGACTGGTTCTAAAGTGAGAAGAGTGGTTAAAGGAGGGGGAAGTTGATCCTTAAATCATTCTAATTTTCCTTCTACACCATTCCTGTTCTCCGCAAAAAGTCATTTTTAGATTGCTTTATCAGAAATATAAATTCCCATTTCTCCCTGGGAGAGAGGAAAGGCTTTAAGGATCACTGACCTTAAAAATCAGTAGAAGGCCCTGGCTGGTGGCTCAGTGGATAGGCACCAGCCTGCAAACCCAAAGGTCGCTGGTTCGATTCCCAGTCAGGGCACGTAACCAAGTTACAAGCCAGATCTCCAGCCAGGTCCTTAGCTGGAGGCAGGTGAAAGGCAACTATACGTTGATATTTCTCTCCCTTTCTTCCTCCCTCCCTGCCCTTCTCTCTCTAAAAATAATGAATAAAATTCTTTTTAAAAGAAAATCAGTAAACTGGCAAGGTTATGCTCTAAGTTTGCCCATGACCTTTTCTGTCCTCAGCTTTGGTAAGAAACAGACAATGGAAGTCACCGCTGTTTTCTGCTCTACCTGACTCCTCAGCCCCTTTCCCAGTCTTGGGAGAAAGGAGTTTTAATTTAAAAATGATTGAGTTCCAAATACCCAGAATGCCTTTGGGTGCCCTTTGAGTCCTTCTGGGAAGGTGATGAGATCATTGGAATGGGGAATTTCATGGAGTCTCTTCCATTTTTGATAAGATGTCAAGACTATCGACTTTTCCAGGCAAAGGAGTAGGTTTTCAGATGAAAGAAAAGAGATAATCAGGGTGTAAACCAGGTCTCCAGCCAAGTCTGTAGCTGGAGGCAGGTGAAAGGCAGCCATACATTGATGTTTCTCTGCCTCTCTGCCTCTCTCTAAAAATAATAAATAAAATCTTTAAAAAAAAAATAAAAGAGATAAGGTGTCCATTGGCTGTACACTCAAGCTTTAGCATGAGCTCTTCCATGTTATTTTCTTTTTAAGATTTATTTATTTCCTTATTTTTAGAGAGAGGGAAGGGAGGGAGAGAAACATTGATGTAAGAGAAACATTGATTGGTTGCCTCTTGCACGCAACCCAACGAAGACTGGCGGGAAAACCTAAGCATGTGCCCTGACCTAAAACCTGAACTGAAGACCTCTCCGTGTGGGACTGCGCCCAGCCAACTAAGAGCCATACCAGTCAGGGCTCCATGTTGTTTTGAACATTGATGTTGACCTTCCTTCAGTGTTCTTCTGTTTACAAACTAATGTATGGGTTGTTTTTTTTAGTAAGGAAGGAGAGGTTATACCAAGCCCCTATACCCTTGGCTGGTCTTGTCTTTCACAGGAGCATCCATTTGCAAAGCAGTTTGCCCAAGTTTGCATGTGCGGAAGGTGGGTAATGGAGTGTGAATTTTGTGAGTCCTGAAGGAAATCACATCTGTGCCTTTTGTTTTTTTGGCACCATGCCACTTGAACCAGCTCTGCCAGCTGAACCAGCCATCCTAAGAATCAATATAGCGCTCAGAGATTATCATCTCCTTACCCTATTTTAGAAAAGAGAAAGCTGAGACAGCAGCTTCTCCAAGGGTATCCAACAAATTAAGAGCAGAACTAAAAATAAAAAGAACTAGTCCCACCACCATTCACACCATTGTTTACGTATAGATCCCTTTCCTTTCTTTTTTGATGAATCACATATGTATCTTATTTATTTACTCAGTGAATACACAATCAGCCATCACTATGGGCCAGGCCTTATGTGGTGATAGCACTGTGAAGGAAAAGAACAGGGAGTGTGGTACTTAGGAGGAGACAGGTCCTGAAGGCATTCTTCCCTGAGTATTCTTCAGATCCACAGTCAAAGGACTCGTTAAGTCATTTCACATGCACAGATAAATGGTGTTCCAGGCTCAGGACAGACCTCGGTATGCATGGAGACAACTAGGGAAGGTAGGGGTCTGAGGGCTGAGAAACCTTCCTGCCCGCCCTCCCTCCCAGAACGGAGAGCTCACCCAGGCAGCAGCTCATCTCAAGGAACAAGCCCAGACCTAGACTGCTACGTGATCTCGCTCTTCCTTAGAAAAACTGATCTGAGGTTGAGATTGAGGATATGGTGAAACTGTGTCACAAACCAGAAAGCCAATACTTACAAAATTTTTTTTAGTTACTCAACTCAATGCCAAGAATGGATAGTTTAACATCTCTAAGTCCCCTTGCCTTCTCTGTGAAAACACTGGCTTCTGCGGGGAGTTGGAAGAAGAGGCTTTGTTGCTAAGAGTTCAAAATAAAACCAGGAAATAAGTAGGGTGGGGCAGGGCGAGGAGAGCGACTGTGTTTTTATTATTATTATTGTACTTACTTATTTTAAATCGTGTGTAGGCGTGCATACAGTCTTCCAACATGTTCCAGCAGCTGACTTTGTAAAGTATCATACAGTGTTTCCATATGTACTATAGCATTTTCTCCTGCTGCTGTGTAGAGAGGCCGTATTGTTTTCATTTCCCAGTAAAATTATGGGTTGAGAATCATGAACTCACCACATGTTAGACCAGGGAGGCATTTGGAAGGCAGGGCATGTAAGTTTTACTAAGCAGGAAGTATCAGGTCTCAACAACTCAAAAGACTGTTGATTTCTTTCATGTATTGTTTTTCCCTCCCAAATTATTTCCCATCCTTGATCACATTTTGTCTGGACCATGACCTAGAAAGTTCATCATCCCCATTTTATAGATAGAGATCCAAACTTGCTTGCTGTCCTCCAAACATGGGCTGCATTTTTGTTTCTTTTGCTTTTATGCATGCTATTTCATTCCTGGAATTTCCTGACCCAAACCCATTTGTCAAAATCCTAAACTTCCTTGAGGGGCTTATCTATGATTGTTCACGGAAGCCCTTCATTTTTCCTAACCAGTCTCAGCTCTCCCTCTTTGGAACCTACGAGATTTTGTACACACACTATATTCATTTGGCTGTCACTTGTTTACTCATCTAACTTCTGTTTACCCTCCATTTTGAGGGTAAACACTGTACCAGAAGGAAAAAAAAATCACTAACATCTGTTAAATCCTTTCTTTGTGCAGACTCTGTGCTGAGTACCTTGTTCTGTCATTCAACATTGTCTCTACTTTGTGCGAAGTACCTACTCTATGTCAAGTGCTGATTTAAGGACTGGACCCTTTATATCATTTCAATTCCCAGCGCAGGCTCCTTTCCTTTAGGCTGTCCTACTTCTTTAAGGCATTTAGAAGAAGGTGAACAAACTAGCCATGAGCAGAGAATAGGAGTAGGTGAGGGGGGCTGGTGCCTTTGGTGCAGAGGTCAAAGATATGCTCAGAAAATCCTTAGGGCGTAGAAAGTTATGCAAAATGGTGCAAAGTGAAACCAAAAACACATTGTATGATCTCAGTACTAGCCAGCCTTTTTTTTTTTTTTTAAGCTTTTTCTGACTCTTAAATGGAATGTTCCCTGATGAGAGCCCAGAAATCTCCACTATTACAAACAACCTTTCCTGAGTCTTAATTTTATTCCCTATCTCATAACAGGACCCCACCATGGAAGACACACTAGAAGACCCCCCCACATCAGCTGTCTTGCTGGATCATTGTCATTTCTCTCAGGTCATCTTTAACAGTGTGGAGAAGTTCTATGTTCCTGGAGGAGATGTCACCTGCCATTACACCCTCACCCAGCATTTCATTCCCCGTCGAAAGGATTGGATTGGAATCTTTAGAGTAAGTAGATCATTTAGGACCAAATGATGAGGAACTAGAGGTGAATCTTTATTACTGTGTGTAATGAGCATTTTGCATATTACATCTGGCCCATTTTAAAGTCCTAAACTAAACTCCCTAGCATTGGTCCCTTCACGCACCAACGCATGCTGTGGGATGCAAGTGAAAACAAGGTGGGAAATCATACAGTCCCCAAGTTATGCTTTCAAATGTAAACTTTTTAAATTATCCTATTTTAAATGTTTGTCTCTGATTTGACTTGAATGATTGTTCCCTTACATTATTTATGTTTAATTTGTTTTAATATGTGTGTCATATATCTAGAAAGGATGTTGAGAAGTTACCCAGTTCAATATCCTGAATCCAAGAAGTTTATTAGTGCATCTTACTTCTTTGTAAAGGTTTCCAATGACAGAAAGTTTATGAGCTCCCCCAGCGACCTCTTCTAATGTCTAATCCCCCTGTCAGTTCATGTACAGAAACAGTACTTTTTTATTATAGTCAACTTACTCTCTATCTCGGCTTCTCCACTCATCTGTCTCTCTCCATCTATCTCACACACACCATAATGACAAATCTTCCAATTTCCAGAGACAGAAAATAAAGGTCAAGTTTAAGTAATTTACAGTGCTGAGTTCCAACGCCTGTGACCTTTGTTTTGACAACTCGGTATGTCTTACGCTTGTTTGCCAACACTGTTCATCCTGAAATCAGACATCACTCTTGACTGCGCTGTGAAGGAGCTGGTGCTTATTTACATCCCTCATTAAATTACTTTTTCTTAATTGTTTGAAGTTCCAAGCAAATTGATGGAACCATGGCAGCTGGTGTTTAGTGACAGGGATAGAGAGCCAAAGGGACACTGACAGGTCTCATGGTAGCTCTAAGACTGCAGGATGTTGAAGCATTAGAATAAATGATGTTCTAACACAGAAAACTGACATACTAGAGTATTTCCTACCTTATAAAGATAGTTGCTTTTCTTCCCTGCACAGGTAACAAAGCTGTCCAGTAGAACATACTACAATGAAGTTATACTGTCCATGTCCAGTACAGTAGCCTCTGGCCACCTGTACCTATTGAGCACTTAAAATGTGGCTAGTGCGATTGAGTAACTGGCTTTTGAATTTTACTGAACTTTAATTTTTTTTTAAGATTTTATTTATTATTTTTAGAGAGAGGGAAAGGGAGGGGAAAATGGGACAGAAACATCGATGTATGGTTGCCTTTCACCTGCCTCCAGCTACAGACCTGGCTGGAGACCTGGCTTGCAACCTGGTTATGTGCCCTGGCTGGGGAATCGAACCAGTAACCTTTGGGCTGGCTCCTTACCCACTGTGCCACCAGCCAGGGCTGAACTTTAATTATTTTAAAATTAAGTAGCCTCAAGTGGCTAGTGGTTATCATATCAGACAGTGTAGGTATAGATAACAAAAAAAGGAAAAATTTAAAAAGTACCTATTAGAGTTTAACGTGTAATTTGTAACTTTGTTTATCGTGTTTCTTTTTAGCTTAGACTGCTTGTATTCCCCAAGCACTTAGCAACTTCCAGTGAGGTCTTGCCCATAAACCAAATGAAAGTCAACCTTTTTAAAAACAAATGTTTAAAAGCATTTTTTAAAAATGCATCTAGGCCCTGGCTGGTGGCACAGTGGATAAGGCACCGGCCTGCGAACCCAAAGGTCGCTGGTTCAATTCCCAGCCAGGGCACATGACCAGGTTGCAAACCAGGTCTCCAGCCAAGTCCATAGCTGGAGGCAGGTGAAAGGCAACCATACATGGATATCTCTCTGCCTCTCTCCCTCTCTCTTCTCCTCTCTCTAAAAATAATAAAATCTTAAAATAAAAAATAAAATAAATAAAAATGCATCTACATTTAGAATGCTTCATGCATTTCCAAAGTATTGCCATACCTCAGTGAAGAAATGCTTAGTTCAAAGACTGGCCTGTAATGTTTATTGTCCATAAAGCTATTGATTTGAACACCTACCCTGAAGCCTGAAAGAAAGTTTTAAGACTACTAGAGAAGGAATTCAAACTTTTTGAGGCTACAGGATATCCTAGGTCTTTGATGCAGTTGTGTGTGTGTGTGTGTGTGTGTGTGTCTGTGGTGTGTGTTCTAATTTAATACTTTCAGCACTGCAGCCATTTGAGGTAAATAGTCTTATATCTTGTACACAAATGAGTACAATGAATATACTCAAGATGGTGACTTTCCGAAGGTCTCCAGGTGAGTAAAAGGTCAAGCAACCTTGTTTGACATTTTTTTAAGATTTTATTTATTTATTTTTAGAAAGAGGGGCAGAGAAACATCAATGTATGGTTGCCTCTTTCACACCCCCAACTAGGGACCTGGCTCACAACCCAGGCATGTGCCCTGACTGGGAATCGAACCAGAAACCCTTTGGATTGCAGGCCAGCACTCAATCCACTGAGCCATACCACCAGGGCTTGATTGACATTTAAACCTCTGCTTCTCCTCTATTCTACTAAATTCCTTTGACCAACAGTTGGTAAATCAGGAGAATTAAAAGTTGACTGTAAAGTTTTGTCCTTTTTATCTCACTTCTAAAGCTCACCCAGTGTTTTTTCAGTGTATATGTGTTTTTTTAATCCTCATCTGAGGACATTTTTTTCATTGCTTTTAGAGAGAGGAAGAGAGGGAAACAGCAGTGTGAAAGAGAAGCAGCTATTGGTTGCCTCCCTTATGCACTAGGACCTGGGATAGAACCTGCAACCTAGGCCCCAACTAGGAATCAAACTCGCAGCTCCTTGGTTATGGGACAATGTTCCAACCAACTGAGCCACACCAGCAAGGGCCAGTGTGTGTTTAATCATTTTCCTCAACTTCACATCAACCCTAACACTGGTGCTTCCTGGCACCAAGCAGACACTCATGAAATGTTTTAAACACACAGTATCATGCTACATCTTCTCACTACAGCAAAAGCTACCACCAGTGATGAGCCTAAAGCAGCTGGGAGTCTGCCTTCCTTCCTTCAGGGTATAGTCCTGTGCTCCATACTCTCCATACTCTCCTTTACTTGCACATGTAAATGTTTCCAATGTTGCTGACAGAGCGGAGAGACCATGCCACAGAGGCAGACTGGCACTAGGATTGCTTAGGTGGAGAAGCCAAGGACAGCAATTGCAGGTAGCTAAAAGTTGTTTTCCTGTTCCAAAGCAGCGGTAATTCTTAGGCCTTTCCAGATGATATTTTGGTCACAGTGCATTAAGAAACTCCAGGATATGAATGAAGACCCCATAAAATTCCTGCTTCCTGCACCATCACATGCTGCAGTGGCTCTGAGATGCTTACAGCAATGGGGTGTGTATTAATGAGACACTAAAACATGCCCTAGCATGTTCTGAAGAGCTTTCAGTGTAGCCTTTTCAACCCTGTTCTGATTCCTTAATATATAAACATGGAATTTATTTTCAGTTTTTCTATTTCTTCCCACTAGGCTCAGGCAGGGTCAAAATATGGCAATAAATGTAATTTTGTTCCTCATTTGCTGAGCGTTCTCCCCTGGAAGACACAATGGCTCCCTTTCTATTCTCTGGTGTGCTTTTACCTTTCAGCTATGATTTGAGCCATCTTTTACTCCTCTTCACATTTAGTGAGAATATTTTCCACTTAGCCAGCTGTCTGCTTTGAGGCATATTTTATACTCTCCTTATATTTTATGACTTAGTGCATTCAATACCTAGAAAAAAGCCTTTATGACTACCAGATTGTTGTTATTCTTTTTAGCACCAAAAAGCCTTCATTAAGCATGCATTAAGAAAAACACTGAAGAAAGGAAAACTATATAGATTGGACTCAGTTATCTGGTGCCTCGTAATCAAGAAGGCTTGCTCCTCCACCCCCAACATTCCATTATTCAAAAAAATGCATTAAAAAAATGCATCCCCAGCCAGGGCAACATGACTAGATTGCAAGCCAGGTCTCCAGCCAGGTCTGTAGCTGGAGGCAGGTGAAAGACAACCATACAGTGATGTCTCTCTCCCCCTCTACCTCTCTCCCTTCCCCTCTCTCTAAAAATAATAAATAAAATCTCTTTTTTTTTAAATGCAGTAGTATAACCAGGTTGGTATAGGTGACTAGACTGAATCAGACACAGGAGAGGACAAACCCATGGATAGAGGAAATCAAAAGTGCTTTCTGATTAAGAAGTTCCAAAACTCCATTGTGAGAGGATAGCAGGATCGATCAAGAAGCACAGTTCCGGAACTTTTTTCCCTGGTCACTCTCAGCTCTATGTCTGACTTGGAGATAAAATGTTTGGAACTCTAATCCTGGATGTTGAATGGCCAGTTTTTATTTCCTTCTAAGGCAGGTATTTTGAACAATGTGTGTGTGCACCAATTTTTAAATGTGTCAGCATTTTTCCGTAGTCGGTTATCATAAGTCAGAAAACAAGATTATTTGATCCATGGTGGGTGGATCCTGTCATGATGAACTCATTCTGTTGTCTCCAACATAAATAAAAGTAAGTGCATTTTGAGAAGACATAGCCCGAATAAGGATTTTTGCCTGAGCATTTCCAGATGCTGAAGGGAGCTTCTTGTCATTGCAGGTGGGATGGAAGACAACCCGTGAGTATTACACCTTCATGTGGGTTACTTTGCCCGTTGACCTAACCAGCGAATTGACCGAACAGCAGAAAGTCCAATTCAAAGGTGAGAAAAATGCTGACTGGATCAAAGGTGTTGAAGATAGTTAGCAGCCAAGACTAATTTATTTCCTTAAGCTTGGACTTTCTCAAGCAGATAAAAGATTGCCAGATATTTAGTGTTTTGGCTAGATCTTATTTTGGATTACAAATCATATTGTGTTTTCAGCTTATTACCTGCCCAAGGATGATGAGTATTATCAGTTCTGCTATGTGGATCAGGATGGTGTGGTCCGAGGAGCAAGTATTCCTTTCCAGTTCCGTCCAGAAAATGAAGAGGACATCTTGGTTGTTACCACTCAGGTCTGTAAACATCTCACTTCCATCCCTTCCTGCCACTAAGAGGAGCAATTTCAGAGTAGGGTGGAATTTGAATAAAAAATCTATTGAATTTTTCTAACAGATACTGATGAGAGGAATTTATACAATACTCATCCAAACCTGCTCCAGAATGACTTAGGAATATTTATAAGAATCATAACAGGTGGTTTCTCCTTTTTCTAAACTACCGTAACTCAGTTGGCATTCAGTTATTTCCTTAATTTTTCCAGTTACTTCATTTTTGTCATCTCTACATCTTATCACCACAGTAAATTGATAAGCTCCTTTGAGAAGAGATGCACTAAATTTTCTTTATAACTCTCAGTTCTGACACAGAGTCTGTCATACATGAGTTTTAGATTAATTTATTTACTCAGTACCTTAACAGAATACCTATTATCCATCTAGCACAAAGGTGGCACTAGGGATACAATGAAGAATTAATTAGAACACTGTCCCTGGCCTCAAGGAGCTAAGTCCATAAGAGAGACAAACAATACTGTGTTTGTAAGAAGAACTACATTCTTCTGTCATCCCTCCCTTTTTAGTTTTTATGGCCTGAATTTTGCTTATATTTCTTCTTAGTAATGGAAGACTCAGTACTGCAATTTATACAGATATACCTCTATTACTATCTTCCTTACATACTGAGGGGCTGCTCCCATTTGGGGTACACAGATGTCAGTACAGTGAGTGGAACTCAGCCAGACCCTTGCTATCATAGGCTATGGGAATTTTCTGCTAGACAGATTTGAATATCCACTGAGTAATAAAGGGTCAAATAGGAGTTTATGGAATGATCTTTCGTAGGGTGAGGTGGAAGAGATTGAGCAACACAACAAAGAGCTTTGTAAAGAAAACCAGGAGTTGAAGGACAGCTGTGTCAGCCTTCAGAAACAGAACTCAGACATGCAGGCTGAGCTCCAAAAGAAACAGGTATGGCTGCTGCTTAAAGGTGAATTTGAAGTATGGAGATCAGAAAGGACTGTGCCATTTAGCCAGCAACATTTCCTGTGTTTTGCTTGTGATCTCACTCCCTTATATTAATATCTTTGAATAGGCATAGTGTTAAAAGTTGTATGTGGATTATTTTTTTAACTCCATGACAAACCTTTGGAATATGAACTATTGTTATCCCAATTTTATAGAAGAGTTACCAGAGGCTTAGGGGCTAAGTAATCTCATACAGCTACCCAGTGATGAAGCCAGGATTCAGAACTGGGCAGTCTATTTCTTCCCATTGCCTATTTATAATATGAAATAATTAGATTCGATTAGCTAAAGCGTGACATCAAGAGAGGAGACAGTAATAAAGTAAAGTTGTGGGTTACCCAGACTCTCTGCAAACTTGTCTTCAAATCAACAGGTGCTGAATGAGACCTGATAACACTAGAAGCTGAAATGGAGAGTTTTCTCTAAAGACTCTAAACTAATTATATTGAAGTTATAGCTTAGAAGTTCCCCAAGCACACAGACTTTGGTAATTACCACCTATTAAGCCCTCGATCTACAGGTGAGGAAACTGAGGCTCAGAGGAAAAGAGAAGTTAAGTGATTACGCTGGGTTAGGACTCACTTCTCTTGACTCCCCGACAGTGCTATGTACCTTGCTGTCACACACATGCCTATGATGTCCTTGGCCCTGGGCTGGTATATAAGTGTGGATGGCAGGTCCAGGCTATAGACCTGGCCTGTCCCAAGCAGTGAGATAACAAATGAAAGTGGCATAGCAACTTGGCTGTCAAGAACCAGCATCTTGTCCAGGAGCCTTATAGTCTACCTGCCAGGTTTCTTGGGTTAGCTCTCCTAAATACTTGCTACCAGTTATTATAATGATGACTAAAGCCAATTTTTAGTCCACACCTACCATGTGCCAGGCACTATAATTAAGCATATTACTGTTTGATGAGCAAGAAAAAATTTCTTAACATCTCTGAGGAGCTTCAGTTTCTTTCCCTGTAAAAAGAGGATCGATAACACCTGTGTTTTCAAAGAGATACCAGTACCCATGTCTATAACAACATTTTTTTGCAATGGCCAAAAGGTGGAGGGAGGTATCAGTGATGAATAAATAGATGATGGATAGACATGGCATGATGTGTACATAAAATGGCATATTGTTCAGCTTTAAAAGGGAAGGAAATTCTGACACATAGTGCAACATACTGCTGGGTAAAGTGGGTCAGACACAGAGAGACTGATACCATATGATTCCACTTATATGAGGTACCTAGAGTGGTCAACTTCATAAAAACAGAAAGTAGAATGGTTAGAATGGTGATTGCCAGGATCTGGGGGAAGGGTGGAAGGGGGAGTTAGTGTCTAATGGTCCAGAGCTTCATCTCTGCGAGACAAAAAGAGCCCTGTGGATGTAGTCATGGCTGCACAGCAGTGTGAATGTACTCAATGCCACTGAAACATACACTCAAAATGGTTATGGTGGAGGTGATAAATTTTATGTTATGTATATTTTACTACCATTTTTTTAAACAGAAAAAGAAAGATTTTTTTTTTAGATTTTTTTTTAATTTTATTGTTGTTGTATTACATCCATCCCCTTTTTGCTCCCCTCTGTCCCCCTCCCCACCCACCCATTCCCCTCAAAGTCAATCCCCCCTGTTGTCCATGTTTATGGTTCCTTTATACTAGGTTCTTGTCTAAGCTGCTCCCCTTTCTTGCCTCTGCCTCCCCCCTCCCCCAAGAAAGATTTTTTAAAACTCTATAAACTAATAAAACTTTTTAACTCTGGAAGCTAAAAATAGATAGTTATTACTAACACAACTGAATTGGTTCAGTTCAGAATGAAAGTGGGAAAGAAAAACAAATGTTTAAGACGAACATGGTGGCCACTAGCCACATGTGGTATATTGTGATAGGCTGTAAGTGTAAACTATATACCAGATTTTGAAGATTTAGTCTGAAAAAAAAGTAAAATTTTGTTATTGTTTATGTGTTCAGACAATATTTTATTATTTTAGATTTTGTTTATTTATTTTTAGAAAAAAGAGAAGGCAGGGAGAAAGAGAAGGAGAGACACATTGATTGGTTGCCCCTCACATGTGAACATGCCCAGACATGTGTGCTGACTGAGAATCAAACTGGCAAACTTTTACTTTGTGGAATGATGCCCAGTCAACTGAGCCACATTGGTCAGGGCTGAAATAATACTTTACATATATTGGGTTACATATACGGTACCATTGGTAAAATTAATTTCATGTTTCTTTTTACTTTTTATAATGTGTCTACTAACATTTTTTAATTACATATGTGGCATTCTGAATTGATTGGGCAGCACATTTCTAGGAGAAAAGCAACTTTATTTTTTCCACTGCGTCTGCAATGCCAGAACAATGTCTGGTGTGTGATAGGGGCTCATTAATAATTGTTTAATAAATTAATGGGCAAATAGTGCTCAAGTGGAAGAAAAACTTAGGTAGATACATTTTTTTTTAAATATTTTATTTATTATTTCCAGAGAGAGGGGAAGAGAGAGAGGCAGAGAGGAAGAGAAACATCAATGTATGGTTGCATTTCACCTGCCTCCAGCTAAGGACCTGGCTGGAGATCTGGCTTGCAGCCCAGGCTGGGAATCGAACCAGCGACCTTTGAGTTCCCAGGCTGGCACCTATCCACTGCACCACCAGCCAGGGTGGTAGATACATTTTTAATATGGACAGAATATATTAAGAATATTTGAATATGAAAACCCCTTTACTTGGATATTCTGTTCACGGTTGTGTTATGCTATGCCTGACATGTAATACATGCTCATTAAATACTGATATTTATTGGCTGCCTGAGCTACTAAAGCTGTCTTAGAAATGGTCTGTCCCCTTTGACATTTCAATCTATAGGAGGAACTAGAAACCTTAAAGAACATCAACAAGAAGCTGGAACAGAAGATGAAAGAGCAGAAGGACAGTTGGGAGACAGAGCTGCTTCAGTGAGTGTGACCCTTTGGATGGGAGGAACTGTAGTATTATAGGCACCCTCAGGTAGGGTCAGATTGGATTTCTAAAATTTGTTAAACTATAGTCTTCCTATTATGACATTGGTAAGTGTGATTCTCCCCTTTGAGTCGTGAGCTCTTTGATTCTAAGTTAGAGAATTAGTGTGAGAATGGTAAGGAGAAATGACCTGAATTATTAAGATTAGGTATTAAGATTAAGTATTTAATACCTGCACTTTAAGGTCAGGAAGCCAAAACAGGATTGAAGAAGAGACTAGTGGATTTTAAAATAAATGTTCAGGCTTAGGGCCAAGGCAGCCTTAAGTCATGTAAGGCCTGAGGGAGCTATTTAACATCAACGTGTATTTCACATAGTCACCTCCAATCCACAGACTGAAAGAAGAAAACAAGAAGATGTCCTCAGAAAAGGAGAGTTTGAGAGTCAGAGTGGATCAGCTTCAGGTAGGTAACGACAAACCTTTGCCCAAGTATATTTCCTTAGTCATTTTTAAAAGATTTTTAAAATTTATTTTTATATAAAGGGGAAGGGAAGCAGAAAGAGAGGGAGAGAAACATCTATGTGAATGAGATATAGGTATTGCTTGCCTTTTGCAGTACCCCCAAAAGGGGACCTGGCCCACAACCCAGGCATGCATCCTGACTGGAAATCCAATTGGTGATGTTTTGGTTCACAGGCTGGCATGCTGGGTCACCTGTACATGAAAATGCTAAGCCATGATTTGGTAAAATGCTGAGCCTCATTACATAAACCACTGAGTCATAATTTGGTAAAATGCTGTCATTTTTACATGAAATAGCCAAGCCATTGTTTCATTAAAATGCTGAGTCATGGTTTGGTAAAAGCTGAGTCATCGTTCTGTAAAAACGCTGAGTTACCATTAGATTTTACAAGATCGGACACGTTCAGGGTGGTATGGTTATAGACTTACCATTAGATTAGAATGCCACGTCATGATTGGGGGGAATTGATGGTCATCATTATGTAAAATGTTGAGTTGTGGTTTGGTAAAAATGCTGAGCCATGGTTTACTAAAATGCTGAGTAATGATTGTGTAAAAATGCCAAGCCATGATTAGGTAAAATGGCTAAATAATGATGTGGTAAAAACACTGTGTCATTGTTACATGAAATGCTGAGTCATGGTTTGGTAAAGTTGCTGGGTCGGTTTTGGCAAAACCCTGAGCTGTGATTTGGTAAAATGCTTAGTCATTGTTGCATAAAATGTTGAGTCATGGTTGGAAAAAATGCTGTCATGTCTTGGTAAAAAGCAGTCCAGATTTGACAAAATACCAAGTCACCGTTATGTAAAAGTGCTAAGCGCTGTTACATAAAAATGTTGAGTCATGGATTGGTGACAAAACTTAGCCGTGGTTTGGTAAAAAAAATAATAATAGTAAAATAAAGCCAAGTCACCAGTATTTAAAATGCTAAGTTGTTATACGTTAAAGCAGCCAAGTCATTATTTGGTAGAGGTGCCAAGTCATTGTTATGGTAGAATGCGGAGTCATGGTTGGGTAAATTTTCTCAGCCATGGCTGGCTAAAATTTTGGTTAAAAAAATGCTGAGGCATTGCCTGACTTGCTGAGTCACAATTTGGTAAATTCGCTAAGCCATGATTTGAAAAATGCTAAGTCAACTATACAGTAGGCACTGGGATGTGATTTGGTAATATTGCAGGGTTGTGGCTTGGTGAAAATGCTTAGTTACTATGTGAAATGCTGAGCCATGGCTGGGTAAATAATGTATTTGAAAGTTTTCTACAGGGAAGATTTCTTACTTTCCTCCATTTATTTAGTTTTTCCATCCTTTATTTATATGAGTGTGAATTCACAAATATTTGTTATATCTTGAGTTATAATCCAAAACCAGTTAATTTATTTTTGTTGCTCAAATTGTTTCAGCTTTGACCGCTGGGAGTTCTTTCCATTGGCCCCATGTCCCTTTAACATGGTACCTTCATTGTGGGCTTTTATTTTCTTGAGCATTCCCTTATTTTTTGGTACCACAAGATGCACTAGACTCAGCTTGTATTTGATCTTGATCTAGAATCAACATTTCTTTTTTTTTTTTAAGATTTTTATTTCATTATTTTTTTAGAAAGAGGGGAAGGGAGAGAGGCAGAGAAGGAGAGAGACATCAATGTATGGTTGCGTTTCACCTGCCTTCAGCCACAGACCTGACTGGAGACCTGGTTTGCAACCTGGTTATGTGCCCTGGCTGGGGAATCGAACCTGTGACCTTTGGGTTCGCAGGCTGGCACCTTAACCACTGTGCTACCAGCCAGGGCTAGAATCAACATTTCTTAAAGGTGCCCTGGTCATTTTATTGGAAAAATTATATTAGAAACTAGGATCTGGACACCAGATCATTGCTATCAGGATGCCATTTCTTCTAAGCCCCCTCAACAGGTAAGGAAATAGGTGAGTGTGTGTGTGTTAACTCGGTATGTAAATGTCATACCAAGTATTAAAATGTTGGTATTAAAATATCATCTGCATGTAACTACCATACCTATATTATGCTGAACATGATTCCACACGACCTCTGGCTCTATTCTGTTAACCAAATGGATCTTTGCAGACTCCCTGATTACTTATCTGAAAATTTATGGTTTAGCAGTGAGCAACCTTCATGTAAGCACTGTATTCTATGTATTAAAGTTGTTTCTACAAGGGCTACAGATTAAGTATTCTGATACTGCTCTACATATGTATTAGGATTGCCAATTAAGTAAAAAAATAATTTTCAGAAAAGGCTTATTTACCTTCATCCTATAATCATACCTTGTTAGGAAGTAGGAAGTACCTGAACTTAGAAAGCAGACCCAGCTGGAGTGCCTTGAGTTTGGCACCTTCTAGCTAACCATTTAACCTCTGTGAACCCCAACTTTCTAATCTTTCAAATGGGCATAAGAATACCTTCCAAGGTGAATTATTATAAAAATTAAATACGAAGTATGTAAAGTTATTAGCAAAACAATAAGTAATGGCTCACTAAATAACACTTACCCTCTTTTCTATGTTTATGTTTTTCTCTACACACCAGCCAGGGCTATTTCCTTAGTTTTGCCACCACTCCCCTCTAGCTGCCAAGGAAAATTCATTTCACTATAGTGAGTGCCTAATGGTGTACCTTTCAAAGCATCAGACTAAAGTTTCAAAGTATAAGTTTTCTATTCTTGACCCTCCTACACTTCTTTTTAATAGTTCCAGTCCACAGGAACTAAATAAATGTTTTAGTTTATATTTACCATGAGCTTCTAAGATGAATGACTGTCACCTATACCAATGTTTATCAGACTTTTTCTTTTAGCTATAAAGTCTTTTAAGGCAAAATCTGGAATGTAAAGCAGATAGCAGAACTCCTCTCTTTTTAGGAAGCTGTGCCCTAAAGAAGGGCTTTAAGGAGCAGTTTGTCGAACTTCACTCAGTTGAGTCTTAGATTCTTGGGGTGCAAGGCAGAGCTGAAAGTGAAGTCCCAAGGGTGGCAGTTGGAGGTTGATACAGAACACACATTTTTTTATGTTACTGTACATTAAAAAGCATTGTTCACCCTGGTTGGTGTGGCTCAGTGGATTGAGCGCTGGCCTGCGAACCAAAGGGTCACTGGTTCAATTCCTAGTCAGGGGTTGTGGGCCAGGTCCCCAGTTGGTGGCATGTGAGAGGCAACCACACATTGATATTTCTCTCCCTCCCTTTCTCCCTCCCTTCCAACTCTCTAAAAATAAATAAGTAAAATCTTTAATAAATAAATAGCATTGTTCCTGATTAGTGTCTCTCCTCTTTTGTATCTTGGCTGTATTCACTATTTTTGCTTTAGGCCCAGCTGTCAACTCAAGAGAAAGAAATGGAGAAGCTTGCTCAGGAAAAACAAGATAAGACAGAGGAGTTGGAGCATCAGAAAAAGGAAAATGGCCAGCTGTTGCACAATTTAATTGAACAGGTAGAGTCATGAAAGAAAATTACCTTTTTTGGCATTTAGGAGAAAATGTGTACGTTGTTCTTTCTTTATCATATACCTGGGTATCACTGGCTCTGGGAAAGGTCTCAGATGAAGCCATCTGACATAAGATGAAATCTCGTGGCTGTTCTCAGAAACTAATAAGAGAAGACTTGCTTCTCTCTCAGCATCCTGCTTGCTCATTAGCTGGGCTGGCCCTTCCCCAGTGCCTGTGTGCATATGTGTGTACATGTGCATGTGTGAATGTTTCTAACATTACTGAAATCTGTTTTTGTGCAGAGGGAGGATCGGAAGAAGCTCGAGCAGACAATCGCTGATCTGAAGCAGAAAGATGCTACCGCAATGAAGAAACAGCAGGAATTAATGGCACGTTTGTCTTTGGATGGCTATGTGGGAAGAGCCTTCAGAAAGGAAAGGATAGGGTCTGTACTCAGGTGCTGGACAGTTTAAATAAGACAGATGAGAATAGCACTTACCTCTGGACATTTTGTATTCTACCCGAAAGGATAGAGAATTTGCTATGTACAAAATGTTCAGGAAAGGTAGGTATTTCTAATGTGTGATGAGTGATAAAGCAGGTTTCAGTACAGATTCGAAGAGCCCTTTTTTATTTCTGCCTTTTTTTTTTAAGATTTTTTTTTTTATTATTTTTAGAGAGAGGACTAGGGAGAAAGGCAGAGAGGGAGAGAAACATCAATGTATGGTTGCCTTTCACTTGCTTCCAGCCACGGATCTGGCTGGAGACCTGGCTTGCAACCTAGTTACGTGCCCTGGCTAAGGAATCAAACCAGCAACCTTTGGGTTCGCAAGCCAGCACCTTATCTACTGTGCCACCAGCCAAGGCCATACTTCTACCTTTTTAGGAAGGGAAGCAGGACCAGAGAGCCAGCAAGAGCCAATGGCAATCGGGAGCCAGGAGCCTACACTTACTGCAACCCCTCTTGCACTACTACTTTGGGGTTGCCTAGAAGTGTACAGCCCTCTGGGCACCAGAATTCAAATGAAAAATCTTGGGGGGAAAACCCACAACTAATTGGATTAGCTCAAGTATTGTTGTGAAGTATACGAACATGGATATATGTAGGGAGGCGATGGGAAGCTCTGAAGCATGCCTAGGAGTTTTGGGTTCATGAAATGAGTCAGATCAACCCATCCCAATGGGAAGCCCAAGATTCCAGGCTGGGTTCCTAGTAGCCTTGGATAAATGCCTTCCAGGTTCTTTCTTCCTCAGTGTAACTTGGTCCCTTGTACTCCCCATGAAACCAGAGAAAACCAGCATCTCTATGCCAGCCCAGGCCTTCAGGCATTTTAAGCCTCTTTTCTGTTAGTCAGCATCCCCTCCATAGTACCACTTGTCCTTACCCCCATTCCCTTCTTCCCCATCCCAGTCCCAACACTGAAGAAAGCTACAGCTTCTGTAATCGCCTTGGTTTACCCTACCTTAGATCCAGACTTCCACATGTGATCCTAATCCTAATTTTTTAAATCATTAACAGGACCAGAACTTCAACCTATCAAAAAAACTGAGTGAGAATAAGAATATATGTAATGTTCTACAAAGAGAAAAAGAGATCATGGAGGGTGAAAATGATGTAAGTATGTAAATGAGAGCAGAAAACCCCAAGATTGTAGATGGAAGGGCAGGGTGACCCACATGTGTGCTGATAAATTAAAAAGTTAAATAGCCCTGGCTGGTGTGGCTCCATGGATTGAGCACCAGACTGAGGACTGAAGGGTCACCAGTTTGATTCCCTGCTGGGGCACATGCCTGAGTTGTAGGCCAGGTCCTTAGTTGGGGGCATGTGAGAAGTAACTGATCAAATGCATCTCTCACTGAAATAAATAAATAAAATCTTCTCCTTTTTTTTTTAAAGTTAAATAAAAGAGTCCCACCCTGACTGGTGTGGCTCAGTTGGTTGAGCATCACCCTGCAAAGCAAAAGGTCTCAAGTTCAATGCCTAGTCAGGGCACAGGCCTGGTTTTTGGGTTCAGTCCCCAGGTGGGGCCTGTACAAAAAGCAACCGATCCATGTTTCTCTCTTACATAAATATTTCTTTCCGTTTCTTTCTCCCTCCCTTCCCCTGTCTCTAAAATTAAAATAAGGTCTTTTTAAAAATAAAATTAAAATAAAAGAGCCCCTTCTGGGACAGTGGGGGAGGCAGTTGCCCCTAAAGCAAGACAATTGAATCTGGTTTTCTAATGTACCACAACCAACTTGTTCGCCTTGGCAATAGTCAACCTGAAAGGAACAGCTTTGATGAAGATAAAACTTACTACTTCTGGTTTATCTTCACCACTATTGTAAATACTGTCTTATGAGGGTAGTATATCTTAGGTCACTTTTATGCTACCTGAGGGACCTTCTCCTTCAGCACAACTTTTCCTTTTTTCTCTGCTGCCAAACCAGGAGTAGAAGTGGTCAGCACCAGTGCTGGACCCATGATAGGCTCCTAATAGATGCTGCGCGCTCTTTCATTTATTCATCAGTTTATTCAGCCATCCAACTGATAGCTATGCTCTGCTGTGTTAAACACAAGTTGTTATTGAAGGATTGATCGAGGATGATGGCAGCACTTGAAGTCCTTCTCACGCCCTTACCTAGCATTAAAGAGTAGGTGTCCGCGTATTCTGGCCACTCCTAGGTCTACGCCTCCAGTGGTTCCCCATCTCTACCCTCTTTGTAACCTTCTGGGCTATGCCTCCAAGCAGTCATTTCTACTTCTGATTTTACTAGTCATGCCATCGTGTTTCAATACTATAGAAGGCATTTGGGGTCTATTTCTGGCCCTGTCATTCCCAACATCTTGACTTAGATAAGTATATCTTGACTTTAAAATCTCTATTTTCCTGGGATAGTCTGATGGGGTCAGGCAGGGAAAGGAAGGGAATATGCACACAATCTAGTGCAAAAAGGAAAAGACCTAATATTTGGAAGCTTTGTTAAGAACTATAGTAAAGCCCTCTTAAGGTGTCAGGGGTGGTTTACTAATTTTCTTTTTTTTTTAAGAACTTTTTTAAAAATATTTTTTTATTTATTATTTTGAGAGAGGGGATGGGAGAGAGGCTTTCCCCTGCCTTTCACCTGCCTCCTGCTACAGACCTGGCTGGAGACCTGGCTTGCAACCTGGTTATGTGCCCTGGCTGGGAATAGAACCAGCGACCTTTGGTTTGCAGGCAGGCACCTTATCCACTGTGCTACTAGCCAGGGCTTTTTTTAAGAACTTTTGATGCTACCTGCCCATCTTACAACTTATTCTCTCTTATTTTTTCCACCTTCATCTCACTGTCTCTATTGGTATAACCATTGGATGGTATAAAACATGAAGAAGGGAAAATTATGTCAGATGAATATTTACATTGTATAAGAAAATTGTTCTATGAAAGAGACTAAAAAGAAGCATTTTGCTCTCAATAACATACAGTAATTTCATTCTTAACATACAACCCCTTCAGTTCATATATAGAGATTTTTAATTCGTTTTTACATTAATCTAAACAAAACGTGATATTTATTTAAATTCAGATGTTAAGAACTCGGATCTTAAGTATAGAGGCTGCTACTTCCTCTTTTGAAGAATGATGGTTTATCATTTCCTGGGCTCCTCCAGTACCACGTTGTTAATTAAGAATTACCTGTAATGAACACCCTTTAGCCAGTTTATTGGGGCCATTCTTTCTTGTTGTCTTTCAACATGTCACTATAACTCTATTCTTAGCTTTTGAAGAAGGAGAACAGCAGACTGATAAGTTATATGGGTCTGAATTTTGACTCTTCGCCACGTCAAGTGCCTACTTCAGGTCACGGAAGTGCAGGACAAAACCCACAACTCGTCTATGGAAATCCATATTCTGGTAAGACAACTTTGCCATTTGCCTACATCCCTTTCCCCTACTAAATTTTTTGTGTGTCTGGGATGCTAATTAAGACCAATCTCATTGTTAAGACTTGCTGGGCAGAAGCTGGGGACCCAAAAAAAGATTGCCAGACAAGGAGTGTTAATTGAGAGATAAATCTGAGTCTAGAAGACGCAAATCAGATCATTCACTCAGAGGCAGCAGACGCAAATTGAGTCCCGTGGCTATACTCCAGATACATACATCAGAGAAATGTCTCCGTGTAGAAGATATACACAAACAAAGCTGAGGAAGCTAATTAAGGCTTGGAAATGGAAGCACAGGAGCCTTGTAATGTCACCAGGAATGGGCATTTATAGCAGCCAGGCAATGGCCTGACCAAGGATAGCCAGAGTATGCTCCAAGAGACTCCTGGGTGGTTTGGAGGTCCTTGTCAATCAAGGACCAGGGGTCAGATGTCCTTGGCAAACAAGGAACTTTCCTCTTTTGTCTCCAAAAGTGATAGGAGACCTCATTTGCTTCTTTGGACAGGTTAAAATTAGCACTTTTTTTTTTTAAGATTTTATTTCATTATGTTTAGAAAGAGGGGAAGGGAGAGAGGGAGAGAGACATCAATGTATGGTTGCTTTTCACCTGCCTCCAGCCACAGACCTGGCTGGAGACCTGGCTTGCAACCTGGTTATGTGCCCTGGCTGGGGAATCGAACCTGCGACCTTTGGTTCACGGGCCGGCACCTTATCCACTGTGCTACCAGCCAGGGCAAAATTTGCATATTTTCTGAAGAGTCACAGATCTTTGCAACAAGCAGGGGTACAAGTTTATTTTTTTCTTTTAATAATTTGGAAACACTTTATTTGAAAAACAACTATGTGGATTCGGTCTTAAAATACATTCTCAGGCTCTTTTCTGGTTAAATTGTTACTGTTTTTATTAAAATCTCATTTTCCACCCACTGAAAATAGGTTATTGTTTTTTGATTATGTAATATATGTAGCTATTGAAAAGCCCACCTCATTATTTTTTCCTTTTTTCCCCTTATCATTGACCTAGAAGTAAATGGTTTATAAAAGCAATAAAGGGTCAGAAGCAATGGGGAGAAAGAGAGCAATGGGGATTATAGAAAACAACTGCTAGAACACATTTGGAGATCTAAGGATGCTATTTTTTCATTGAATGAAATCTTATTTTATTACCTTCAGGCATCCAAGAAAGTTCTGCCCCCAACCTGGTAAGTATTTTGAGTGACCAAATCAAATCCTTGAGAAATTTTCCCTTCCTGCTCTAGTTTATGGGTGAACCGTGGGGTTCATTTTGATTAACTCCAGAATTTTGTTAAGTGCCTAATGCTGAATAAGTTTATTGAGGTGGGAGAAGGAGGCACAGTTTATCCACCAACGTTCTGCTCAGCATTTCCATTATCAGTTGAGCTAGGTAGGAAGATTAGGAAGGAGAGCTGAACTAGGCAGCTAGTCAAGGCTGGAAGCTATCTGACTACTTCAGCAATATTAGGTTCTTTCAACCCTGAGGTTAGAGATAGCTCCAGTGAAGTCCCTCCAAACCTAAATTTGCTCATTCATCCTCTATCTCTTGAGGACCTACCATGTGCCAAGCATTATGCCAGGCTCTGAGGATATAGTGGACAATCAGGTAGACATGGTCTCTGCCTCATACAGCTTCTCTTTTGTTCTTCCTCCTAGCGCTCCATTAAGAAATGCCCCACCTGCAAATCAGACTTTGCTGATGATATTTATGATCACACCTTGGAGCAGCAGCCCGTTCAGACCCTTTACTGTCCAATTTGTGACAAGAGCTTCTCAGCAAAAGAAAAGCAAATCTTTGAAGACCATATGTTCTGCCACAGTCTATAAGTGTCCCAGCCTCTTGGATCTATACTGTACATAGATTTTATAGAGTAGAACCTATAGCTTCTACTATGAGTATGACCTAAGATCCCGCCTAACCTGAAATTATTAGGGAGTTACTCAATCCTGCTACCCTAAAGGTAGTATCATGTCAGTAATCTAAAGAGTAATGTTAAAGGCTGTTACTGTCATCCATGTGGGATACCACCTTTTAAATAACACAATGCCAGCTGGTCAGCTTCTCACCTTTGATGCCCATTCTTTCAATGGTCTCCAGTACGGAAGCAACCTAGTTATTCACAGCAGGCCTGACTCAAATCCTAAGTAGGCTGCCCAACAGCCACTCAGAGTCAGGCCTTGAGTATGTTTGTACTCAGTCCTCAGTCCTCAGTCCTACTGTTGGAGCTGGAGGTTGACCAGAGATTGAAAATTTCTTCCTCCTCTCCTTCAACCCTCTTTCTCCAACTGATGGTATTAGACTAACTGAAAATAGCAGGGCAGAGAACTCAGGCATCCAATTTGGATACCAAAGGTTTCTCATCTTGATTTCTTAGCTCATAATAGAAGCATCTTATTCCTGAACCAAGGACATGAAATATTAGAATCACAGAAAGCCTTCTTTGTCTCTGGATACCTCTGGCATTTTCTACTCTTGGATCTTTCCTATGCACATAACTTTTATTGTTTTTTTTTTTCTTAACAGTTAGTAGGAGTTGTTAGGAACTATTTGAGGTTTGCAATGTTCTAAGCCAGTGAGTTTCAATATGGATGAGTCAGAATAATGAAAGTAATGTTAATCTCTTTAATACTAAAAATAAAATAAACTAGTCCTGTTTTTCAGGGACATTGGTAACTTAAAATAAATTGAGTTTATGGTCTTTTATTTTTAAATTTATGGGGAAAGTGTAATCAAAAGGACTGTGGGAATTATGGACCCCAGCGGTGCTCTCCTTTCACCTGTCTTAACTAGTCAATAGAAGAGTGTTTCTGGCAATTATTTTGAGGTGGAGAGGAGGTGATAAAGCATTAGTCTGACAAATCTTGCTTTTACTTTCCATGTGTTTTTTGAAAGAGGGTGCTATGGAATTTGGTACTTTGGTGAACTAAGTTCAGTACCCCTCCATCCAAAGGTGCAACTATGCTACCACTTCTTCTGTATCATTGTTTCAACAAGACGTCTCTTGGACTCATAACCCTTTTGCCCTGTAAGAATCAGATATGACATTAAGACTAACTCCAAACAGAAATGTAATGGAAGATGATAACGCAATTTTTCTGGCAGATACCCCTCGTCCCTTCACAATTTCTTTATTCCCCAGATAGTTCCATTGAAGGATTGCAGTTTATTTTGCACTAGTCAGCTGTTAGCTAAGCACAGAAATGGAGAGGAGCTGTAGTGCACATAGTCCAAATCAACGAATACTGTTTCCTGGACAATCACCCTGGGCTTGGCCCCTGCCACCGCCCTGAGGGTTACCCTGGTTGTCCACAGCAGCAGGAGCCCTTCCACAGGCTTGGTGAAAAAAACAGTTGAGGTGTTAATGATCCTTTTTGCTGGATGTAAAACAAAGCAGCTTTAACCACTGTTCATTATCCCCCAGATGTTCTTCCCAAGGCTTTGAAGGGGTAATTATGCTCCAGGCAGCTGCTAGTGGTCAAGGAAACAATCATTCTTACTTAATCCGCTCCTCACACCAGCCTTTCCCCTCTACACCTCTAGCACCCACACATTTTATAGCTGTAAAATACCTGCAGAAAAAAAAGAGCAGGAGTAAGGGGAACAAAATAGTATTTATATCTAAATTAGGTTTTAGAATCTTTGTACTTAAATACAAGACAGCATCTTTGATGATGGCAACAAGTTTTCTTTCCTAATGTATTTTCTGTTGGTCTAATGTTTAAATTTTTTTTTTAACTTTTTTTTTTTAATATTTTATTTCATTATTTTTAGAAAGAGGGGAAGGGAGAGAGATATCAATGTATGGTTGCGTTTCACCTGCCTCCAGCCACAGACCTGACTGTAGACCTGGTTTGCAACCTGGTTATGTGCCCTGGCTGGGGAATCAAACCTGCGACCTTTGGGCTCACAGGCCGGCGCCTTATCCACTGTGCTACCAGCCAGGGTAAATATTTTTATATTACCTTAACACACTTACTTGATGGGCAGTGGAAAAATTATCACCTTGACACAGGTGTGAGTGGTGAAGGAGAGCTAACCTAAAACCAGAAAAGAGAGAGTTGGTGAGACAGTAAACCTAGGCCCCTAAGAGCACCTGCAGCGTCAGCCCTTTTCCCTGTTCATGCTAAAAATTGGACTGAGCCCTGGATGGTAGCACAGTGGATAAGGTGCTGGCCTGCAAACCCAAAGGTCACTGGTTCAATTCCCAGCCAAGGCACATAACCAGGTTGCAAGCCAGGTCTCCAGCCAGATCCGTGGCTGGAGGCAGGTGAAAGGCAACCACACATTGATGTTTCTCCCTCTCTGCCTCTCTGCCTTCCTCTCTTTCTCTAGAAATAATAAATAAAATCTTTTTTTAAAAAATGGACTGAAATGAAACTGCCTTTATGTTTAAATATCATTCTCCTATGATTCAAGTGATTTTCTACAGTGGTATTGGATTACACTGAGCTAAGCATACTCTAGCCTGGTCTCCTAGCAACAAATATTAATGAGATGATAGGCTGGAGCTAAGGGATACAGTCCATTACCTAGGAAAAAAGCAAAATGGACGTAATATAGACAACAAACCCAAAGAGATACCTAATTCCCCTGAGTTAATCAACAGTAGGCCACATACTCAGGGAGTCACGCTAGCCCCAGTGCTCACCTTAATTATTTCATACAAGTAAGAAAATGTCTTTACATGCATGTAGTGCTTTAGAGTTTAGAATGTATTTCACATTTTTATAGATTAATAAGTTAAAATAGAAATAACTTGCTAAAAGTTAAAACAAATGCCCATCATTGATGAATGGGTAAATAAAAATGGTATATCTAAGCCCTGGCTGGTGGCACAGTGGATAAGGCGCCGGCCTGCGAACCCAAAGGTCACTGGTTCAATTCCCAGCCAGGGCACATAACCAGGTTGCAAGCCAGGTCTCCAGACAGGTCCATAGCTGGAGGCAGGTGAAAGGCAACCATACATTAATGTCTGTCTCCCTCTCTGCCTCTCTCTTTTCCCCTTTCTCTAAGAATAAGAAATAAAAATCTTTAAAAAATAAAATAAAAACATTTAAAAAATGGTATATCCACACAATGGAACATTATTTCACAATAAAAAGGAATGAATAATGAGAATTATATATATCACAACATGGATGAACCTTGAAAACATGCTAAAAGAAATCAGTCATGTACAAACACACTATGATTTCATTTGTATTAAATGCCCAGAATAGGCAAATGTTCTATAGAAATAAAATAGATTAGTGTTTTTCCAGGGCTGGCTATTGTGGGGAATGGAGAGTGACTACTAATGGGTAAAGAGTTTCTTTGGAAAGTAAAGAAAATGTTCTAAACTGTATCAGGGAGATAATGGCACAACTCTACTAAAAACCATTGAATTTAGAATTCAAATGGGAGAATTGTATGCCATGTGAATTATATCTCAAGCCATATTACTTTTAAGTATATTTTATTGATTATGCTATTACAGTTGTCCCATTTTCCCCCTTTTCCCCACCATCTGCCTGATACCTCCCTTCCCTCTGGCAATCCCCACCTCCCTTAGCTCATGTCCATGGGTCATGCATATAGGTTCTTTGGTTTCTTCATTTACTTTATTATTCTTTTTTTTTTAAGATTTTATTTCATTATTTTTAGAAAGAGGGGAAGGGAGAGAGGCAGAGAGGGAGGGAGACATCAATGTATGGTTGCATTTCACCTGTCTCCAGCCACAGACCTGACTGGAGACCTGGTTTGCAACCTGGTTATGTGCCCTGGCTGGGGAATCAAACCTGCAACCTTTGGGCTCGCAGGCCGGTGCCTTAACCACTGTGCTACCAGCCAGGGCTACTTTACTATTCTTAATATCCCCCTGTCCACTTTGTACCTGCCAGTTACGCTTCTTGATCCCTGTGCCTTTTCCACCATTGTCCCCCTTCCCTCTCCCCATTAATAACCCTCCATATGATCTCCATATCTATGGTTCTGTTCCTGTTTGAAGTTGTTTGCTTAGTTTGTTTGTTTTTTTTTTGTTTTGTTTTGTTTTAGATTCATTTGTTGATAGTTGTTAGTTTGTTGCTATTTCACTGTTCATAGTTTTGATCTTTTTCTTACATACGTCCCTGTAACATTTCATATAATAAGGGTTTGGTGATAATGAATTACTTTAGCTTTACCTTATCTGGGAAGCATTTTACTTGCCCTTCCGGTCTAAATGATAGTTTTGCTATTGTGGGAGAGAGTCTTAGTTTTCTGAGGCCTCCTTGTCTGATGAGGAAAAGAGGTAGCCAACCACAAAAGCAATTTTAAGGACACAAAGAGACCTTCTTTCAAACTGAGGACATAGATCTAGGGGACCTGAGGGCTGATTAAGTTGTAAGCAAAGCCCAAGTTACTGGTGTCTCGTAGGAGTGTGCTTTGGAAGATGATTAGGGATAGAAATAACAGACAGAAATGGGAAGGGTATTCTGAGAGTCTGCACAGAGGGAGAGGAAGAAGTGAAAGCAGAGAAGCTGGCCCAGAATGCAAAGGGCTTCTAAGCAGAAGAACTGGTGTATGCATAAAAAGAAACCAGTGCTGTCCTGAGAGATACTCCAATCTAATTGAATCACATCTAACAAGCTCATTTGAGCTCCCAAGGGATGGGAGTGAGGATAGGGGAAGGATGATGCTTAGAAGGATATAAGAGTGTCTCAGAATCCCAGGCTTCCAAACTCCCAGCACTGAGGACTGGAGCTGTAGGGAACATCTTTGTTTGCCATCATCGCTCATTCGCAGCTCCTCATTCAGTGCTTCTCTTTCACTCTAGGCTGACCCTTTACCTCCTGGGCCACATGAGCCATGGTTGCTTCCTGTAGCTCTAGGTTTTCAAGCTACTCTGTTACACATACACACACACACACGTTTTGACACATGCACACACATTTTGAAGGGATAGGAATCTCTTAGTCCAATTCTAGCAGATTCACTGAGGGACTTGTTGGCTATGCTAGGGTGAACCAGTGCTTGTTCCTTGTTCAGTTTGGCGGGAGGGTATGGTCCCGCTGCACCAGTTTGGCTGCTGTAACTCACTGTGAGTTGGGGGTGGGGGGTGGGGTCTGGTATGGGGAAAGGGACATACCATAAAAGAATAGGTGTGAGCTGAGCAATACAATAAATAATTATAACAATATGGGAAAGTGGGATTTGAATCTGACATTAAAATTTGAGTGACCCTTGGATAGAAAAAATTGAGGAGGGTGCAATTAAAAGACACAGAACAGAATAGTAAGCAATAAAAAGGAACAAACCTGGTACATGCAATCACTTGACTGAAATATCCAGAGAATTAGGTTAAATTTCAAAAGCATTTTAAATTACATACTATATATTACGTTTAATGCCCTTGGCATTTCACAGTTATAAAAATGGAGAATAGATTAGGTCAAGGGTTAGGTCAAGGCAAGGGGAGGGAGAAAAGCAAGGTGGGCATACGGTATAAAGACGTACACAAGGGGTCCTTGTGCTAAAACTATCATGACTATGCTGGCTGACACACAGACCTGCACGTGACAAACCCCACTCAATGAAATGCACACACAACATGGAAGAACCATGGACAGCCCTGGCTGGTAGCACAGTGGATAAGGTGCCGGCCTGCGAACCCAAAGATTGCAGGTTCGATTCCCCAGCCAGGGCACATAACCAGGTTGCAAACCAGGTCTCTAGTCAGGTCTGTGGCTTGAGGCAATTGAAACGCAACCAAACATTGCTGTCTCTCTCCTCTCTGCCTCTCTCCCTTCCCCTCTTTCTAAAAATAATGAAATTTTTTTAAAAATTTAAAAAAAAAAAAAAAAAAAACAACCATGGACATGGACAACAAGTGGGATTGACTTTGTGGGGTAGTGGGTGGGTGGGTAATGGGACAGAGGGGAAGAAAAAGGGGATGTATGTAATACAACAAAAATTAAATTAAATTAAAAAAGAAAGAAAGAAAGAACTGCACACACAGATGACAACCAGTCAAATGGGAATTCTGCATAAGATTGGTGGATTTTACCAATGTCAATATCCTAGTTGTAATATTGTACTGAAGTTTTTCCAAGATACTGGGGGAAATGGCATAAAGCATACACAGGCTCTCTGTACTCTTTCTTACAACTTCATGTGAATCTACAGTTACCTCAAAATGAAACGTTTCCTTAAAATAAGTAAATAAATAATAGGAGCTTTGGAAGAGCCTGTTGGGACGAGGGAATCACCATCATCCATGTGATGAGACTATAGGTTCCTGGCGAGGCACCGTGTGAACGTGTCAAAGCCAGTCTGAGAAAACCCTTGTATAACGTTCTGAGGAAGAAACTGGGCTTGGTCCTATTGTAGGCAGTAAAGAGCTTTTGACATTTTTTTTTTAACAGGGGTGTGAAGTAATCAGACGTATGTTCTAGAATGGTTCCTGCAGCTATAGGTTGCAGGGCCCTGTGCAGATTGGATTGGATTGGATTGGGCATCTTGTGTTGAACTCAGTTTATTCCTGTCTGATATGTAGGCATTGGGATCTAGTCCCTGCATAGTTCCCTCTATGCTTTTGTAATTAATGGTCAGTACCCTGGTATCTGCCAGTGGGCCTGGAACACCCCTGGCCAAATGTCCAGTTCTGTCACCCTGTGCTTTCTGACTGCTGCTTCCTGTTGTCAGCCTGTGGGAGCTCTGGGGACACATGTTAATTTGAATGACATCTCAAAATAGATAAGGAAGAGAAAACCAATACGAAAGTGTGACAAAACATACTGCCAAGAGAAACTAGACGTTATTCCCAATATTTGTGCTTTTGCTCTCTGCCATTGGCTGGAAAAGGCATTTTTCAATTGCATTTCTTTTTAATTTTTGCCGTCCTTGTTTCTCTAATCAGGTCCCAAGAATAGGGATGGACTCTGTTCTCTGTTCATTCCCCTCTTGCTGCAAATCTCTGATCCCAGGAGTCATCATGTATTACATTATTTATATCCAAAATACACTGAGTGTTTACTATAAGTGCCATTGTCATCCCCCTTTTTTAACATTACGTTTCTGAGGGGGTAAATCACATTTTTGCCCTGGCTGGTGTGGCTCAGTGGATTGGTGCCAGCCTGTGAACCCCAAGGTCATTGGTTTGATTCCCCAGCCAGGGTACATAACCAGGTTGCAAGCCAGGTCTCCAGACAGGTCTGTAGCTAGTGGCAGGTGAAAGGCAACCATACATTGAGGTTTCTCTACCTCTCTGCCTCTCTCCCTTCCCCTCTCTCTAAAAATAATAAAATATTTAAAATGAATAAATAAAAATATTTTAAAAATAAAATCTCTTTTTTAAAAATATATTAGTTGTTAATAAAGGAAAACAAGCCCTGGCTGGTGGCTCAGTGGATAGGCACCAGCCTGCAAACCCAAAGGTTGGTGGTTCAATTCCCCAGCCAGGGCACATAACCAGATTGCAAGCCAGGTCTCCAGACAGGCCTGCAGCTGGAGGCAGGTGAAAGGCAACCATACATTGATGTTTCTCTCTCTTTCTTCCTCCCTCCCTGTCCTTCTCTCTGAAAAATAATAAAAGCTTTAAAAAAAGAAAAGAAAAAGAAAAATATAGCCCTGGCTGGTAGCACAGCGGATAAGGCACCAGCCTGCAAACCCAAAGGTTGTTGGTTCGATTCCCCAGCCAGGGCACATAAACCAGGTTGCCAGCCAGGTCACCAGCCAAATCCATGTCTGGAGGCAGGTGAAGGGCAACCATACATTGATGTCTCTCTCCCTCTCTGCCTCTCTCCCTACCCCTCTCTCTAAAAATAATAAATAAAATCTTTAGGGGGAAAAAAGAAAGAAAAATAGGAGGAGAGAATAGGAGGAGAAGAAGACACTGGGACATCTCCAACAAAAGTGCCAACATCCAAATCATAGGGATTCCAGAAGAAGAGAAAGAGTAATAAATGGAAAACGTAATTGAAAAATAATAAATGAAACTTCCTTATTTGACAAAGGAAATAAATGTACAAGTCCAGGAAGCACAGAGTCCCAAACAAGTTGGACCCAAAGAGGACCACACCAAGACACATCATAATTAAAACACCAAAAGTTAAAAGATAAAGAGAATCTTAAAAGCAGCAAGAGAAGAGTTACCCGCAGAGGAATTCTCATAAGACTATCAACTGAGTTCTCAAAAGAAACTTTGCAGGTAAGAAGGGATGGGCAAGAAATATTAAGTGATGAAAAGCAAGGACGTAAAACCAAGATTATTTTATCCAGTGATGCTATCATTTAGAATGGAAGGGCAGATGAAGTGCTTCCCAAACAAAGTAAAGCTAAAGAAATTCATCATCATTAAACTGTTATTACATGAAATGTTCTAGGGACTTATTTAAGAAAAAAAAAAATCAAAACTATGAACATTAAAATGGCAACAAACAACTATCAACAAATGAATCAAAAAACCAAACTAAGCAAACAACTAGAACAGGAACAGAATCAGATCATAAAGATCATTTGGAGGGTAATAAGTCAGGAGGTAGAAGTGGAAGAATGGGGGAAAAGGTACAGGGATTAATTATAAGCATGTTTGGTAGGTACAAAATTTAGATATGATAATGTTAAGGATAGTGTAGAAATGGGAGAAGCCAAAGAACTTAAATGCATGACCCATGGAGATGAACTAATGGAGAGACTGTTGAAGGGAAGGGGGACATGGATTGGAGCCGGGTGGGGGCAAAGAGGGCACAATTGGGACAACTGTGACAGCATAATTAATAAAATACACAAAAACAAAACAAAAATAGAAACCCCCCCACACACACACACACAACAAAAAAGAAAGACAAATTTAAACTGGCTTGAAAAAAACTTTAAAAAAATTACATTTCTTTCCCTGGCCAGTGTGGCTCAGTTGGTTAAGTGTCATCCTGCAAACCTCTGAAGGTCATGGGTTCGATTCCAGGTCAGGACACATGGGTTGCTTCAGGGAGTGCTACAGGCAACCCATGATGTTTTCCTCTCTCTTCCTCCCTCCCTTCCCCTCTCTCTGGAATCAATAAAAGGAAAAAATTAACTAATTCAATTTATTGGAGTGACACTGGTTAATAAAATTACATGGGTTTCAAGGGTGTCATCCCCTTTTAGAGAGGAGGGAGCTAATAAGGCTTAGTGGGAACGAGGACCTGAGCAAGACTTGCAGGCACAGGAGACCAGGCTGGACCAGGGTTCAGGTTTGTAACTGTCCTTTTGGAGAAACAGCAAATCCTTCTGGGAGGGGTGAGTGGAGAGCGGGAGGCTAACTTCCTCTCTCCCAGCCATTCTGTCCTCCCTGCAATAAAGTTCATAGTCCAGGAAATTCCCTGAAAGTAACAATGACTCTGAAATGTTCCCTGAAGATAAGAACTGTTGGGTGGGGTGGGGCTCCCTCACCACTAGCCATCCCTTCAGCCAACACACAGTAGCTCTTTCTTTGCTAGTAGCCGGGCTTTCCAGCTTCAAGTCAGGATAAACCCTAAAGAGGCCTAGTGAGATCCAGGCCCAGATTGGGGCCCGTCTCCCCGGGGGTGGGCAGCCCTGCCTCTCCAGGCTCCCCGTCTTTCTTCTTTCTCAAAGTTTTTGCATCTCAGCTCCCACTCAGCCCAAGAGAAGCAACTGTTGATCTTAAGCAGTGAGGAGGTTTTGGTAGGTAGGGCCCACGAGGCACTTCCAGGCAGGAATTGACTCCGGTCCAGGAAAGTCTGGCTATAAACAGGCACCTTGGCAATGCAGGTGCTCCATCTCCTAGTCTCCTGCTTCTAAGCTGCAGGCAATGCCCAACAGAGCAGCTGTTTATCAACAGTCACGGATTCAGGAAGCCAAACAGACCCAGCCACCCATCACCAGGGCATTTCCTCCAGGCCAGGCCTCCAGAAATGACCACCCCTGAGATGAAACGCTCTTGGGACAAAACTGAGGAGGAGCTTTTACAATTTGCTCAGGCTTCACACCCTCTGTTGTTAGGGAATTCTTTCCGCAGCCCACTTCCGTCTCTGTTAATACAGGCTGAACGATAGGGTTGGTTTTTGTTGCTGTTCCCTATCTGCTCTTTAATATCTCCTCTTAATTTGAAACTTTATTTATTTATTTATTTTTTAGATTTTATTCACCATTTTCAGAGAAAGGGAAAAGGCAAGAGGTAGAGAGGGAGAGAGACATCAATGTATGGTAGCCTTTCACCTGCCTCCAGCTACGGACCTGGCTGGAGACCTGGTTTGCAACCTGGTTATGTGCTCTGGCTGGGAATCGAACCAGCAACCTTTAGGTTCGCAGGCCCAGTGCCTTATCCACTGTGCCACCAGCCAGGGACTCTCCTTTTAATTTGGATAAAGTAATAGGCATTGAGTGCCTGGATGATAAGCACAGTGTTAAGCACTTTGTATTTGGTCATAACAAGCATTCATCATGAATATGTAAAAATGATTAAACATCATCAACATATCCACTTTACATATGAGACACCAGGACTTTGGCTGAGTAAATTTCCCAAGGTTAAGCAGTAACAGTAGGAATTTGGATTCAGACAGTACAAATTCAGAGCCCATGAGCTTATGTATGAATGCTCTCCATCTCCCTCTAGATTTCCCTCCTCCAAAAGGGATCATTCCACTTCCATGAACCTGTCCTTATTATTGCCCTTGGAGTCAGGAAAACTAGAACTGGCTCCAAAGGCCCTGTACAGATTTATATGAAGGACCAGAGCCACAGAGGATTTCCTTTCCATGACTCAGTTCAATCTCTGTAACGCTTTGTCTTGCTCACATCCTTTTCAACAAGGTGGTTCCTTGTGTTGGAGAACTGTGGGAGCCATTCAGGAAAGCTCCAGCAGACCAGAAAGCCTGGTCCCAAGGGGAAAAGAACCCTATTTGCAAAACAGCTGTATTAGCTAATTAAAAAACACTTCACTTAGACAAGAACCTAGTATAAAGGAACCATGGACATGGACAACAGGTGGGATTGACTTTGGGGGGAATGGGTGGGTGGGGAGGGGGAGAGAGGGGAGCAAAAAGGGGATGAATGTAATACAACAACAATAAAATTAAAACAAAAAAAACAAAAAAACACTTCAACATTGGCGCTGGCCTGCAAACCCAAAGGTCTCTGGTTCGATTCCCAGTCAGGGCATATAACCAGGTTGCAAGCCAGGTCTCCAGCCAGGTTCCCAGCTAGAGGCAAGTGAAAGGCAACCATACATTAATATTTTTCTCCCTTTCTTCTTCCCTCCCTGCCCTTCTCTCTGAAAATAATGAATAAAATCTTTAAAAGAAAAAAACAAAACACTTCAACAAAATGCCTTTCAAGGAAAATCTATTTGGGGAGGTATTATGCTCTCAATTATTTGGCTGGGAACCCAGCATTGAATTTCTACAGAGAAAACAAACAAAAGAGAAAAGGAAAACACTGTGACTGTCACCTGTGGTTGGGTTTTCCTTCATGTCCCATCTCCTCCACACACCTCACATCTGACTGTGTCCCTCCCACTGGGCCTGTCACTGGCTCTGGCAGTCTAGTAGACCGTCATGGCAAAGAGGACTACTCTGGAATCAGACATCCTGGCAGCAACCTTAGGCATGTTATTTGGCCTCACTTGGCCTTGGTTTCCCCCGTTGTAAATGTTAGTGATTATTCCAGTCCCTACTTCAGCTTGATGAGTTACAATGTGTAAAGCATTTAGAACAGTGACACATTGATTGTAAGTACTCAATAAATGTCCACTCTGCCACTTAATTGAGAGTGCTGTGAAACTGAGCAAGACACTTGGAAAAAGGGATGAAGTAAGACAGCCTTGCCCTTGAATCCTGACTCTTAATAACTTGCTTAACCTCTCTGACCTCAATAATAGATCTATCTATAAAATGAACCTAATAACATCTACATTTTATTAGGGTTATTGAGAGGATTAAATGAGACAATACAAGGTCTGTCCAGAAGGGATCCAGTCATGCAATATGAAAAATAGAGGCATTTATTGAAGAAGATACAAGAAACACTGTACATAGGATAATGACGCCTCAGTCCCCTTCAAAGTAGGCACCTTGGGACCTCACACAGTTCTCCCAAACATCTGCTGCCCCATTGTGTTTTCTGAATCTCATGGAAGGGCTGAAATCTCTTCCCTTTCAAAGGTGATTTTAGTTTTGGGAAAAGTCAGAAGTTTCAGGGTACCAAATCTGGGCTGTAGCAGGGCTGAGTCACCTGGGTGATTCGATGTTTTGCAAAAACACTGCACAACATGTGATGCACGAGCAGGCGTGTTGTCATGATGAAGCTACCAATCACTAGTTGCCTATAGCTGTGGTCTTCTGAATCATCCGAATGGTTTCCACAGAGGAATGTTCAAGCTTAACACAAAATCTGAGGCAGATTTGTTGCTCCACTCAGTCAGTATCTACTGCCCCCACTGATTAGTACAGTGAAAAATTGTTGTTCATGCATGCACAATCCAGTTCACTCTCCTTGGCTGCCAGCTTACAATGATGCCATGCAAACCATTCTCGTTATATTAACAACGGCTGGACTTTTTCCTGACACACCTTGTACGAATAAAGGACTCTTTGCAGGGTCTGGCCAGAAGTAAACACTCAATAAGTGGCCCTTGTTAGTATTATAATTAACTCGGTGAACTTCTGTCCCTTTATGTGTAAATGGAGACAATAACACCCCAGGAGTTGTGTAAGGGCCGAAACACGTGCCATCTAGTTTTCCTTTCCCTCTCTCCTGCTCTTTTAAGATGCTTCACCCACTGCCTGTGCAACTGCCGACTCATCTGTCAAGACCCACTCAAAATGCTGCCTCTTACCAAAGCCTTCCTGGGTCCCCACCCAGTGCTTTAAAGCCCCTGGCTGATTTTGACTTGAATTGAGAGTCACCCAGTTCTGATCTTGTCTCCTGTCCATTCCACCCCATAAACGGGAAGTCCCAGAATACAGAGCCTCTTCCTATCAGCATCTCCCCAGTGTAAGAACTTAAGTAGATGCAATATCACTCCTCTCCCAAGTTACCTTGAGATCACGAGAGACAGTGGTTGAGGGCAGCTTTTGTTACTGACCATTGTCTCCATGGGCTTGGTTCCAGGGTACTCAACAGGAAGCAGGGGACTGGACCTGCAGCCCCTGACTCACAGGCAGGGCCCTGAGCCCTCTGGCGGACAGTCTGGGGCTTCACTTCACACGCCGCTCCTCGCTCCACCTAACGCCTTTCCAAGGGCATCAAGGGCCCTTGGCACTTTCGGACTGCGCACACGTCAAAACTCGTAAGATGCATTCACATCCCACATGAAATGTAATTTATATGTAACTCTACAAGGGGAGTGGCAGTTGATTGGTTGGCATTTTGTTTTAAGGTTACTTATTTGAATATTTGTGAATTTCCATTTTGCAATGTCCTGTTTTCATTTTGAAGCCAATAACTTTTTTCTATGTTTCAACCATGGTTCCTAGACCTGAAGCCTATGACTTAGGGATTGGGCCCGCCCTTGCCTTCAGAGCCTAAGTCGGAGTGGGTAGATTCCCAGGTCCCAGAGCCCATCCGGACCATGTCCACCCTATGTATATTTATCTATCTATATTTAACTACCTACCTACCTACCTATCTATCTATCTATCTATCTATCTATCTATCTATCTATACATCATCTGTAAATTATCCAAGCTGCCTAGGGTAGAAAAGCAACTGGGCAGAAGTTAGAGAAGCGTCCATGGTGTGAGACTGCCCTCTAAAGGTTGATCCAGGAAATGCAGGAGATCAACCCCACAACCCACTGACAATTGTTGAGCTCCTGTTTATATACCAGGCACCATGTGCGTGCTCTGGAACAAAGAGTAATATGAAGAGAATAAAGCTGATTCCTCCCTCCGAGAAGTCAACATGTTGTAACAAACGACTGCAGACACATCAACACACGATTCGAATTCAGTGCAATGACTGCTGGAATTGGTGGACCAAGCTCTGTGAGAACGAGAATAAGTCTGGAGCAGTAAGAGAACACATCACAGATGAGAGATTTAACTTTGGCCCTAAAGGATGAGTGAGAGTTTGCTAGGCAGCGCTGGAAAAGGAGACACACATGCCAAGCAGAGGGAACCACATGGGCAAAGGCAATGCACTATAGAAGTGCAGGTTTGTTGGGGGCACAATGAGAGGTATAGTGTAGCTGGAGCATAGTAAGGAACGTGCAAGACCCATCTAGAGAGGCAGGTGGGGCCAGGTAGAGAGGACACTACCATTGGAAAAACAAGGACGTGATGCTCTGGCCAGGATCCTGTGCCAAACAAGGAGGAACCTCTCTCCATTCCCACTGCCCTGGCTAGGTTAAGATCTTGTGTTGGTTGACCTCCTTGTTTTCCCTCCCTCCTGCCTCCTACCTTCCCTGCATGTTGCTGTTTAAGGACGCTTCTAAATCATGAATCTGCCCTGGCTGGCATGGCTTAGTGGATTGAGCACCAGCCTGTGGGCCTAAAGGTTGCCTGTTTGATGGCCGGACAAGGCACATGCCTGGTATAACACCTATCTCAGTCATAATTGTGCAGATTAAATGCTTCACACATACCAAGTGTCTACTAATAACCATTCAGTAAGTGTCCTTCATTATGATTCATGCAAACATTGGGACAGAGTTCTAATTACCCCCGAGATACCCCATACAACCCTCTCTCCCTTTCTTCCTGTTAGTCACAAAACCCTGACTGTAAGTTTTAGTAGGAGAATTGGCAGTTCAGCCAGAGACCAGAGTTTATGACTCTCCTTGCAGCTGGGTGTGGCCGTGTGACTAAGTTCTCACTAATGAGAGATGAGCAGTAGTGAGGTGTGCATCTTCTGGATTGCATCTTTAGAAGAAAAAATGTTGCTTGTTTTCTTAACATTCCCCCTTCCTGTTGGTTGAGAAGTGGCCTAAACACAGAGATGGAAGCCTCATGTTGAAGATGGCAGCGAGCCCCTAAAAGCCCTGGGCTGCTCACCTCCCACGGCTAGTCACCCCTTCATGGTATCAGCACTGCCTGAGGGCCTTCCCCTATCAAGGCCTCCAGGCAAGTGTAGCAGTTTCAAGTGAAAATCCATGCAACAATATCCACAGCGAGGAAAAGAGTAATTTATCCTTCTTGTGTCTCTTTCTGAGAAACTCCCTGGCAGACTTCCCCTCATATATCATTGGCCAAACTTGGTTCTATGTAGAGGAACAAACCATCTCAGCTGGCCTGGAACTGTGGGGTTTTCTGGGATGTGGCACTTTCATACTAAAAAAAAGACACCATCCAGAGCTCCCCATAGGCTCAGATTGAAGCAAATCTCAAAGTAAGACCATATCCTTGCTTCCCTCATTTCCCAAGGACAACCTGTCCATCAGTCACTGGCATAAGCATTCCTGTCTCAGCCAGGGCTAGGCTAGTGAACCCAACATAGGACAGTCAACCGTTACTAAACCAGTCAATGGCAAGGAAAATGAGATCACCATCATTCATTCAGGTTCTGCCCCTGGAGTTGGGCCAGAGTCCCCTTCTGCTGACACACATAACACTGTGGAGAAGGAACTCTGGGCTCAAACCAGATGACAATAAGGAAGAAGAGAAAGACATGCTTTTTGGTAAAGCAATCAACCAACAGAGTGTTCTAGCAAGTAAGGCCCTTGGGGGGAAGAAAAGAAGTAATCCTATAAAAACAAAAATTAAATTAGTTGGGCATTTCTTTAAAAAAGTAATCCTATTATAGCTAGGCTCCCCATTGTACAAGGCAAAGTTTGGGGCTTTATGAAAATAAAGCCTCAGCTTTTTCTCCCTGTGAAACACCCATATTCTTTATAATAAATCTTTCCAGGTTTTTAATAAATGTAACGTAGAATTCTGTTAACATCCAAAAGGTCCAAAAATGATATAGCAATGAGCATCTGGAGTAGGGTTCACATAATAAACCCTGAAAGAAACTTTGGACTTAGCTTAGTTGGGGGGGAGGGATGCAAGGAGAATTATGTGACCACCACTATCTTGTTATGTGATAGGGAAGTGGTTGGTTAAGCTCAGTCCACATGTCCACTGAGAACAAAGCTTCAGGTGACTTCACAGCAAACAGTTGGTCATTGCTTGTGGACTTCAGTAAGCTGCAGCCAGAGAGACAAGCTATTATCCATCAATGGTCTGGTTGACCAAAGATGGTAAAACCAAGGGCAACCTAAGATTGTCACAGCCTAGGTCAAGAATTAGTCTTAAATCCTGCTAAATTGTGTGTGGGATTCTCTGATTCCCTCCACTCCACACCCAAAAATGCAGCATTGATTAGAAAACCTAAAGGTCTTAGGTGTTGGAATAAGGATATTGAGTCATCTATTCAATAGATACTGATTGAGCCCCTTGTCTGGGCCAGATACTGTTCTAAACACAGGGGTTTTTTTTTTTTGTTTGTTTGTTTTGTTTTGTTTTGGGGGGGGGGCATTTAAGGCAAAAATCCCTGCCTCAAGGAACTTAAATGCAGAAGAGAGAAGGATGATAGAGAGTAAACATAACAATCAATTACATTTATTTGTTATAGCGAGTAGAACAGTGGTTAGAAGGTACTAAGTACTATGGAGGAAATCAGAGAGCTGGGTAAGAAGTTTGGGGAGAGTAGCATGGTTGCAATTTTAAATAGGGAGGTCAGTGCAGGCCTCATTGAAAAGGCAAGATTTGAGCCCTGGCTGGTGTGGCTCGGTGCGTTGAGTGCTGGCCTGCGAACCAACGAATGACCTGTTCAATTCCCAATCAGGGCACATGCCTGGGTTGCCCCAGGTTGGAGGCACACAAGAGACAATCACACATTGATGTTTCTCTTTCTCTCTTCCTTCCTCCCTCCTTTCCCATGTCTCTAAGGAAAATAAATTTTAAAAATTTTAAGGCAAGATTTGAGCAAAACATGAAAGAAACTAGGGAGTGAGCAATGTGGCTTTAAAGGGGAATAGCAAGCATATGTCGGGGTGTTCAAGTAACAGTGGAAAGGTGGGTAGAGAGTATAGGACAGACAAGCAACCAGGGACGTAGCGGGATGGAGTTTAAGGACTTCGGCTTTTCTTTGAGAGAAATGGGAAAATACAGCAGATTTTTGAGCAGAGGAGTGACTTAGTGAACTTATACGGAACTCCTCACTTAACATCCTGAATAGGTTCTGTAACTAAGTGTAAGCTAAATGACATACAACCAAATCAATTTTACCATAGGCTAATAGATAGAAACAAGAGTTAAGTTCCTGCACATCTCATCAACATTATAAGGAAAGGATATTATTCCAGGACTTACTATATCTTAAAAGGGTCTCTCTGGCTGCTGGGTAGATAGATGAGGAGAGATGATAAAAAATCGAGTGAAGGCAGGGCAAAGGTTAGGTCTGTGCAGTAATCCAGCTGAGGCAATGAAGGGGACTTGGGCCAGAGCTCCAGCACAGGAGGTGTGGAGAAGTGGTCAGATCCTCGATGGAATCTGAGGGGAGAACCAAAATGGCTTCCTGGGCTCAGATTGAGGGTAGGGTATAAGAGACGCCAGTTTTCGCCCATTTGATAAATGTGAAATTGCCTCCCATTGTCAATGAACCTTCCTGTAGTTGTGGAATGAAGGTTGAGGAGTTTAACTTCCCAGGCAGATGAGAGGAGAAAGGCTCCCATCAAGCACACCGCTCCTTGTTATTCACCATCCACATCCTGAGGCTAAGGCTCTTCATGAGGCCTGGAAATTTTTCAAAGAGCAAATTCCTACTTTGGGCTCTCTAGCAGAGACCTCTGGAATGAAATGCTCAGGCTGCTAAGGTTTTATAGGAACTGTAGCACGAGAAAAATATATACAATGCTGGCAAATAGAGGCCTGGGACTTTCTTAATCCAATGTTGCAGAAAGACTCAGCCCCAAACCCTCATTTAAAAAAAAGAGAGAGAGAGATGGATGTAATACAACAACAATAAATTTTTTTTTAATTAAAAAAAAAAAAAAGCGCTCTGGCTGGTGGCACAGTGGCTAAGGCACCAGCCGCAAACCCAAAGGTCACTGGTTTGATTCCCAGTCAGGGCACATAATCAGGTTGCAAGCCAGGTTTCCATCCAGGTCGGTAGCCAGAAGCAGGTGAAAGGCAACCATACATTGGTGTGTCTCTCCCTCTTTGTCTCCCTCCCTTCCCCTCTTTCTAAAAATATCAAATAAAATCTTTTAAAAAAGGATACCAGCAGTAGTGGGAAGCAGATGGCTCAACTGCTTAGCTCCCTACTGGAGACTCTACCCATTGGTCTTCTTCAGGGTATTACTGAAGGATGTTGGTTATAAAAGGGAAGTCCTCCAAGCAGGTGGATCATAAAGACCAGGGAGCTTACTCTATTGCCCAGGAAGTGAGTTACACACTGGTGCCTATGAGATTTGATGATTCTAGTATAGACTTATCCAAGAGTGCTTAGGGTAGCAATTATGATTGTCTTTTTTTTTCTTTCCCGCTATTGTGTATGCATACTGATTACTAGCAGGTACTGCTAATTAGAACTAAAACTGGGATTTTGTTTTGGTCAATAATATATAAGGAAATGTACCTTATAATCTATGCTAATGTCAAGTTGGTTGTTTAGAAGTGCTTTGGGGATGGAGAAATTCAAGAAAATTTCATGAACAGAATGCTGGGAGATATAAAATTGAGTTAAAAAACAAATATTGTATCATTTGACACTTTGAAATCTAAGAGCAAGAAAGAAGAATTGAGCTGGAGCTTGGAAGAACTTTGTTCAAAGATAACGATTGAGATCCTTAAACTTAAGGTCTAATTTATGGACAGAATGAAATGCAATGAACCTAAGTACTCAAAGAGGTCTTGGCATTGCACCTACGTAAATGAATCAAGTATCCATGAGTCCGTCCTGACCTGTGCACCATCTCAGACCTTTGCTGCATGGAAGGAAGCTCCAAGTGAGCACAAAGTGGGACAGGTGACAGCTATATCTATTGTTTAATCCATAAATGGCTCGATGCTGTGGAGCCATACCAAGGTAAGACTGAGTCTGAACTAAAGACCACACAACACGAAAAGATTATAATACTTATGGAGTAGCTGCCTCACAGCATTGTCTCTGGATACTAGCTGAACATGGATGATTCAACTTTGAGAATAAAATGAGTTATGGTTGCCCTTGAGGTGGTTGGGTTATGCTTGGTGGGAGTCATCGTAGGCCATATTGGGAGAAAGGTCTGTGTGTGTCTGTGTGCATGCATATGTGTATGTACCCATGTGCTGGACACATGACCTAGAATGTAGTGGAGATCTCTTGGGTCATCTATCTAGCTATGAGTCTTCACTTTCCCTTCTCTAGATTCCCTCAATTCTTGGTACGGACTCCAACAGTCTCATTTGAAAGGTGTTTTTTTGGGGGGGTTGGTCTAAATACATGGTTTTTAATGCTTTGAGTTCTTATTTAATTATATTGTGGTTAGAGAGTGTGGTCTGTGTAATATTGATTCTTTGGTATTTATTGAATCTTGTCTTGTGGTTTAGTAAGATGCCCATTTTAATAAGTGTTCCATGTGGGCTTGAAAAGAGTGTGTACTCTGTAATTGCTGAGTGCAGAGCTCTATAGAAGTTCAATAAATAAAGGTAGTTAATTGTGTTGGCCAAATCTATATCCTAGTTAATCATTGGTCTTTTAAGTCTGTCAATTACTGACAGAAATATGTTAAATAGCCCAACGCAAGGGTGAATTTCTGAATTTCTCCTTATAATCCTGTCAATTTTTGTTTTACATGCATGTTATTAAATGCATACAGCTTAGAAATATAGTTTCTTCTTGTATTGCACCCTTTATTAATGTAGATATGAGCATTTTTCTGTAGCAGCTTTGTTTTTGCTTTAAAGAATAATATGCCTGATATTAATAGTTATAAGGCCAGCTACTCTTTCCTACTTAAGAGCATTGCTTCAGAAGTCTTCTTTTTTCTCTTCTTTATCATTAGTTTTTTCCCCCCATCTCTGTTGGTTTATTCCAATGTCAATTAAACCAGGCTGCTATATTTTCTATCATAAAGAAAAAGTCACTTGATCCCACTTCCTCCTCCAGCTACAGCTTTATTTCTTTTTTCCCCTTTACAGCAAAATTCCTCAAAAGAATAACATTTAGGGAGACGTAGAGGCAAAGATGGGGAGCAGCTTAGACAAGAACCTAGTATAAAGGAACCATGGACATGGACAACAGGTGGGATTGACTTTGGGGGGAATGGGTGGGTGGGTGGGGGGACAGAGGGGAGCAAAAAGGGGATGGATGTAATACAACAACAATAAAATTAAAAAAAAAAAAGAATAACATTTACTCCTCTCCTCCCATTCTCTTATTTTTCTCATTCTGAGTTTTTTATTCACTATTTTACATTATGTTTTTAAATAACCTGTTGTATAGAAACAGACTTATAGATACAGAGAACAGACTGACAATTGTCAGAGTGGAGGAGTTTTGGAGGGACTGGGTGAAAAAGGTGAGGGGATTAAGAAAGAAAGAAAAAGAAAAAGGAAGGAAGGAAGAAAGAAAGAACAAAAAAGAAAGAAAGAAAGAAATTCATAGACACAGACAACAGCATGGTGATTAACAGAGGGGAAGTCGGTGGAGGCAGGTAGAAGAGGGCAAACGGGGTACAAATGGTGAAATGGTGATGAAAGGAGACTTAACCTTGAGTGGTGAACACACAATAAAATATACAGATGATGTATTATAGAATTGAACACTTAAAACCTATATAATTTTATAATTAATGTCACCCCAATCAATTCAATTTAAAAATTTAAATATAAAATAAAAATTAAAAACCTGTTATAGGTCCTGACTGGTGGCACAGTGGATAAGGTGCTGGCCTCTGAACCCGAAGGTCGCTGGTTCGATTCCCAGTCAGGGCACATAACCAGGTCTGTGGCTGGAGGCAGGTGAAAGGCAACGATACATTGATGTCTCTCTCCCTCTCTGCCTCTCTCTCTTCCCTGTTATATTTCAGAAGAAATACACAAGCATATAGAAAATTAGAAAGTATAGATAAGAAAAAATAATAAAATGAAAACATCATATTCTCACCTATGCTGAGAGTTTCAATGTTAATAATATAGCAAAATTACAGTAATAACTGGATCTTTTGTGTGTGTATGTGTATATATATATATATATATATATATATATATATACACATATATATTTATTTTTATATATGTATTTTCAATGTATGGTTTTTAAAATCAACATGCGATCACATTGTACACACTATTTTATAACCTCTTTTTAGCAATTATTCACCTCTACCTTTCCAAATCGGAAATTTTTTATCTCATCCAATACCTAAGCCATAAGCAAATTTTCCCAAATATCACAAAAGTGTCCTTTATAACTGGTTTGTCCATACCAGTATCTAACCAATTTTAGATTGCATCCGGTCTTCTGGTAAAATCCCCTTTTTTCACAACCCTAACTTGCTGAAGGGACTAAACCAGATGGCCTACCTTCTGAATTTACATTGTTTGTGATCTTTATTTCTTCATGTGAGTTTGAGTTACTGTCTAGTGTCCTATCATTTCAGCCTGAAGGACTCTCCTTAGTATTTACTACATGTCAGTTTTGTTAGCAGTTGGATATTCTCAGTTGTTTATCTAGGAATGCCTTCATTTCTCCCATAATTTTTACTTCATCAGAGACAATAGAAGAGATGATTAGTCACTTCCTTCTTGCTGCTGTCAAGATTACTTCTTTGTCTTTGTACTTGACAGTTTAGCTATGATGTGTCTAGGTGTGAAACACTCTTTGTTTAATAATCTCATCCAGTCTCAGAATATTAAATGATGACTCCCAAATATATACGAGTGCTTCAAGCCCAGACTTCTCCTGGCCCCCATACTCATACATTTAAATGCCTATTTATAATTTTCACTTAAATGTCTAATAGTACCTCAAACTTAATATGGTAAAATTGAAGTCCTAACCCCACTTTTCAAAAAATGAAAACAGCCCTGGCTGGTGTGGTTCAGTGGATTGAGTCACCATTTCAATCAGAGTAAACATCAAAGTTCTAAGACCAACGTTAGAAGGTTTTCTTTCCTCCCTCCACTGCCACCATCATTATCTCTCTGACTTCATTTCAGCGACTCTCTTGCTCCCTCCCCTTTATTCAAACTGGCTCCTGACTATTCCTAGAATGTGTTAATGATGCTTCTTCCACAGGGTCTTTGCATTTGCTGGGTTTTTATTTTCTTTTCCTGCCTGGAGAACTTTCTTTCCAGATATCCTTATACCTTGCTCCTCCTCCATCAAGTCTTTGTTTAAATGTTAATTTCTCAGTGAAAATTTCTATTTTAAATTGTTTTTTTTTTTCTCTGTGGTAGTTTTTAATGTCTTCTCTGTATAGAGTTGTATACAATTTCAAAGTAATTGTTCTATTTGAGATTTGCTGAGGTTCCTAACCCAAAAGGTTCATGTCTTTCATCAGTCTCGAAATACCTCAGCCATTATATTTTCAAATATTGTCTCTTTCTCAGGCTTTCTATTCTCTCTTCCTAATAGTATAATTGGAAGAATGTTAGCTCTCATTCTGCCCTCCCTGTCTCTTAACTCCTTTTCACATTTTTTATCTTTCATTTTCCTATGCTTCATTCTGAATAATTTCTCAGACATTTTCCACTTTGCTAACTTTTACTTCAGCTGTCAATAATCTCTTGTTTAATCTATCCACTAAGGCTTTTTTTCCCTTAATTTCAATTTTTATATATATATTTTTTAAATATATTTTATTTATTCTTTTCAGATAGAGGGGAAGGGAGAGAGGCAGAGAGAGAGAGAGACAGAGAGAGAGACATCAATGTATGGTTGCCTTTCACCCGCCTCCAGCCATGGACCTGGCTGGAGACCTAGCTTGCAACCTGGCTATGTGCCCCAGCTGGGAATTGAACCAGCGACCTTTGGGTTCGCATGTCGGCACCTTATCCACTGTGCCACCAGCCAGGGCTCTCAATTTTTATATTTTTAATTCTTAAAAGTTCCAGGGTTTTGCCCTGGCTGGCGTGGCTCACCTGCTGGTTCGATTTCTGGTCAGGGCACATGTCTGGGTTTCGGGCCAGGTCCCCAGTTAGCATCAATTGTTTCTCTTGCACTTTAATGTTTCTCTCTCTCTTTCTTCCTCCTTTCTACTCTTTCTAAAAATTAAAAACCAAAATCTTAAAAAAGAAAAAGTTCCAGGGTTTTTTTTTTGTTTTTTGTTTTGGTTTTTTTTTTTGCCAAATCTGCAAGTTTTTATACCACCTTGGATTTTTCATTATTTATTTTCTTAATCATTGTAAACACATTTAGTTAAATAATAACAAATGCTTTTACTATGTGTCAAGCACTGTTCTAGATACTTTATAAATATTAATTCATTTAATCTGCTAAATAATCCTGTATTAGGAAATGGAAACATGGAGAAGTTAATAACTTACCCAAAATCACTTGGATAGTTAGTCTTGCCTAGAATGTGGGCAGTCTGGCTTCCAAGTTGGTACCCTTAATTACTGCCTCTTTTACGACTGAGTTGCCATCTGAAAGTTGTGCTATCTGAAATTCTTGCTGTTTGGAGTTTTACATTGTTTCAGGCCAGGGAAATCCCTGGTCCAAAGTCACTTTTAATGCCAATTCCTTAGCTTGGACATCCCTGAACCATGGTGTATGGATTTGAATCCAAAATCATCATAAAGTATATATAGCCTTTTAGTGCTCAGGGAAGTTCTTTTCCCACCTAGAGTCAGAAATAGGTAGGCAAGTTTCTTTTATTTGTTCACCCATTTATTTTCTTGCTAATTTTGAGCTTATTTAGGCTGAGACTGATATTCATCTGTGTACTGCCAGCACCAAGTACAGTGCTTAGAACTGTTAAGTGCTCAAAAACATTTATTGAATTTCTAGAGAGAGAACTGGGCTTGAGTGAAAAGAGAGATCTGAGATAAGACTCCAGGTGGCAGAGGTGGATTTTGAAAAGAATCGAAAATGCCTTCTGAAAGAGGAAACTGCTGGCTAATTACCCACAAATGTGCCCTTTGCCTCCCACAAAAGCATTTCTGCCTACTCAGGAATCCTCTCCGATTTTCCACATAGGTTGTTTGGTATCCTTCTGGTTAGCTGGTATAATCCTCAAGATGTCAGGTCTGGACCTCAGGCTTCCCAACTGCCTTCCACTTCTCACAGCCTCTCCTGATTTACTAATACTTTCTATCTCTGTAATCAAAAGAGCACTTCCGCATATACTACCTCATTTGCTCTTTATAATAATCCTGTTGAAGAAGGGATTTCTCCCTTCTTCATCCCTTAGATGAAAGTTAAGAACTTGGCCCCAAATCAAACAGTAGTAGTAACTGTCAGTGTCAGGATTTGAACCCTGATTATTTAACTCCAAAACTCACATTCTTAACATTATACTAATCAGTCTAATTTCCAGGATAAATGCAGGATAAATCTGACACCTTTGAATGCATCCTAAGAGTAGAACTGTGTGACAACTCTATGTGAAAAAAAGTAATACATGTAGACAAAGTCAGGGATGACCCACATGAAAATGTAACTTATCCTAGAGTAGTAACAGCAACAAAACATTCACCAACCACTAACATATGACTGGCATTTATTTTAGATAATCATCAATTTGTTGTTCCTTTTATTTATGCATTCATTGGTTCTTATATGTGCCCTGACCGGGGATCAAACCCACAACTTATGAGTATTGAAACAATGCTCTAACCTGACCTACCCAGAGAGTCCTAGGTTAAAATACTGATTTTTCCTCTTACCCAATATGCTAAACTGGAGAAAGCAAGCCTATTCAGGAGGGTAATCTGTAAAATGGGATAATAATACTTAAAGTGTCTTTGTAAAGATTAAATTTTCTATTAAAAATTTTTTTTAATTTTCTTTTTAAAAATATTTTATTTATTTATTTTTAGAGAGGGGGGAAGTGAGGGAGAAAGAGAGGGAGAGAAACATCAATATGTGGTTGCCCCTCACATGTCCACAACTGGGGAACCTGGCCCACAACCACAGCATGTATCCTGACCAGGAACTGAAATGGCAAATTTTTGGTTCACAGGCCAGCAATCAACCCACTGAGCCACACCAACGAGGGAAGGATTAAATTTTTTTAGACTTACTTAGTTTTCATTATGTATTGATTTCAAGAGTACAGTTTAGTGGTTAGACAATCATATACTTTACATAGTATTCCCCTTGATAATTCCAGTACCCCAACTGACACCATACATAATTATCACGATGTTATTGATGATATTTCCTATGTCTTACTTTTTAGTCCCTTCAATTATTTTACCCAATGCCCCAACCCCACCTCCCCTCTGGCAACTCCCAGTTTCCTCTCTGACTCTGTGAGTCTGTTTCAATTTTATTTATTTTCTTCTTTAGCTTCCATATATAAGTGAAATTATATGGTATTTATGATATAAGTGAATTGTATGGTATTTATCATCCTCTGACTAACTTATATCATTAAGCATAATACTCTATAGGTCCTTCCATGCTGTTGCAAATGGTAAGAGTCCATTACTTTTCATGGCCAAGTAATATTCCATTGTATACAAGTATATTTACCATAGCTTTTTTATCCACTCATCTATTGATGGGCACTTGGGCTGCTTCCATAGGTTGGCTATTGTAAATAATGCTGCAATGAATACTGGGGTGCATATATTTTTTCAAATCGATATTTTGTGTTTCTTTTGATAAATCTCCAAAAGAATCACTGGGTGGTATGGCTGGTTCATGTTTAATCTTTCGAGGAAACTCCATATTGTTTTCCATAGTGGCTGCACCAATCTGCAGTCCCACCAACTGCGCCCTAGGGTTCCCTCTCCTCCACGTTCTCAACACACCATTTGTAGGTCTATTGCTAATAGCCATTGTGACAGGTGTAAGGTGCTATATCACACTGTGGTTTTAATTTGCATTTCTCTGATTAGTGATGTTGAGCATCTTTTCATGTCTATTGGCCTTCTGTGTCCCTTTTGGAGAAGTATCTATTCAGATCTTGTCCATTTTTTAATTGGATTGTGGGTTTGTGTGTGTGTGTGTGTGTGTGTGTGTGTGTTGAATGATAAAAGTGCTTTACAAATGTTAAATATTAACCCCATACTAGACGTACTATTGGTAAACGCATTCTCCCATTTAACAGGCTGTCTCTTAGTTTTTTTGCCTCTCCAATGCCCCCAACTGGAGACCCCGCCCACAACCGAGGCATGGGCTGCCCCTCCTCCTTTCAGTTTGCAGGCCAGCACTCAACCCACTGTGACACACCAGCCAGAGCAGAAATCTACTCTTGATAATTGTGAAATGTTACACTCAAACTTCTATTTCTTTGATTAATGAAGTTGAACGTTCTTTTAATTTATGATATTTTAGTGAATTGTTTATTCTTATCCTTTGCTCGTTTTTCTATCAGGGAATGTTGTTTTTACACTACCAACAAAACAAAACAAAACACCCGGTTGCTAGTGCATGACTGCTGAACACCAGCAGAGGTCCACAATGGCGCGCTCGGCCACCAGTGAACTTTCAAGGCCAGCGGGCGGCCTTGATTCCCATGGCGGAAGCAAGGTTTCCACAAATCACCAAAGCGGGAATTACGGCAAAGGCGTTGGCTTCCCTAGCCCCCTGGAAGAACGCCTCTCGCGGGATCTCAGCTGTCCTTGGGGCCTACGACCTGACTACAAATCCCAAGATGCAATTCACCTAAAGGCCCGAACGCCTGAATGAAGTTTCGGGTCCAAGGTCATGTGTCTGTCTGCGTAAGGCGTCCGGTCCTCTAGCTCAAGCCTTTTTCTGCGGCTTCCCTCCTACACCGCCATTTTGTGCGGGAGGTTATGGAACTTCTGAGTCCCGCCAACTCTATGGTCTAGCATTTCAGGGACTGGCCAATCAGAAGCCAGATCTCGGAGGAAAACCCCACCTTACGCGCAGGGAGGCGGGAAATGCCACGAAGCTCCTGTGGAGAGAGAGGAAGAAGCTGCAGAAAACCAATAAGAAAGGAGGAATTAAGGACGTCAACCAATGAGGACGCAGGGGAATAGCGGCCAATGAAAGTGAGGAGAGCCCGGGACACGTGGGTGGGGGAGCTGAGCTCTGAAACCTAGACCCAAAGCTGGGACGCGAGTCAGTCACCTTGAGCGGGGCGAGCGCTGTGGTCTGAGCAAGGGCAGCAGGGCGGTGGGAGTACAGGTGACTCGGGGCCGGAAACTAGTGATCGGCAGGGGTGTGGACTGGGCTCTGTGGAGGGGCATTTGACCCTAGGGCCGGGAGAGGCGATGGGCATCAATAGCCTTAACTATTAATGTTAATTACCAACGGTAATGAGCGAATAACTGTCCCCATTGAGGCTGTGTAAAATGAACGAACAGGACTCTGCACGGCACCTGCCTATAGTGGTGACTTGCTGTCTTTCTGGCAGACCATCTTCTTTCGCTACATTTACCTCCTGGGGCTCAGGCTTCCTTCCTCTACTTCCGATCTCCTTGACCTTCCTTCGTAAATCCGTCGCTCTGACAGTGGTGGACCTGGGAGTTCACGCTGTCCCTCTGACCTCTAATACTGGGCACGGTGCTGGGAAGAGCGTGGTCCAGGGAGGACGGGCGAGGGTGAAGGGGACAACTGAAGGTCGCCATAATAAGGAAGTAACCAGACTGTCAATGGAATTTTTTGTTTTCTTCTGCAGACTGAAAAAATGCAGACCACCGGGGCACTGCTCATTTCTCCGGCTCTGGTAAGTTGCGTCTCCGGGGTGCTTTGTAGTGCCAGGACTGGGAGCCATCACTGTTTAATGAATGAACTGAAAGGAGCCTGGCATCCTGATGATGTTGGCTCTTTGGGGAGATTGTCATTTGGGACATAAACCAAACTACCTCGGCTTAGGAATATGGTCACTGAGTTCCGATCTGACCTTTACCCCTGGTCTGGCTTGGCCACATAGTAAGACAGCCCACTGATAACAGTGGTTCTCTACCTTGGTTGCACATTAGAATCAACTGGAGAGCCTCAGAAAGTACTGATGCCCAGGCTGTACAGACTCTGGGAATGAGAGTGGAACCTATGCATCTGTATTTTATAGGATTCCCTGGTGATTCCAATGTTCAGCCAAGTTTGAGAAGCACTGCTTTTAAAAATCTATCAAGAAAGCCATGTTACAAAGGGCTCTGCGTATAACAGGGGTATATATCAGTATATAACAACGAGGACTATTTTAGCAAAATAAGATTTCCTCCTTCTGATTCCTTTGGTGATCTGGGTACAGAACCTTCCTGTACCTGGTTTGGTATCTGTGTGGGCTTTTATTTCATTCTGGGATACTGATTAGGGCTGTGCTCATAGAAGTGAACTTTGGTACCCAGGTTTAAATGGGAAGGTTGCCACTGCCGACAACAAGAAGGGCTCAGGACAGCTGTGTCTGGTGCAGGCCTAGTTGATAGAAACAGGAATACATTCATTAATTAATCTTGAAATACATTGGACTCTTTCTGTTTCTAACATTTGTTCTTCTTGACAGAAGGTCAGCATTTAGGTTTGTTGTTGTTGTTGTTTTTACTTGTCTGATTTGGGGGGAACTTGTCTTTTTGATATTACAGATCCGCTGTTGTACCAGGGGTCTAATCAGGCCTCTGTCTGCCTCCTTCCTGAGTAGGCCAGAGATCCCATCTGAGCAGGTAAAGGAGGATGGGCCCTTTTATGTATGTCCCCAGATAGGGGTCCTTCAAGTTAGTTGCGTTGCCTTTAGGCCAAAATGGGAGGACAGTTTAAAGAATCGGTGGAGCTTTCATAGCTTTAAATACCCCCAAGGGGGGCATTGTAGTTGAGAAGCTTGAAAAAGTGGTTTCCCTAACCCATGTCATTTCCCTAGCCCTCTCTGAAAAAGGACCCTAAGAGTAGCTCCCAACTTGCTCTGCAGTCTGAGCATTCTGGACTTGCCAGGCAATTTGCCAGCAGTTTCAAAGCGCAGGTGGGTGGAGTGAAAGGGGTGGGGTCAGACACCTGTCCTTGTGCCTCACTCTCTCCTTTATCGCTTCTCCCTCTCTGTCCTTCCAGCCTTCCTACAGCAGCTCCCCACTCCTGGTGGCCAGACGGGAGTTCCAGACCAGTGTTGTCTCTCGGGACATTGACACAGCAGCCAAGTTTATTGGTGCTGGGGCTGCCACAGTGGGTGTGGCTGGGTCAGGGGCCGGAATTGGAACAGTGTTTGGCAGTTTGATCATTGGCTATGCCAGGTGAGTTTGGGGGTGGTCTAGAGCACCTCTCACCTAAATTCCATCCAATCTGGGCAAGAGAAGATCCCTGTAGCTTCCTGTTTATTTCATCTATCTTCTACATTCTTCAGGAGGAGAGGGGAAACCTCTCTGATTTTTAAACATGCTTCCAACCTGGCTCACTTAAATTTACCATGGTAGTACTCTGCTTGGCTGGCGAAATCCCCAGGATATATTTCAGGCTAGGCCCTTATAACTTTAACACTTCCCATTCACCTAACTCACCTGAGTCCTCCACCACCAACCCGTGCCCTCACCTCTTCCTTTCCATTTATCTCTGTCCCTGGCAGGAACCCGTCTCTCAAACAGCAACTCTTCTCGTATGCCATCCTGGGCTTTGCCCTGTCTGAGGCCATGGGGCTGTTCTGTTTGATGGTTGCCTTCCTCATCCTCTTCGCCATGTGAGCCACCATGGGAGTCACCTACCCATCCCTGCTGCTCCGACTCCAGGCCATGCCCGGTGCTGGAACGTGCTAAGCTTTACCATTAAACACAACATTTCTCTAAACCCATATGCCTGCGCCTCTGTCCTTTGACCTTGGAGAGGGTCTTGGTGGAAAGGTGAGACAAGGGAAGTGGGGTTGGGTCAGCTGTTGGTGATTAGGAACTCCTCAGGGCTGAGAAATATCACTGCCATGACTGTGAGAACATGGAGGGTTCTCTTTCTCTCCCAGGGGAGCATGAACTTGTCTAATAATTGGTGCTTTTTCCGTTTCAATGTATTTTCCCCTTCCGGGATAATAATATGGAACATTTTTGAGGGGCTTAATTTACACCAAGCTCTGTAACAAGCGTTTATGTTTTTATCCCAACAACCCTATGAATTATAAGTACAGTGATTAGACCCTTTTTGCACATGGGGGAACGAGGCTTAGGAAAGCAAAATAACCTGTCAGCCGTCACAGAGCTATTAAGTGGCAGAATTGGAGATTCCCTATTACGCTAACCTAAACCTTTATGCTGTCCCATCTGTTTTAGTCTTGCCAATTGAGGTGGCACAGATGAGGAAACTTGGTCCCAAAGAAGATGTATAGCACTTAGAGGTTAGAGGAGGAGGTAGGCCTCTACCTACCTGCATTTAGCCTCATTTGTGTATTTCATTATCAGTTTGCTTTTTTGAGTGCCTACGTGCTCTTTTTCATTTTGTAAAATATGTGGATTGCTTTTAGAAAGAGAGAGAAACATTGATCTGTTGCCTTCTGTACATGCCCCTCCCAGGAATCAAACCCCTGACCTTTTCAAGTACAGAACAGTGCTCCAACCAACTGAGCCACACCAGCCAGGGCCCTAAGTGTTCTTGAATAAAGCAGATGAGGCAAACAGTCTCTGTTGTTGGAGAATTTACAACCTTAGCTTTGCTAGGAATTAAAAGGTGGTTTGGAGGGAAGGGAAGGAGGAACAGACTAAAATTGCCTAGAGAGCTCTGCCCAGCATCGTACTTGGGTCTCAAAAACGTCTGCTCAGCAGACTCTCCCACTTGGCTGAAGTAAGACTGATAACCCAGGCAAGAGAAAGCTAAGCAGGTACATCCACAGCTGCTACGTTCCTAAGCCCTACCAGAAGCAAAATGTGAGCAAAATGAAGTCAGGTGCTGGGAGACAGGAGCTGTCTCAAATTAGATGGTTTGAAAAGTCGTATTAACTTGTAAGTGGAACTCATTTTGTAAAAACCTTATACTTCAATCTCTTGCAAAAATTTCTGTGAAAAAATGAAACCAAGAATATTCCTAGTGTTCAAAAATATGACTCAATAGAATGGATTTAATGTATATGCAATTAATTTTTTAATTTTTTTTACTTAAAGATTTTGTTTATTATTTTTAGAGGGGGTGGGGAGGGAGGAAGAGAGGGAGAGAAGCATCAATGTATGGTTGCCTTTCACCTGCCTCCAGCTGGAGACCTGGCTGGGAACCCAGTCATGTGCCCTGACCTTTTGGTTTGCAGTCTGATTCTCAATCCACTCAGCCACACCAGCCAAGGTGATTGTTTTATTTTTATTTTTATTTAAGATTTGATTTACTTATTCTTAGAGGGGACCGGAAGGAGAAAAAGGGGAAAACATCAATTTGTTTGCCTCTCGCACATGCCCTGACTAGGGAAGGCCCATAACCTAGGCATGTGCCCTTGCTGGGAATCGAACCGCCAACCTTTCCTTTCACAGGATGAACCCAGCCAACTGAACAACACCAGACAGGGCTAATTTCTATGTAATGTAAAGATAGTCACGCAGGTATTTAGGTGCTGAGCATCCTCCCAGGAGTCCTTGCTCTGAAGGAGTTGGAACATCAGAAGAGTGGAATAGTGAACAGTAGAATGTGTGGCTACGTCTTGTGGAAGAGGAAAAGAAGAGACTAATGGTAGTTGTGAAACTGTCAACTAACATTGAGTACTTGTATGTCAGGTGCATTGCTAACTACTTGCCATGAATAACTTCCAACTTCCCTATGAAGTGATTTAATAGGTGAAACAGGGAGGCTCAGGGAGCTGAGGCATCCTGTGAAGGCCACACAGCTATTAGTAAAGTGGGATTCAAACTCCAGAACCTGTCTGTGTTCTTAGCACTGCTGACCTGTCTAAGGTTTGTACAAGTTGAGTGACACTCAAGATCATACAGCAGACCAGTGATTCTAATCCAAGCCCGTCTAACATTCATTCAACAATCATGGTCTTCTAGCACAAGATTTCTCAACCTTGGCACATTTGGGGCCAGATGATTCACTGGGGCTTTCTGTGCATCGTATGATATCTAGCAGCATCCTCAGACTCTTATCCACTAGATGCCAGTAACAACCTCTCCTTCCCAAGAAGTGACAACCAATTGCCAAATAGACACACATGTCTCCTGGCTGTGGGGCAGGATCACTCCAAGTGAGAACTACTGGTCTACCATAATCTGCTGCCTGTCCTCTTAGCCTCTTCCCCTCAAGTAACTCAAGGTTGTTCATAGCAAGCCAGCAACAAAACCTGAGGCAGAGCCCAGGAATCTTAGGACCAAAGAGAAGAAATGGGACTGAGGTTGGCCTGGCAGCTGGGGAGCAGTGGATTAACAACGCTGTTACGCAAACAGAATGCAGTAACTCTGGGATGTCAGGCTGGCACGCTTGCCAGGCCACTACCCTCGCAGTAATCAAGGAGCAGCCCCCAGGGAAGGTGGCAGCCTTTTCCTTCCTGTGAAGCTTGCAAGAACCTAGTTTTTCCCAAGAGTCTAATAAGAATTTCCCTGCAAGTGGGCTCCAAAGAGCCTTGGAATTTCTTGGAAGTCCCAATCAGCAAGGTTAGGAATGTGGTTGGTAGCCCATGGAGCCCTACAGGATCAGTGGAGGAGACACCCTTTCCCTCAAGCAGGCTAGTTGGTCCATTATCATTGAGGGTTTTTTTAATCTAGAGTCAATTGTCCATGCGTGGAATCATTTTGCTTAGTTCAAATTATTTGTGAGTGGATACAGATGTGCATTTTCCTTGGGAGAGGATCCATTGTTTTCATTATATTCTCTGAGGGGTAATGACCAGAAAGAAGAAAAACAATTAGTAATCACTGTTTTAGCAGTTCAGCATGGTAGCAAAACATCTGGGGCTTGAGAGTCAAAGGAGTGTGCAAATCCCAGCCCTGCCACTTCCTAACTGGAAAGTTAATTACCTCCCCTGAGCCATGATTTCCTTATTTTCTAAAGAAGAAATGAGAACAGTTTAAGGCAGTTGTGACAACAAAATGGGATAATACAGGTAAATATGTGCAAATAATGCATATAATATATACATGTACGATAATAATGATATATACTAAGATGTATTTGAGATATGCAATAACAGGTATTATTAATTTTTTTACTATAGCTATTATTTATAATCAGATGCCTCGAAATACCCTGTCCAAATTTTTGTCCAGAATTTATAACCTAAACGGGAACTCTTCATCTATCCCTGGATTGAGCCCCAGACACAAAGCTGGGCCCTGGGGAAGACAGCTCCAGAGAGCAGTGGGACACAGGATTTAGGGGTTAAGAGAAGAATAGCCAATCTCTTTAGAGAGGGTTGAAACATAGCAGTGACCTGGCCTGTGTCCTTGGAGGAGGACACTTGCCTAGTTGGCATGAGCAAGGCACTACCAGACTTCGTTGCATGAAGAGATAGCTCAAGGCAGGGCGAGACAGCTGGGGAAGCAAGAGGCTTGGGTCCAAGTTACAGAAGGAAGACCTCAGCGTGTCATTCATCACCAGAGGGTGTGAGTGTGGCTCCAGAAGGTACTCTTGTCCTCTGACCAAGCACCAGTGAGAAGCAGCCAGGTGATGCCTTGGAAAAAAATCAGTAAGCACTGGGTGAAGTAAGCAATGCCAGTTTAAAAGTTCTTCAACCTGGTTGGTGTGGCACAGTGGATTGAGCACTGGCCCTTGAACCCAGGGTTGCTGGTTCCATTCCTAGTCAGGGCACATAACCAAGTTGCAGGCCAGGTCTCCAGCCAGGTCCATAGCTGGAGGCAGGTGAAAGGCAACCATAGATTGATGATTCTCTCCCTCCCTCTCAACCCCTCTCTCTAAAAATAATGAATAAAATCTTGAAAAATAATGAAAGTAATGTTTTAATTAAAAAAAAAAAAAAAAAAGTTCTTTGAGAGCCTCTCCCTGGAGGCTCTTCCCGTTTAGAGGCCCCCTGGAGTTCCCTTGGTTTTCTTTAAGCAGCTGCCTTCTTCTGCAGCCCTTGAGGCCTTGATTTGTAGATTCTTTGTGCCAAGCTCAGCTCAGCCCTTTGGAAAGAAAATAGGAGTACCTGAGGAGGAAGAGGTGAAATCTTACAGATCCACCATGGCCAGGGGAAGGGCAACTAGCTACCATGTCCTTTTCAGCCTGATGGCCATTTCCGCAGTACTCACTGAATGCAGAATGTCAGGTCTTAGGGTTACAAGATAGGTGTTCCATGCATTCCGCCCTAGAGGATGTAAATGTAGTAGCTAGACAAATGAGTAACCAAACCACTAAAATAAAAAGTAGTATGGCCTATTATAAAAGTATAAATTACTCCAGAGTATGGGGTAATTAAAAATGACTAATAATATTAATAATATGCCTGGAGGCGTTAGGCTTGGCTGAGAAAGTAATATTCCAGCCAGCCTTGAAGATGAGTAAAAATAATAAGTTAATTACCGAACATTTACTTTGGCCAGGTATTGTGTACATTCATTATCACATTTTTATAGCTGCTATTTATTTTACCAATATTACTGATGAGGGAAAGAGGCTTGGCAAGTTTAAATAACTAGGTTTTCCCCTGGTAGAGGAAACAGGAGCAAAATAGGTACATGAGTAAGTGCGGTGCTAACTGTCTGGACAATGCTAGCCACTTAGGAAACACTTCCAGAAAGGTCACACTTAATCCTCAGAAATACTGAGGTAGGAAATATCATCACTCTATGGATGCAGAAATTGGCTAAAATTGGACATTTGCTGAATGATATAAATAAATCAAAAGGTTGAACCTTTCTTCCGGATGTAAGGTAAGTGTTCTCTGCTCATTGCTCTATCACTAAGGGACCTTGTACTTGAAAACAATGGTCCAGTAGTCAGGATGGGACAAGACAAACTAAAGCATCTTCTCATCATCCTCCAGCCTCTGCAGTCTGTAGCCATGGGGAGTTTATGGAGTAGTGTTTTCCTTTGTGTGTTGTTATCCGGTGAATTAACTTTTGACCATCTTACTAAGTAAATAGTAAGCAAGATTCTGGAATCCTTTTAAAGTGAATAAAATACACAGTTTGAATAGGCAACAGATGCACAGTACATATGAAAAGCACCATTCACACACACACACACACACACACACACACACACACGCCCCTTTGGCCCACCCACCTTGTTAGCAACAAAATTATCCAGAGCCAACTGCTGTTACATTTTTTTCTAGAATACCCTTTCAGTGATATTCTAGCATCTTTATTATAGAATGGTAAAACACTATACCAACAAAACACGATATCTGTATTGATTCGTTTTGCTTCATGTTAAGTACTTAAGTTGTGCCAGGCCCTGTGCTGGATTCATAAATATATGGTCTGGACCCCCAAGAATGTGGTGCATGTCTGCGTGCATGCCTGTGTGTGTTGGTGCACAGGAAGTGTGAGCAAGTCACCAAACTACATTTGGTACAAAGTAAAATGCAGTGAGTGTGGGAGAGTTCACAGCTGTGGCAGTATCACATAGTGGTTAGAATCTTTCCTGGAGTCAAGATTTGGCATCCGGCCCTAATGCTGCAGCTTGCTCTCCGTATGGCTCTGTAAGAGACTGAACTTTCTGTAAGCCTGTTTTTCCATGTATTAGAACAGACTAATCATAGTAGTTACTTCATAGGGTCCTTGAAAGGAACAAATAAGACAAAGCATACAAGGAGCTTGGTGCATATTAAGCACTCAATAAACGTCCGATAAAAAACCACAAATTTTTAGGTACCATTAAGTGTTGGCTGTTTTCATTCATACAATTTTCCTTACTGGGACATTCACAAAGCCGTGAAAAATGGGACTTTTTAAAAAATTGGCGGCAAAATATAACTGAAAGGCTATTCGGCAGCCTTGGGATGAATATTCATAAGGGTACCCAAATCATTGTAAATATTCATATTATTTACAATGGAAGTAGTAACGTTTAGTTGCTTGGTATTGCCCCAGCTGAAACACATCTGGCCCAAGTCTTTCTGGTTAAGAGTATGAGCTTGCATTCTCGCATTTTTGCTAGAGAGTAAAGGAAAAGTTTTTTGTGTGTTTTTTAGAAGCCTTCTGTTTTTCTTTGTCCTTAGTATTATTTTTCACTTTTCATATCTCAGGAAAGTCCTGAGGAAGCCTTCCAGGATTTAAACTCACAGCTGCTTTGCTTGATTCCTGCATATTGAAGGACTCCTGGAAAGAAAACAAACAAACACTGAGCTTGGAGTCATGAGGCCTGATCTTTTCCCCTTCACCACGCTTCTTTAGTTCTGTTTTATTATCCCAATGGCAACCCTGGCGATAGTGTCTGGTATTCAATCGACTCTTCATAAGTATATATTGAATAAAGACTAAAACGAGGTAGTTTTTCACTCGCAGGTTCTGATTCCCACCTTTCTTCCTCTTCGTCCTGTTTCGGAGCTGGGGCACTGACAAACTGCCCTCAGTGGACGAGGGTGCACAGAGGAAGGATAAATCACCGAGCCTTTCGGGCAGCAAGGGACTTTAGCCAGTTACCCTGGTTTACTCAGCGCCTCCATACAAGAAGGCTGGATCCCCAATCCTACCACATGGGTATGTCTGAAGTTCGCTCTCCTTAAGAAGGAATATGGCCCTCCCCTCCACTCCCTTCAACATTTGAAAATAAAATGCTTAATTCATTGGAATTAAGCTGTCGACTGCACCAGGCGTCCCCGACAGGCCTAAAATCCTGGTCCTGCAAAGCGCGGCGCCAACCAAGCAAGACCCAGAACTCGGGCTCCTCGGACTGGTTCCTCCCCCGCCCTCCCTGGAGGACCGTGGGTGGACGCTCTTGCAAAAGGCCTCTCGCTGGTCGGTGAGGGTAGGCGGAGCCAGCGCAGCCAGGCTGTGGCCCTGGAGGGTGGGGACACTCTGGCCCGGCTCTCGGTGGTGAGGGAGCGGGTGGGAGCAGCGGCCGCTCTGGTCGGCGGACGTGCTGCCTACCAGTCCCGGAAGCGAAGCAGTGATGGCGGAGAGTCCGACCGAAGAGGCGGCGACGGCGGGCGCCGGGGCAGCAGGCCCAGGAGCGAGCGGAGTCGCCGGTGTTGTTGGCGTTAGCGGCAGCGGCGGAGGGTTCGGGCCTCCTTTCCTGCCGGATGTGTGGGCGGCGGCGGCTGCAGCGGGTGGGGCCGGGGGACCCGGGAGCGGCCTGGCTCCGCTGCCCGGGCTCCCGCCCTCGGCCGCTGCCCACGGGGCCGCGCTGCTTAGCCACTGGGACCCCACACTCAGCTCCGACTGGGACGGCGAGCGAACTGCGCCGCAGTGTCTACTCCGGATCAAGCGGTGAGCCGGGGTTTTTCCTCCCCCAGCCCGGAGCTGCGGGGCTCGACCTTCCGAGTGCCCCCAGCCCTTCCCACTACAGCCCCCACCCTCCCCTGCTGCCTCCGCGCTTCCTTCGCGGCCGCCCGGCTGCAAGGCCCACTTTTGGCCAGCCCGGAGAGTCGGGACCCGAGCTCCGAGCCCCACGCCCTAAAAGCACCAAGCCCCTCTAGTGGCCCAGGTCCGACCCCGCCCCTCGGCAACCTCCCAAGGGCCCTCCTCTCTACTCCGGACACCCTCCCCCATACCTCCCTCCCGAAACCCGACCCTTTTGCGCTTCAGTAACACCCCCTCCCGCCCACTGCTCCGCCCCTCTGCCCCCTTTCCCACCCTAGCTTTTCAAGACGCTGCTTGGAGTCCCAGGCCACCGGGGTCCCTCTCTGTCGTCTTTTCCTGGGCCCTGTTTGTAACACAGATGCAACTTGTTCTCGCAGCCTCAGACTCGAAACCAGCCCTTTTAAAAAATTCCCCGTCTTCTCAAACCACCTCCATATAGTGCCTTCCTAAGTCTAGATCTCCGCCCTCACATACCTACAGTCTTTCCTTGAAACGCTTTACCACAAACCCAAAGCAGCCTACTCTCACACCTGTTCCAGGAGCTCGGACTTCTTCCCGCAGGCTTACTCTGGCTTGTCATACCCCACTCAAGATCTTTCTGTCCTGTATTTTTTCTTCTGGATCATCAGGTTTACTGATGTTATGTGAAGTGGATCATAATACCCAATCCAAATACAGGAACAAGGTCCCAAGTCCTTTTTATGCTTGCTTTTTGGGTGACTGGTCTTAGGTCATATCATTTAATAGATAAGATTTTGTTTTAAAAAAATGCTTAGTGCCTCTCACATAGGGAAAGGATAATGCTTTTTAACTGCTACAATCCTGAAACCTGTTTCCTGATGACCATGCTCCCATCACAGTCTTCATCTGCATGTTCTCATCCCCTATTTCCCAAGTCCTTTAGGTGTGTCTACCTACCTTTCAAAGTTTGACTGAAAACTAAAGAGCATGCTGTGTGTAAAGTACACCTGGCCCAGTGCTTGACACAGGATACAGTTTTTCAGTCCTCACGTACCTTTGAGTTCTGCCTATACTACTTCTGCTGTACCCATTTGCACTTTTCTATGTACCTGTTAGGTCCCTAATCTTTTCCCACCAAGAATGCCCTCCTTTAGACCCTTGCTCACAGCTGATCCATTCTAGCTTGTGAGGTATGGCTAGAAATCCTCTCCCTTCCATAGTAGTCACTGCATGTCATCTTCCAGATGTGAGATTCTCAGCAGTGTCAGAGGATCTCCTCCCCAACCTGAAGAGGAGTCTGCCTTGGGCGAGAAGACCACTGCTCCCAACTAGCTCACCTGCTTCATATAATTCCCTTGCCAACAAAGGTCTACAATGGCTTGTGGAATTAGTTTGTTAGTGGGGTTGATGGTGCCTTCCCAGTTACTAAAAAATCTTCCTTTAGCATTTAGCTGTAGTACCTGGGAATCCCGGGGGTGGGGAATGAATGAATTGCCACGTGGGAGGAAGTGAGAGTAAATGGGATGAGGCTTTTCTGGGGTGACATCTGATGGCATTGGGATTTCTGATTTTTTCCCCCTTTCTTCTTACCCTCTCCCTAAGGAAACAATGCCCCTTTGATAATAATTTGCTCTCTGTCTGCCTGACTAGTACTCAGCTGAGATTTCTCAGCCAACAAGACAGTGCAAACATCTGTGGTACCAAGCACCACTTTCTAGAGCCCTGGCCTCATTGAGGTGATAACACTTGTTCTGTTCAAGGGATTCCTCTGTTTTCTTCTCTCCCTCACTCCTTCCCCCACCTCCTCTTGGTGTTACACAGGGATATCATGTCCATTTATAAGGAGCCTCCTCCTGGAATGTTCGTTGTACCTGATACTGTTGACATGACTAAGGTATGTAACTTGCTGGGGGTTGGGTTTTTTGGGGGAATTGGGCCCATAGAGTTGTCAGAGCCTAGAAGAGATTACCCAGCTCACATCTCTGATCACATAGAGAAGGAACCAAGCCCCGCAGAGAGTAAGTGGCTTGGCCAGGGTTACACAGTGAAGTGGGACAAAGCCTTGAACCAGGTGTCTTACTAGAATGCCAGTAGGTTCTGGTTGGCTTGGAAAATCCCAGTTTATACCTGTTGTTCCAGCTTAATTATTAATAAGGCAGCTTTTCACTCAAAAGTGCTCCCGTTTGGATGATAAATTATGTGATCACCCTATCCATTGTGCAACCCAGCTCTTCCCCCATCCCACCACTCTTGACCTGTAAGTATGCTGCTAGAAGTCAGGTGCAGAGAAGGCTGGGAGCAGGGCAGGCTTGAGTGAACAGTGTTTGTAGTTCAAGGGTGTTGTTCGGGCTCCTAAACTGATGTTGGGAAGAAAGCAGATTGCCTGAATCTAGTGTTTAAATGAAAACTTACAGTTCCAGTTTTCCTAACAGTAGAAATTCAGATTTTGTATTGTTGGTATTTATTTCGTTATGAATAGGTTTCTCTTTCAAATATTGTTTTCTTTTTATGTGGTTGGAAATGTTTTACCTTGGACATCTTGTCCTTAGGTATCAACATTAAAATGCCAGCCCCTGGGTTCCCAGAACTGATGCCATGTTGGTAACCAGTTGAGCTTGCTATTCCAATGACTGAAGTCTAAAAGAAAATCTAGGGTGTCACCAGGGCAAGATAGGGACTATATGCTGAGACATTGGATGGCAGGTCCTTTTTCCTCTTGCTGTTCAAATTCTGAGCAGACTTGAGATGCCAAGGAGCCTTTGTAGAAGTATAACTGTTAGGGAAATCTTGTTCAGTAATTATGACTGGAGGAAGAGAATTTAGTGTTCTAAGTGCTAGTACATTTTTCTTTCTTTTTTTCAATTTTTATTATTAACCTGTAGTGTTGGGGAAAGTTCTGATGGCTCTGAGTGGACCATGAGTTTTCCCCATTTTTCTTTGTATCTTTGACACAGCTGGATGATGCCTGAGCCACATCCTCCACAGTAGGTTTGATCCTCTGCAGAGGAAGCAGACACCCTAGGCCTCCATCACAAGCCTCAGCTCTGCACTGTTACTGACATTCGTGCTGTGGCTTCCAGTCCCTTTCCACTTTTCCATTCATCTTGCCTCCCCCTTTTGCCACATAAATGGAGGGTGGAGTTGCATCATACGCATGTTAAACCTAGGCAAATCCAAACGTACGTACTCAGAAAAAATACATACTTCTTTAAATTAAAAATACTAGGATAGTACTTTACAAATGCATATTATATTTTGCACATTGGTGTTCTATCCATTTGTTATATGTAGCACTGATCAGAGAAGTCTGAGCAAAAACCATGTTTTAAGGGAGTTTTAAGGATTCGCATGGATGATTTTGACGAGACTGAATTTTCATGTTGGACTCTAACTTTAAAATGTAACCCCTGAGTAATTTGCCACTCCACTGTAACAGGATTTAAAATTCTAAAAATACCTATTAATGTGAGTGAATACAGGCTATTCATTCTGCATGGAGCAGATATGGAATATGGATAGCAGATAAAAGGTCCAGCTTCTGGCGTGGGTAGCAAGTGGAAGCCAGGAAGGGTTGGGATGGGACATCACCTCACAATTTTGAGATGGGGTTTTATTTTGCAGATTCATGCATTGATCACAGGCCCATTTGACACTCCTTATGAAGGGGGTTTCTTCCTGTTCGTGTTTCGGTGTCCGCCCGACTATCCCATCCACCCACCTCGGGTCAAACTGATGACAACGGGCAATAACACAGTGAGGTTTAACCCCAACTTCTACCGCAATGGGAAAGTCTGCTTGAGTATTCTAGGGTAAGAGGAGATTTCTAAGTGGCCAACTTGGTTGTTAGCAAATAATGACTCTAGGCCTTTATCAACCAGGGTTTCTCATCTACACTATAGAACACAAAATAATTAGAGCGACTGTTTCCTCCACTCTCTCCAGGATGGTTGCATGACTAATATGATTCCAGATGCAAAAGATAGAAGTTAATTTATTCATACAGTGGATGCCTTAGTGAAGTGGTTCTCCCTGAGCGGCAACAGCACCTGGAAACTTTGTAGTCATGCATGTTCTAGGGCCCCACCTTAGACTTACTATGTTAAAAACTCCAGTGCTGGGACCTAACCATCTTACCAGGCCTCCAGGTGATTCTGGTGCATGCTGCAGTTTGCAGACCACTCCTTTAGGGCATCAGGACTTCTCTTCCGAACAGGTTGAAAAAGGCTGCAGATCTGTGCCATTCATGATTGTGGGTGTCTTTATTTCTGAGTCTCAGTTAGTGGCTTTGGAGGTGGCGGCGGCGGTGGTGGTGGTGATATAATCATTGATTATGATTATTGATATTTTAACAACTGAATGAAATATGTCTGAGGTTGGAAATCACATCATGTACGAAACATTTTTTTAAGTACATTTTGTTTCCAGGTGTTAACAAGATTTTGCTTCATATAGTTCTTGTCTAGTCCTTTTAATTGCCTTTGGGGGTTAAAAATTCAGAATGGAAACATCTTCCAGTATATTCTGGGTTGGTCTTTTTAGTGTGGTCTGAATTCCCCAGGGGCAGAGAGCAAGTGCAGGTTGCAGTGGAGAAAGTTGCCCAAACTGGTAATACTGCTTACTTTCTTCTTGTCCTTCCATGTCTGGGTCTGTGTGGGAACAAGGCAGCTGACACAACTGGAGACATGATTTTATTTTTTTTCAGTCTCTCAGATCTAGGGATATGTTCCATGATTGTGGCAGTGAGGAAGTCTTGTAAAGGAAGTTGTCCTTAAAGAAGTCCTTCTTCTTGCTAAGGGTATCTTAATTATCTGTAAGATAGGGGTCTGTGTAATCCACCCTGGTAAGGAAATGTAGTTGTCAACTTCTGTATGAAGTTCGTCCATGAAAGTGTTTTGTATTAGGTTCTCCTTCGTTAGGCCAATATAAAGCTTTTTTTGTGTAAACACCAGCTAACACAGAAATAGGGGAAGAAAAATGGTAGGATAAAAGTGACAAAGAAGTATGCTGGGTGGAAAAGGAGAAGCTACCTTGAAATTGAAAATTTGCCATGAAGAATTAAGAGTAGAAAATTCCCATGCATTCTTAGGTGACTATATTCACTTTTTATCAGCCTCATTTTTTCCTTCCAGTCTAGAAAATAAAATACTGGGCTGACTTACTGACAAAAGAAATTTAATGAAAGTTAACCATGTTTACTTGACTCTTGGGAATATGTGAAGCTTTAGCACCAAGTTTATAGTCTTGGGGAAGCAAAGCTGAGAAGAGAACAGGCACTGAAGAGCAAGCTCTGATGAAGTTGCTGTTCCACATCACTTAGATGGGCTTTCCTCAGTTTCAGTAGGGAAAGGGAATGAAATTATCACTTGAAGAAGCAATCCTGGCTCAGCTTGTGTTCAGCTTCCAGCCCAGGTGCTATCTCATCAATTACTAAAACCCAAAAACAAACGTTGTTAATGTCCAACCTGCCCTCTTCCTCTGAATGCATGATCAGATTTATGAGAGAGAGGAGCGATTTTGTTGAATCTTTTATTCAAATTATTTGTCATGTATTTTTCAGATCCTCCACAACCTAGAAGCGCTCTTTACTCCCCCTTCATGTTTGTTGTCAGAGTTCTGTGGTCTTCAGGGAATTTGACACTCCTTGGGGGCTTGATAGAGAACTGGATCCCTGGTCAACTGCACCAAATGGCCTCTAACCAGATGGCTTCAGTCCCCTCTCTGCCACTATGCTCAACTTCTCTCTTCCTCACTAACTCCATCACACCCATAAATAAATAAGCTCTTTGAGATCCACAGAGGTTAAAATTTTGACTCCCTTTGGAGCTGTTTTCTTATCTATTTCTTTTATTCTGATGAACAGAAACTTTCTCTGGCTACTATTTCTTTCCTAACCCAAAGAAAATCCCTTCAAAGTTATCTTGCATGCTTTACGCTCTTTTCTTTTGTCCTACTTGATAAGAGGATTAGGCAGTTGACT